>CM038466.1:51035571-51186886 GCA_021464415.1 Lonicera japonica
GATCTAATAACGATAATCTTTCTTGAACTGATGATTTTGTCTCAAAAAGATTTAAATGTTTATCATTGTTGAATGATTGTTTCTTGAATATGGATTTAATTCATTAAGTTATTATTAATGAATTAGTTAAATGAGTTGCCCAAAATTAAATGGATTTAAAAATAAAATTTGCGATACTTGTCAACTTAGTAAACAACACAAGTCTGTATTTTACATGTTATTATAAAATAACAATAATTTTGCAGTCTAAAAATCATTATCTGTTATTCAATGAAAAGAAGGGAAATAATCTGAAGATCATCAGAATCAAAATTCAAAACAGCATCGAGACTAGAAGAAGAATTATCAACAAAATTATGCTCTATATCTAATAGAGTTGTCCAATCAGGACTCGATGGCTCGGCAACCTCCGCAGCAGTACCACTTTGAGAAAATTGCGATGAATAGCCTTCCAAAGCAGCTTGGTAATCTGAGATAGTGGATATACCGGCAAACCCACATTAGTTAGAAAAGCACTATGGTCTAAAATATTTCCGGTAGTCGGAAGAATTTCAGGTGAAACATTTTCTGCTAACGATAGGAGCCCTGTAGAACTTATAGGAGGAGCAAAAGAAAAGCTTTGGTTAGCACTAGAAGACTCTCTTAATCGAGCCTCTAATGTTGTCACTCGTGACTGTAAAGCCTCTAACGCTATCACCCGTGATTGTAACTCTTGTACCTTCTGTTCAAGAGAAACAATGATCGCGTACAGCCTTTACTAGGATTCTCGACTCTCGCTTTAGCTTCAAAAAGAAATGAATAGAGAGTCTCAAGATATTGATGTTGAGGAATTTCTTTTAAAATATTTGCAACACTATTTACCCCAAAAACGGTGAAGATTGTACGATAATCTTGACGACTAATCACATCCATAAAAATTTGTGCATATTCACAACATGGCTTACATTTCTTGCGTTTATAAGTGCAAGCAGCACAAGACGAACCTGTACAACGGAAGGTATTCGACATACTTGTGATTTGCTTTCTCTTACTCATGGGTACCTTCTATAAAAGTTATAAGAAGAAAATGGATCTCGAGGAAGACAACAAGAAAGAGGGGACAAGAGACAGAGCAATTAAAAGAATCCCGAAAATGAAAAGCTGTCATCCTAAAAGGTCAAAAATACAGCGCCCCCCCGCGTGCATCAAAAGTCCACCGCCCTAGCACGGTCTAGATCCCTCTTTGATGTTGACATAGGCGGAGAAAATGTGCGTAACGTTGATACTGCGGTTAAAAGGTAAGGTTTTTTTTGCTGCGGTAAGATTTTTTTGCTGTGGTAAGATTTTTTATACCGACTTTAAATATTGTGGTAAGAATTTTAAATGCTTTATGTCTTTAATATTCATACTTGTTTTATTTTGCATGTTATATTTCGTGTTTTGACATTTTATTGAGCCATTAAAAAAAAATGGCAAAAGATGGAGAGGCATACACACCTTGGCCTCATAGATGAAGCACACTCTTGGAGTTACCATTTTCTCTCCGTGGCCTTGATCCCTTTTTGATGTTGCCATAGGGGGAGAAAATGTGTGTTAGTGACAATCAATGTTGGTAAGACCTTTAATTGTTTTATGTCTTTAACATTGATAATTGTTTTCTTTTGAAAACCTTATTTGAGATCAAAAATATTTTATTGGTTTTAAAACTATCTCAAATATATGAAATCTTTTTTATAAATCATTTATTTTATCTTTGCATAAATTGAGGGGGAGCATATTTCAATTATTCATATGCTATTTATGCTTGTTATTGTAAACACACATTAATTTATTGTCATCATCAAAAAGGGGGAGATTGTTGACCTTGAAGGTCTTAATCTTATTTTGATAATAACAATAAATTAATCATGTGTAATTTAACATGTTCTTGATATAAGATTATAGATTTCTTATTTGGAAAATCAAGAATAGCATGATTGCTCAAAGGAAGTTTGACAAGGATCATTCAATCAATATCCGATCAAGTCAACGAAGCATTCGACTAAAACAGATCTACCCGAATTCAGATCATTCTTCTACAAGCGTTGGACAAGACAAGAAGATCAATATCATCACCCACAAGCTAGCAATGCAAATCCATGAAGCACAAAGATCAAGAATCATATGCAAAAGCTTCAAGGGAAAACTTCAAGTGAAGAATCAATTTGAAGAAACAAATCGAAGCATTCGAAGACTCATCTATTCGGTAATTGAGTGTTTGCTTAGGATTAATGTAAAAGTTTCTTAATTGATTGATTATATAGCTCAAACATATTCTTACATCTTTTAAAGATTGATTCAAACTAGCTTGAAATTGAATTTATTTGAAAAACATCATTTTACAAAAACCGAGTTTCAAAATAAATTCATATTAATTTTAAATGATCATATTTTAAGCTATAATAAAAATGGGTATCTTAGAAACATATATTTGAGGTTCAAAAGTCATTAGAATTTTATTTGAAACTAAATTATTAAATTGTAAAAATATTTTTATTTTACATTTAAAATTCGCTCAATTTTTGCCCAGTTTTGATCTAACGGTGAAATGGAGGACTTCCTGAACTCCGATCATTTTGAAATTTTTACAGTAGTTAGACAACAGCTCCTGGAAATTTTGAATAAAATTTGAGCATGATCCAACGGTCCAATTGGGAGAAATTAACAAAACAATTTTGAATTTTTTTGTCAAAACTAGCTGTTGGAAAGTTTGAAAATGTATACCTTGGAGCCAAAACCTCTCTTAATCATCCCCAACGGCCATATGATTTTGTAAGCTATAAATATGATGTCTTAGACATGTTATAACATACTTGAATCATTCTACAAACTTATTTTACATATATACAAAGTTATTCAAGTATTCAATTCATTTTATTGATCATATGCTTCATTTTTGAGCTATATATTTTGATCAATTTTGATATCTCTAGTGTGAGCTTCAAATTGTATTCTTTACACACTTAAGAGAGTTATTGTAAATTGGTGTGAATCACCAAACAATTTTGTATTCAATTGTGAGAGGTAAATCTCATAGGAAAAACAAGAAGGTAAATTCTTGTTTAGAAATTGTGAAAGGTAAGTAAATTTCACAAGGTTAGCAAGATGGTATCTTGTGAGAGTATTGTGGTGTAGCAATACTTGTAGAGTGTGTGAGACAACACTTGTAGAGGTTTGATCTTCACCCGAAGGAGATCGGTTATAGTGGAAATTCTCGGGGAACTAACCGAGCGCGGAGTAGGGGGAATAAGCCGAACCGTGTGGACAAAAAATCTTCGACTTCAAATTGGTTCAATCTTTCTTACTCAATCTCTTTATTATTGATTGTTTAAATTGTTTGAGATTGCTTAATTATTTGCTCTTGTGCTTGATTGTTTATTTGCTTACATTCCTTGATAAATTTGTTTAGTAAATTGTTTTACTTAAACATTTTCGAAAAGTTTTTAAATTCCGCATTAAGTTTCAAAATCCCTATTCACCCCCCCTCTAGGGTATTTTCCGACCTACACTTTCTTCTTTGTTAAGTGAATTGGTAATAAGAAAATATTTCTCTTCATTCCCTTCATCAATGAAAACCTTGTTGAGGTCCTCCTAGACCCTGCATTTGGGAAATCCTGTGATCTGCATGTCGATAGAGCGCCCGAGTTTTGGTTACTATTTATTAGGGGGCCCTTGTAGAGGGCTAACACTTTTTGGTCGAATGAAGCTGTGTTTTTGCCATATTCTTATCGGCCCAATTGGTCTGGGTCGATCAATAAAATTAAGTTATACTCGTTAAAATTAGCAATGTTGTTTTTTTCTAAATACAATAAATGGATAAAGTAGCATTTTTGTTTGGACAGAGAGTAAGAATAAATGTTTTGTGGAGCAAGCAGTAGGTTATGGTTATTATTATTGTTTCTTTAATATGCAACCTAAATTTTAAGTTGTAAAATTTGTGTAAGGAGGAGTTCTTTGATCATTGTTTAGAGACTGAGTGTGAATGAATCTTGGGTGGAAAAAGTGCATTTTTTGCAGGTAAAATTTGAGGGTTATCGCATATTGAGGGTTTTGTATTTTTTGAGAAATATGTGAAATCTTGATTTCATGTTTTCCTTTTTGCTAGAAAATTAGACGAAAAATGGAGTTTAGAAAGTGAATAGTATGGTACTGAGTAACTTCAACTATAGGTTGTGTAACGACCCGGTCCCACCTCAGTACGATATTGTCCGCTCTGGGTAGCGTCCTAGACAGGCCTTAGCCCCAGGACATCTACCCTCACGGCTTTGTTTTTGGGAGCTCACGACCAGCTTCCTAGGGGGTCACCCATCCCTGGATTGCTCTGGTCCAAGCACGTTTAACTTCGGAGTTCTCATGGGATCCGAAGCCAGTGAGCTACCCAAAAGGCCTCGTACTTAATTAGCGACCATATCTTACTTATATGGGTCTCCAAGGATCCCCCAACTTCCGGTGTGGGATGCCCCCCTTGAGCTACCATTCCTCCACACAAGGGAGTACTCATCGCTCGAGCTACCATTCCTCCACACAAGGGATACTCATACTCATCACTCAGGGCGTCACATCCTTCCCCCCAAGGGAATCGACGTCCTCGTTGACACACCGTACTCTGTGGGGTCCGCTCTAATACTATTTGTAACGACCTGGTCCCACCTCAGTACGATATTGTCCGCTCTGGGTAGCGTCCTAGACAGGCCTCAGCCCCAGGACATCTACCCTCACGGCTTTGTTTTTGGGAGCTCACGACCAGCTTCCCAGGGGGTCACCCATCCCTGGATTGCTCTGGTCCAAGCACGTTTAACTTCGGAGTTCTCATGGGATCCGAAGCCAGTGAGCTACCCAAAAGGCCTCGTACTTAATTAGCGACCATATCTTACTTATATGGGTCTCCAAGGATCCCCCAAACTTCCGGTGTGGGATGCCCCCCTTGAGCTACCATTCCTCCACACAAGGGAGTACTCATCGCTCGAGCTACCATTCCTCCACACAAGGTAGTACTCATCGCTCGAGCTACCATTCCTCCACACAAGGAGTACTCATCACTCAGGGCGTCACATCCTTCCCCCAAGGGAATCGACGTCCTCGTTGACACACCGTACTCTGTGGGGTCCGCCTCTAATACTATTTGTAACGACCTGGTCCCACCTCAGTACGATATTGTCCGCTCTGGGTAGCGTCCTAGACAGGCCTCAGCCCCAGGACATCTACCCTCACGGCTTTGTTTTTGGGAGCTCACGACCAGCTTCCCAGGGGGTCACCCATCCCTGGATTGCTCTGGTCCAAGCACGTTTAACTTCGGAGTTCTCATGGGATCCGAAGCCAGTGAGCTACCCAAAGGCCTCGTACTTAATTAGCGACCATATCTTACTTATATGGGTCTCCAAGGATCCCCCAACTTCCGGTGTGGGATGCCCCCCTTTGAGCTACCATTCTTCCACACAAGGGAGTACTCATCGCTCGAGCTACCATTCCTCCACACAAGGGAGTACTCATCACTCAGGGCGTCACATCCCAGACCGGGTCGTTACAAATGGTATCAGAGCAGGCCCCGCAGAGTACGGTGTGTCGACGAGGACGTCGATTCCTTGGGGGGAAGGATGTGACGCCCTGCGAGTGATGGAGTACTCCCTTGTGTGGAGGAATTATAGCTCAAAGGGGGCATCCCACACCGGAAGATGGGGGATCCTTGGAAACCCATATAAGTAAGAATCGGTCGCTAATTAAGTACGAGGGCCCCTTGGGACGCGGTTGGAGCCGGTCGCCAGGACAAAACCGTGAGGGCGGGTGTTCGATCCGTGCCAGAGCGGACAATATCGCCGCTGCGTGCTCTGATACCAGGACGAGGCCTTTTGGGAGGCTCACTGGCTTCGGATCCCATGAGAACTCCGAAGTTAAGCGTGCTTGGGCCAGAGCAATCCCAGGATGGGTGACCTCCTGGGAAGCTGGCCGTGAACTCCCAAAAACAAAGCCGTGAGGGTAGACGTTCCAGGGCTGAGGCCTGGCTGTACGCTACCCAAAGCGGACAATATCGTACTGAGGTGGGACCGGGTCGTTACAGGTTGTGAGCCTTACGGAAAATATCCTTTTAAATCAACAATTGTTAAGTTTTCAGATATTGTTATATTAACTTATTGGGGGGGGGGAAGGCAATTGCCCTCTTTAGCCAGGTTGTATAGCTTTGCTTATGCCCAAATTAATGAACAAGATAATACTTAGATAATACATGACCCTAATTGACGGGTTGAACAATTTATGACACGACACAAATATGATACACATAGTTAAAAACATAAACAAAGAGAGAAAAAAACAATTAAGGAACGTATAGTAGAAGACTTTAAAAAAAAGATGTAAAACAATTCTTAAAAACAATGGAATGGGAAACAATAAATTCCAAAGAAAACCTTTTAGATTTAATTATTCAAGCAAACTTGTGATACAATGATAGATCTGCTTAATTTTCCTTGAAAGTGAAACAACATCAATTGTTAGGAAATTAGGGCAGTAATCATGCATCGCATACACTAATTTACGCACTAATCATTGAATCCTATGATCTATGCAGTTCAATAAAATCGACAGATGACATACCTTAATCGAGATTTGATGTCAATGAAACGAACAGGATGGATCTGATCCTTCTGTTGTTGTCGTCCTTAGCGTAGAAAACACGACGCCTCTACGGTATGCACACACGAACGAGATGAGATCTTGCTTGGTGTACTAGCGCCCTCTAGGGTTCTCTCTGCTATTTCGAATTTTCTTGCCTCTCTCAATTTCGTTGACGGCCAAGAAGAACAAAGGTTCCCTTTTATAAGGGAACCCTAGTGAGAACCCTAAGCAACAAACGAACTGGGCCCAAGTCCAACTTGGCCCGTTTTAATTCGTTTTGATCCAACTCGTTTTGGTGTGCGACCCTGTAGGTTTTACACTCTTTGGCCGTACAATTAAAACCCGTTTTATTATACGAACAGTAAGCGGTTTCTAGTAAAACATTACTATTATCCAAAGGGTATAAAGGTCAAAAACGACACAACCTTAAATTGATATTTCACACATTAACTCCTTTTGTCAATCGATATCTAGATTGAACACAAGACTAGGCAAGTGTCATTCTTGTATAGTTCAATCTTTATTTCTTGATCTCTAAGTATAATTAATCCAAAACAAATGACATCTCATTTGTGCATGGCCATGCAAATATTAATTACACTTATCAAGGGGCCCAACGATATCTCTCTCAATATATGAGAGTGACAAATCCCATCTTGATCAACCACATACCTCTACATAGTTCATAGTATGCTCGGTCATCATCTTTATAATTACTCGGTCAAGAGCAACGTTTGATAATGCCTGACATGCTAATCCCTATGTTGGTAACCATGGCGATCTCAGGTCTGAGGATAATACGATATCACAAATGGGGAACATCACTGATGACATTATGTAACACTCCTCGCAGTGTCCCCAAAGCGGGTCAGTCCAATACTTTGTTCCCTAACAAGTATCAGTATGTTCAGCTTGATATCTCCATATCCATGACTTGTGGAACATAGTCATCAGCTGACCCATACTCTAATCATTATATCAACGTGATCCTAGGTTATTGATACATGATTAGGGACATCTAAACAATATTATTATTACATTACTAGCATCCCACAATCTAGTCACGTACTTGATGAACTAGTATTAATAAATATTATTTACAAGAGATTATAAAGTAAAATAAATAAACTTTATTAATAAAAATAAGCATAAGATATCCAAGTACAAATCATAATCTATGAATAGTCCTAGGACATATCTCTTTCAGTCTCCCACTTGTACTAGGACCATTCATTCATAAAACGAATGCCTAATGCACTAAAATGACGATCATGTTTAGTTTGAGAAAGTGGCTTAGTCAAAGGATCAGCTACATTCTCGTCTGTGGGAACCTTGCATATCTTCACATCACCATTACTGATAAACTCACGAATGAGGTGATAACGTCTCTGAATATGTTTGGATTTTTTGGTGCGACCTTGGCTCTTTAGCCTGAGCAATAGCTCCATTGTTGTCACAATACAAATCCACTGGATTGGTGCTACTAGGAATGACACCAAGTTCAGTGATAAACTTCTTTACCCATACTGCTTCCTTTGCTGCTTCTGAAGCAGCAACATATTCAGCTTCTGTTGTAGAATCAGCAACTGTGGCTTGCTTAGAACTCTTCCAACTCACAGCTCCACCATTGAGACAAAACACAAAACCGGATTGTGATCTGAAATCATCCTTATCTGATTGAAAACCAGAATCCGTGTACCCATTTACAACCAACTCTTCTTCCCCACCATAAATCAAGAATATATCCCTAGTTCTTCTTAAGTACTTGAGGATATTCTTGACAGCGGTCCAGTGACTCTCACCTGGATCTGACTGGTATCTGCTAGTCACGCTCAATGCGCATGCTACATCGGGACGAGTACACAACATAGCGTACATGATAGAACCTATAGCCGAAGCATACGGGATTCTACTCATGCGATCTCGCTCATCTTGTGTCTGAGGACACTGAGTCTTGCTTAGTGTTGTGCCATGTGTCATTGGCAAGAACCCTCTTTTAGAGTCTTGCATGTTGAACCTACGTAAAACTTTGTCAAGGTAATTACTTTGACTCAGTCCTATTAGTTTTCTTGATCTATCTCTATAGATCTTGATCCCTAATATGTAGGCTGCCTCGCCCAAATCTTTCATTGAGAAACATTTTCCAAGCCAGGTCTTGACAGACTCAAGCATAGGAATATCATTCCCAATGAGTAGTATGTCATCTACATACAATACCAGAAAGACTATCGCGCTCCCACTAGTTTTCTTGTATACACAAGGTTCTTCTTCGTTCTTTCTAAAATCAAACTTTTTGATAGTTTCATCGAAACGAAGATTCCAGCTCCGAGATGCTTGCTTAAGACCATATATGGATCTCTTAAGCTTGCATACCTTGTTAGCATTTCTTGGATCAACAAAACCTTCAGGTTGTGTCATGTACACATCCTCTTCTAGGTATCCATTAAGGAAAGCAGTTTTGACATCCATTTGCCATATTTCATAGTCATAATATGCGGCAATGCTTAAAAGGATCCGGATTGATTTAAACATGGCAACTGGCGAAAAGGATTCATCATAGTCAATACCATGGATTTGTCGATATCCTTTTGCAACCAATCGAGCTTTATAGACATCGATCTTGCCATCTTTATCAATCTTGATTTTGAAAACCCATTTGCAACCTATGGCTCTACAGCCATTTGGCATGTCAACCAAGTCCCATACTTGATTGTCATCCATGGATTTCATTTCGGATTTCATGGCTTCTAGCCATTTCTCGGAACTAGAGCTCTCCATTGCTTCTTTGAAAGTCGAGGGCTCATTGTTGTCTAACAACACTATGTCTTGCTCATCTGAGACGAAAAGTGATAATCTCTCAGGTTCGCGACGTGGCCTACTTGACCTTCGTAAGACTGTAACTTCTTCAGGAGTTTCTGCAACTATTTGCATACTTTGTTGAGGCTCTTCATTAAGATTACTATCATCTCGAATTTCTTCTAGATGTATAGTGCTCCCACTGTTTTCTTTGGAAAGAAACTCTCTTTCTAAGAAAACTCCATTCCGAGCTACAAACACTTTGTTCTCAGTTGGATTATAAAAATAATATCCTTTTGTTTCCTTAGGATATCCTACGAAGAAGCATTTATCAGATTTGGGTTCCAATTTAGTTGTGATTAGTCGTCTGACGAAAACGTCACAACCCCAAATCTTTAGAAAAGACAGACTTGGAACCTTTCCAGTCCATAACTCGTAAGGTGTCTTTTCTACAGCCTTAGATGGAGATCTATTTAGTGTGAACGCTGCGGTTTCAAGAGCATATCCCCAAAATGATATTGGAAGAGATGTCTGACTCATCATTGATCGAACCATGTCTAACAGTGTTCGGTTTCTCCTTTCAGATACATCATTCCATTGTGGTGTTCCTGGTGGAGTAAGTTGTGAAACAATTCCACAACTCTTAAGATGATCAATGAATTCTTGGCTTAAGTATTCTCCTCCTCGATCTGATCGAAGAGCTTTAATAGTCTTGCCAAGTTGATTTTGTACCTCATTTTGAAATTCTTTGAACTTTTCAAAAGATTCCGATTTATGTTTTATCAAGTAAACATAACCATATCTACTGAAATCATCAGTAAATGTGATGAAGTACTGATATCCTCCTCTGGCAGTTGTGTTTAGTGGTCCACATACATCAGTATGAATGAGGGCCAAAAGATCACTTGCCCTATCATTGTTTCCATTGAAAGGGCTCTTGGTCATCTTTCCCAGTAAACAAGATTCACATCGTTCAAAAGACTGAAAATCAAATGAATTTAGAAGACCATCTTTATGGAGCTTCAACATGCGTTTCTCATTTATATGGCCTAAACGACAATGCCATAAATAAGTAGGATTCGAATCATCAAACTTGATTCTCTTGTTATTTACGTTATAAACAGGTATTTCAAGATTTAGAATATAAAGACCATCCAATAATTGTCCAATACCATATTGCATATTATTCAAAGAAAATGAACAACGTTTGTCCTTAAAATTGAATTCAAAACCTTCTTCGTCTAACAAAGAAATAGAAATAATGTTTCTGCTAAAAGCAGGCACATAGTAACAATTATTTAATTCTAAAATTAATCCTGAAGGCAAAAGAATCTCAAATGTTCCTACAGCTAGAGCGGCAACTTTTGCTCGATTTCCAACGCGTAGGTCCACTTCTCCTTTAGCCAGCTTCCTACTACTTTTGAGTCCCTGTACATTTGCACAAATGTGAGATGCACTACCAGTATCTAATACCCAAGAAGTAGAAGAAGCTGAAGTAACATTTACTTCTATAACGTAAGTACCTGAAGACGAAGGGGCTAGTCCCTTCTTTTTGTCGTCAAGGTATTTCTTGCAGTTTCTCTTCCAATGACCCTTTTCATTGCAGTGAAAACATATCATTTCAGCTTGTGGATTAGGCTTGGGCTCAGAATCTTGCTTCTTGTTCTTCCAGTTCTTAACTGGAGCTTTACCTTTGCCTTTGGCATTGGACTTTCCTTTGCCATTTCCACCCTTCTTGAAACCCTTTCCCTTTTGAACCATCAGAACATTATTCTTTCCTTTCTTAACAATATTCTGCTCAGCTGTTTTCAGCATCCCATGCATCTCAGTTAATGTCTTCTCCAAGCTGTGCATATTGAAGTTCATAATGAAACCATCATATGACTCAGGCAGCGACTGGAGAATGACATCAGTGGCCAGCTCTTGGCTAATAGTTGTCCCCAACCTTTCTAGGTGATCAATGTACCCAATCATTTTGAGTACATGAGGACTAACTGAGCCTCCCTCAGGAAGCTTGCAAGAAAACAAAGACTTAGTAGTCTCGAAGCGTTCGACTCGAGCTTGTTCCTGAAACAAACTCTTTAGTTCTTTAACCATGTCGAATGCATTCATGTTTTCAAACTGCTTCTGCAGATCAGCATTCATGCTAGCAAGCATGAGACATGAAACATCTAAATCATCATTCAGATGCTTCTGATATGCATCTTTCTGTGCACGAGGAGCATTAGCTGCTGGTTCTTCAGGAATAGCATTTTCGAGGACATAATCTTTCCTCTCCTGTTTGAGAACAATTCTCAGATTCCTAAACCAGTCTAGGAAGTTGGTTGTATTTAGTTTTTCCTTCTCAAGGACAGATCGCAACGAAAAAGCGGTTGTGTTATGGTTCGTCATCTATCTACAGCAAAATAACATATGCAAACATTTAATATGCTTATTTATAAAAAATTCCTACTATGTCTTACACACAATTGTCCCAATAGGACATAGTAGGTCCAAGATCCATATTACACAAGGTATTAAGAAAGCTTTGGCTTTTCACTTAAACTTTGTTAATTAGGTAAGCAACATTTGTTAATTACATCCTATGTAATTCTTGGTTTGTTGAGTTTTACATCTTATGTTTCGGCTTCTCAACACTTTGCCTCAAGGCCCAAAACCGTTTTGATGGCCCGTGAAATCAAACCAACACTTTTCTGATTTATGGATGTCCGACTTCCATACTATTAATTTATGATGATTTAAGATAACCCCGTTTTGGCAGGCGTCTTCTAAAATAATCATAAAATTAATAGTTATCAGTATTGGAAAGGCACAAATAATTTCATTTGTTCTAGGGACATAAATATGCAGTCTCACAATAATACAACAGAATATTTAAACATGCATCAACCAAAAATATGTGATATAGTATGGCCAGAGAAATAAAGCTACTAATTAACTATGCTCTCCCATCCTTTGTAGCTTTGGACATTCCAAAGTTCTTGGCTATCTTCTCTTGTGATGAGGGATCCTCCATCTTCTATGCGAGGTAATTATACAATCAATTGTACATCCTAATACAAGAGACTAGTAATTGAAACTAGTAATTGAAATTACATTGCAAAACAAAAAAACGACACGCAGGCCGTATTTAGTTTGGCCATACTATATCACTATAAATAATAACCCTGCAAGTTAGTATTATCCCATAACACAACACATTGCATACTCATAAAAGGAAACATAAATTTAATCAATTATTAAATAAACAATTAAGGGTCGAGGGGCAACGCCCCCGCGGGGTTTGGGGCAGCGCCCCAACGGGGTCCGGGGGGTGGACACCCCGGCGGCGGTCCCGCTGGCCGGTCAGCGGGCTCGGTGTATGACCTGCAAGAGAATCATACTTCTGCCACCGTGGAAAATTTGAACGATTTCAAATTATTTCCTCCAGAAACGTGTCTGATCTTATCAGACAGATTCGTCTAGACTAATCACATTAATCTGCCCTATCTCGTTAATCAAATCAACGTGAACGAACCCGATAGCCGTGATCTCATCAAGTCTATCAGATTGTGTAAACCCTAAACGAACGATTCTGAAAAACGCTAAACATGATAATTGCGGAATTAAAATCACAACAGCATATGATGAACCCTAATCAAAAACGACTTAACAGAATCATGAACATGTCGATAACAGTCATACAATAATCACGTTTTTGACATATCAGATCTCTATTAATCAGATTATAAAGGGACATATCGTATATGTAAACTGATTAACGAAAACAGAAACATGCTACAGAAAACGATTAACCCATTAATCGATATTACTAAAACCTAGCATGATACTAAAATCCGAATATGAAATTAATCGAAATTTTAAACGAGAACAGATCTTCAAGTTATAAAACGATTATAATCATGATCGAAATTAAAGAACAGCAATAACCTTGCTCTGATACCACTGTTAGGAAATTAGGGCAGTAATCATGCATCGCATACACTAATTTACGCACTAATCATTGAATCCTATGATCTATGCAGTTCAATAAAATCGACAGATGACATACCTTAATCGAGATTTGATGTCAATGAAACGAACAGGATGGATCTGATCCTTCTGTTGTTGTCGTCCTTAGCGTAGAAAACACGACGCCTCTACGGTATGCACACACGAACGAGATGAGATCTTGCTTGGTGTACTAGCGCCCTCTAGGGTTCTCTCTGCTATTTCGAATTTTCTTGCCTCTCTCAATTTCGTTGACGGCCAAGAAGAACAAAGGTTCCCTTTTATAAGGGAACCCTAGTGAGAACCCTAAGCAACAAACGAACTGGGCCCAAGTCCAACTTGGCCCGTTTTAATTCGTTTTGATCCAACTCGTTTTGGTGTGCGACCCTGTAGGTTTTACACTCTTTGGCCGTACAATTAAAACCCGTTTTATTATACGAACAGTAAGCGGTTTCTAGTAAAACATTACTATTATCCAAAGGGTATAAAGGTCAAAAACGACACAACCTTAAATTGATATTTCACACATTAACTCCTTTTGTCAATCGATATCTAGATTGAACACAAGACTAGGCAAGTGTCATTCTTGTATAGTTCAATCTTTATTTCTTGATCTCTAAGTATAATTAATCCAAAACAAATGACATCTCATTTGTGCATGGCCATGCAAATATTAATTACACTTATCAAGGGGCCCAACGATATCTCTCTCAATATATGAGAGTGACAAATCCCATCTTGATCAACCACATACCTCTACATAGTTCATAGTATGCTCGGTCATCATCTTTATAATTACTCGGTCAAGAGCAACGTTTGATAATGCCTGACATGCTAATCCCTATGTTGGTAACCATGGCGATCTCAGGTCTGAGGATAATACGATATCACAAATGGGGAACATCACTGATGACATTATGTAACACTCCTCGCAGTGTCCCCAAAGCGGGTCAGTCCAATACTTTGTTCCCTAACAAGTATCAGTATGTTCAGCTTGATATCTCCATATCCATGACTTGTGGAACATAGTCATCAGCTGACCCATACTCTAATCATTATATCAACGTGATCCTAGGTTATTGATACATGATTAGGGACATCTAAACAATATTATTATTACATTACTAGCATCCCACAATCTAGTCACGTACTTGATGAACTAGTATTAATAAATATTATTTACAAGAGATTATAAAGTAAAATAAATAAACTTTATTAATAAAAAATAAGCATAAGATATCCAAGTACAAATCATAATCTATGAATAGTCCTAGGACATATCTCTTTCACAAATGACAACAAACTGATACGAAAATTGTCTCTAACAAATATTGTCTCTCCCTCAGTAATTTGTTGATCAAGGTCTTATGGGATCAATTAGAGAATCTATTAGTCAATGATCCTTATGATCATAACAACACCGAACACAAATGAAAACGAGAAGAGAAAAAACATCAAAGGAGTACATTTGATCCTTTATTTACAATCACTCAATATCTCAATTCTACAGGAATATGGAGAAAGGTGTACTCACTTCATAAGAGAGATAAGATAAGACAATTAATCCACTCATGATGATAGAGGGGGCGAGGGCCAGGGGATAAGCGATTTTCTCTCACTGCAAAATTTATGTGTGGATGTGTGTTAAATGTGGAGGAGATCGAAGGACAAATGGTTTATATTATATTCAAACCATAAAAATAAGTAGACACAATTAAGTCTGACTATTACAAATGCACAACTGGCCGGGATTAAATTACAGATCATGGCCCTAAAATACAACAAAAACCAACTTACATGATATCCTAAGCAATGTGCCTAGCCGCCCAACATGACCTAAGTGCTTTTAAACTCGTCATTAACTACAAGATACTCCCTCCTTTTTGGATTAAGTTACGTAACAATGATCCAAACATTTCAATGACATACTTAGTCTACAATTCATTGTTACTTCCAATGGATTGGATTTGTGTTATTCAAATGCAATTTGATGGAATCCTTTCTCCGATACCCGACGAAAACATATCTAATTCAATTAAACATGCTATGTTTTTAGGTTTTTACTGATAGTTTCATTACACTGTATTATCTATATTATAATAAAGCAATGATTGAATTTTCTTAACTTTGAAAAAAAATAATTATTTTGATAATTTAAATTAGAATGAAAATATCCAAAATAAGTTGATTTTTTTTTCAAAAAATAAACATATTAGAGGATTATTTTGAACCTCATACAAAAAGGGAAAAAAAGGATCTCTTTTATTGTAGAACATCCATAATCGAATTATTAGCATGAAAAAAACAATAGAAAGTTCTAGACCAACTGGTACCAAATTTTGTGGTTAACTGATTAAACCTGGATTCTTAAACCAAATACGAATAACGGGAGACAAATTAAACCAAGTAGTATTTTAAAGGAAGGAGTGGATTATACCATATTAAAATTGCAAACAGATGGACGTATTAGACCGGTGAAGTTGAAGTTGGGTGCCCCAATGTGTGAGAGAGATATATATGATGATAGAGGAAAGGAGACTACCATGCGCTAGCATCAAGGTAGCCAAACTATGGCTACACATGGATGAAGGAACCTACCTACCTAGGGTTTTTCCTGTCTCGAGAAAAAATCGCTCTAGTGTAATTACTAGAGAAATGAGATGCAATGCATAACTTTATCCTTTTCCAAATTAATTTGTATACCAAGTGTTGGATGCTAAAATCCAATATCCTCGAAGAATTTAGAACCCTCGGTCTAGTGAGTTGCAATTTTATGAAATAAGGTTCCTTAGTTGCATAGTTGCATTTTGAGCAAACCACTATGTATGCCCAGATTAAATCTATGGGAATTCTTGATAGTATGTCAGCCATTGTATCTAGAGCCAAATCATTTATTGTAGTTCTCACTTGACCGTCACAATTCGCCAACTTTGTTGACTTAAAGCATGCAATTTTAGAACTACGGATTTGGAGCACCACATTAAATCACTTATAATTCTCGATTAGATGACCCTAAAACAATATTAAATAGAGATTAGAATAGCAACTTATATAATTGTGCGTTACAGTTCCAATATCCATTTAACATTGTCTGAGGGCCAACTGAATATAAGTGATTTAAGGCAGTGCTCCAATATCGTCTTTCTAGAATGGCATGCTTTACGACCACGAAATTGATGAATTGTAGTGGCCATGTAAGAACTACCATAGACAATTTGCCTCGGGAGATAATTTTCGACATACTACCAAGTAGAATTGTTCTTGGCATGCATAATTATTTGCTTAAAATGGTAATCTATAATTAACAACCCTTATTTCATAAAATTAAAACACGCTAAACAGAGGATTTAGATTCTTATGGCCTGTTAATTTGCTTTTAGCATCCTGCACTTTGTAAATAATTTAGTTTGAAAAAGGATTATATTTTGCAATGCGTTTCATTTCTCACACGAGAGAATTTTACCCGAGAGGAAAAAAACCTAGGTAGGTAGGGTTCCTCTTCATCCTTATATGGCCACATTATGGATAAACACTTGCAAGCTACTGCATATTGGATTGACAATGTATTTGTATAGAGTTCTAAAAATTTAGAAAAGAAAAGAAAGAAAGAAAAAATGTAGGTCTAAAAATTCAAAAACTTCTTTAAAAGTTACAAGATTGAAGGTTAAAAATTGGTTGGCGATTTAGGTTTCTGGGTTGCGGGATGTGTTAGGGGTTCAGGTGAAGGAGAGTTGTAGTGCATGGGGTGGGTATGTTTTTTAATAGAAAAAAAGATGTTAAGGAAGTTATTTTAGGTAAAGAGTGTCCTTATTTTGAAATGGAATCGTAAGGTGTCCTTCCCTTGCATTAATTATGGAGAAAAAGCCCTCAAGACCCATTGCCTCATCTAACCCCACCGGATGGTGGCAAGGTTGAATTCTTCTATATATAAACCAAGTTTTAATCAGAGGAAACAGTAACAACAACAAGGTGATGGCTTGGATACTTCCAAGATCCGATCCACTTCTAAAAACTAGAAGAAAAAAAAAGTAAGACAATTCTAAAAAACAATGGAATGGGAAACAAATCAATGCCAAATAAAACCTTTAAGTTTCGATGTTTCAAGAAAACTTGTTCTACGAAAATAGATCTGATTGTCTATGAAACTAATACACTATTTGATAACAATAAACTCATACAAATACTCATATCTCCTTCGGCAATTTGCCGATCAAGATCTTGTAGATCGATTATATAATCAACTAGCCAAGGGTCCTCGGGATCAAAATAACACAAAATGCAAATAGAAAAGAAAAGAGAGGAGCAAAAATAGCAAAGGAGTTAGTACATCCAATCCTACAAGAATACAATGAAAGGTATACTCATTATATAACAGAGGACAAGAGAAGAATAATCCACTCAGTATGAGAGGGAGGGGGAGAGGGTTTATCTCACCGCAAAATGTGTGTGTGGGTGAGTGTTGAATGCAGCAAAGAGGGAAGAACAACGGGTTTATATAATACACTAACCCAAAAACCCTAACAATTAACGGATAGGATTAACTTTGACGATTATAAATGTACGGATGGGATTAGAATACAAAGAAACACGCTTGTGTTTTAAAGGACGTCAGGGATCAATGTTCACATGGATTTAGGTTGAAAATCTACGGGCTTATGAAGGAATCACATGGATTGGCAAAATATACCAAAATTGCTAATGAACGGCCAAAAAGTGAACCAGGAAAGATTCCGAGCAATAGATGCAAACACGTATAAATATAGAGTATGAGATGATTAATAATTCACAAATAATAGACATGACACCATAAATTTGCTACCTAATATGAGCAGGTGATGATGAAGCTTACTAGATTGGCGCATCTAATATATGGGTCCAATTAGTGTACCTCAAAATTATGCTCATCTGAAATACTATGTAAGGACATATATATTTATAGTATTGAAAGAGAAATTTTTTCATAGCAAGAAAAACGCTAGATCAAAAAATCATAACTATACTACATTAATAACGTATAGAGCGAAATGAGGGATCGTATCCACAGGGAATGAAATTTTAGAATTTTTATTAATATAATTTACTTTTTTACATGAAAATTAAATAACATCAAAATTAAATTGCAAACTAATCTAGTTCAAAATAAAAATAGAAACTACAATCCAACTATTTTTGGACGAATTTCCAAATACTCTTCTGCTTCGAATTACATCTGCTATAAGCAACACTCCACAGACTCGAATTTAGAAATTTCTTCCCTTCCTAACCTTCATAATACAATTTCAATGATAAGATATATTTTTCCTTCTAAAAACACAAATACCTTCACCACTTAATATTGTACCACGAAAGTTCAGGTATGTTGTAAAGATATATATTTCTTCTAAAGATCAAAATGACCTAAACACGGCGTCGTATAACAAAAATTAGGAGTTTCTAGAACCTCACCATGTTTCTCTTTATGAGAGATATATCATCTAAAATCACATATAGTCTCGCAAACATAGTTGACAATCGGAGTTGGAAATTATTGTTAAAATTGTATGATTCTTTTCTTTGAAGTTGAATGTGTCAATATATAGGAGACGAAGGGCTAGGGTTTAATGAGTAGTAGGGAGAAAGTCAGTGGCCGATTTGGATTTGGACACAACTTTGATTAACTAACTGGGCCTAGGAGAGAAGTATAAACAGCCAATTACATGTCATTCTCGCGACTATGCATAGGCAACTGCTTCGAACTATTTTCGGGAAAGTAAACCTTGGAATTTGGGAAAACTCAAAACATGAAAGTTGTAGGTCTTCGAGCCTTCTTTCTAACCATATATATAAATAAAAAATACAAGTTTTGAGCGAGGAGATACGCTTAAAATACCAAACTGTAGCGTAACTTCCTTAAATAAAAATTTTATTCTGAGATCGCTTCGATTGGCTTCTTCTTGACTTTGATACTTTATTCACCACTTTTTCGATGATATCTTCACTAACACTAAAATTATTGAAATATACTAAAAATAAATAAAAGAAAAGAACTTCAATCGAAAGTGAAAAAACAAAGGTTAATAAGTGGTATAAATATGCAAAATCGCGTACATCATGTATATATATATCCAGCCAAAACAATGTATATAGTCGTCCAACATGACCTAAAGGCTGCATTTTACGCAAGGGATATGATGGTGAGATAGGATAATTTTATCCTATCCCATGTTTGGTGTTCGTCAGGATTGTATATCTAGGGGATTATTTATCCCACTAAAGCTTCTTATTCTACCAAAAGAAGGATTAATGAATCCCACTTAAGAGGTGGAATTATTTTATCCTATCCAGATGAGATTAAATAATCCCGTTCGAATCTTTAATTTGACACGTCAAACACACCAAAAAGCTTTTAAACTTGTCCCCAACTACAAGATACACCCTCCTTTCCAGATTAAGAGTCCACTATTCAATTTTGGGATGTCCCAAATTAAGAGTTCAAATCCTAATCAAGATATAATCAATGTACCATATTTCACGAAAGTACATAAGTTGTGTTGTTAAGCAATGATTAATTTGAAATTAGTGCATTTAAATTTTTTTAAATATGGAAAAGTCAAAGTGCACTCTTAATTAGAGGCGGAGCAATTAATGAAGTACAAGGCTTGCATGTAGTTTATGACTTTCAATCCAAATTTTATGGTACGGTGAGAAAAACAATTAACTTGTGACGCCCTGAATCCTGTTATAAGGCTTAGACCTCCGGGACCCAGTTAATCACGATGCCGTACGCGACGGTGGGTTGGATGCATAACTTAGAACTGATATAATAGAAAATTACAAATAAGGCTGCATTTTTCAGAAAATTTGCTATGTGGAGTCTATAATTTCAATAAAACCAACCTGTAAATTATAAAGAAAGTTTAACTAGAAACATAACTCCACACTTTTGAAGTCGTAAATCATTAGGCAATTCAATATACAACAATTCTTCTAATAAGGTCCCAAAAATAATTAAATGGCCTTTACAACAATTGTGGATAGAATTTAGTACAAATCAATGATACAATAAAATCAAAAGGTTCCATTATCTATAAATCATAAGGGACAAGTCATCCATGGACGACTACAGACGTTTAGGGTCATCAGAGGTTTCTAATCACGTACTCGCGCCGCCCCAAGGAAGTACCTGCAAAACTGGTTTGAAAAATAGGAGTCAGCCAAACACGGGCTCAGTGGAAACTATAAGGGTTTTTGTATAAAAGTACTTCTTAAAAACCATACATACGATGCATTAAGATGAAAATAGTTTTGTTGTTATCATGCATATATAGATACACCATTTCTATAATATATGATTGATATCAATGCAATAGAAATCATTTTATATGATATGCGTGTCAAATACTATCCCAGCCCCGATTACATAATAAGAATATATCATCAAAGTACAAAAATATTACTATAACAAAGTATTCTCGAGATAAGAAAAACTATAGTAATAAAATAAATACTCTCATGATATATATAAACCATCATAAGAAAATAGTCATAGAACAAACGTAGGCACTAATCTTGTAATCACAATATGAAGTCTATCTAACTCATAACTTACTATCTCATCTCCAACTCTCTCCTATCAAACATCTAGGATTTCCCGACTGTGCACAGCGATCGTGAACTAAGCCCCTAAGGCTAAGGTATGCAGCCCCCAAGGCTAGGTCCCCCCGTGGACCACCTAGATGTGCAGGGTATGGTGCCTCGCACGGTCCCCCTAGCTGGACCATAGAGTTTGCCGCTCCCAAAGCGAGACCATCTACACGGATCATAGAGTATGCCACTAATATAGCGGGGTCCCTCTGCACGGACCAGGGTATGTAGTCGCCATGGTTAGGTCAACCCCGTGGACCATTAGTGCCTATTCGAAAGAAACTAAATGTGCATATATATAGATCCAATATGGTTCAAATACATTAACCAAACATGTATCTTGGGATATACATATTTCGATATATCGAGTAAACTCAACCACATCAATTGCCCAAAATACCAATTATAGACACCATGGTTCAACTAGGCTACACAGTAGCCATTGAAGGAATTACAATCATAAAACTATATATTATATACATATAAAATCATATATTAAATTAACCTATAAATATATAGTATTCTCTATATATATAGATATCCCAAATCATATACTAGCATCATTGTTGTACTTAAGCCAAGTTTGCCAAGTCCGTCAAATTATGGTTCAGTTAGGAGTTTCGTCCATAAGTTTCACCAATTGGGAAATTTTGACAAGGATTTGTCCAATCGAAACTAAACCGAATATAATGAATTAATTTATAATGCTTAGGTTCGATATAAACGTCCCCACATGATCTCAATACATAGTTTACTCAAAATGATTTCAGAAATATGTTCAACGTAGTTATGGACGGGCTAGTTATTCAACACTTTTCACAAATAGTCAACCCATAGCTTACGTACAACAATAATAACTCATATATGACTAATCATAGCCAAAATACACTTTAAACTCACCATTCCATCAATTATATATGCATGTTCCTATTTCTTATCCGTTAGCGTATACACGTAAATGGGTTTTATACCAATCTTCAATTATACTACCAAATGATGGGAGATTCTTTATGAATCATTAAATTGGAGTTATATGAGTCATAAATCAACCAAAAGAATGCAAGAATATCAACTCAAACCCATGCACAAGCCAAATTTCGAAATTAAGCTAAAAAGCCCCCAATTTGGTGTGAATCAAACATATAACACAATATAACATGAAAATAGGTTTGAATAATAGTGTTCCCACCTCAATTAAGCAGAGTCTTTGAGGTTGAGAGTGGTGGATCGAGCCATCGTCCGCGAAATTGCGAAATCCCCACGGTAGAGCTTAAAACCCTCATTAATGGAGGAAAGGAATTGAAGAGGAAAATGATGATGGTGATGTTTCAAATGATGAATCATATGTATGGGTGAACAAACCCTCTCCAAATCTCCCAAAATAGCCCCCCAATCACCTTCCCAAAGCTCTCAAGGTTGGTGTATAAGTTGGGGACGAAATGTGCTTTGTTTTATCTTTATAATCACGTTCAGGACCCCTTCAGTCGATTGATCAATCTCCATCAGTCGACTGATGGGTGAATCTAGTGCATTGTTAGCATTTTGGCCATAACTTCTTGCTTGGAACTCCGATTGAGGTGACCTTTATGTCCACGTAAAAGTAATTCAAAGATCTACAACTTCCTAAGAGGAAAGTTCCTAAAATTATGGATGGATTATTCCCAAAAATCCATCGAAAACAGCGCTCTGCCGAAGTGTTCCGAACAACCAGATTTTAGTAATTGGCCTACTTCTGAAGCTGATTTGACCACCAAGGAGTGTGATTTGACTTTTGGTCAAAACATAAAAGTTGTAGAGGGTATTAAGTTGAAGATGTGGCCGTAAATGGGGATTCATGTGGACATCAGATGAAAAAGTTATGGCCTCTCAAAGTTGGCCAAAAATCAACTTTTTCGAAAAGTTCAAAATACGCGATTACTTCCCGTTTTCGATTCGGACCACCCGAATAATGAAAAAAGTGATCTTACAAACTTAATATACCTAATATGACATGATGGAGGTGTTGGGTCAAATACAAGAGGCTCAAAACCCAATGTTCACGATCTAACGGTAATAAAGCCTTAACCGGGCCAAAGAGAAGAGTTGGCTTGGAAACGAAATACGAGACGTTACATAACTAATACACAAAGGCACACTTTTATAAAGGAAAAATGTTCCAAAGGTTAAATAAAAATATATGAATATTACTTATAAAATATTTTTAAAATTTCATTAATAAAGCCACTAGGAAAACGTTGCGGGTTGGCTACAATGATCTCATAACAAATATATGACCAAGTAAATGTGGTAATAAGGTCTCTATAAGAACTAGCATTCTTATTGAGACTAGAACTCTTAGTGAAGAAAATAGATTGACGGATGGAATCAAATATGCAGTATTTACAGACAAAAGTATTCACTTATTGTCGAAAAATTAATATACTTCTAATGTTGAATCAGGATTAACTAGGATAAAAATAACTTTCAAGTACTTAACTATTATTTCATCAACGAAAAGGCCAAAATTTATAATTCTAATTCCGATCCATGCAGGAACATCATTTTGAATCCATTCAAGTTAAATTGGTATTTTATACCTCACAATTATTTTGAAAAAACATCTACAATAATAAGTCTTGGGCAGTTTATTTGTGAAAATGGATGTATAGCACTAGACACACAGCGATAAGTCGTTCTGCTCTGTTCAGCTATCCCTAACACGTACACTAGACCAAGCAAAACATCTAAGACTGAACTGTCTTACCTAGCTAGATCTAAGCTACCTATTCATGGAGATTCTGTAAATCTTTCGTTCCAAAAATGGAAAGTTTGAAATAATTAAGATTTTTTTTGGATTCCGAGTCATGAATAGAGCTGTGGCAAACAATATAGATCGGCCTTGACTCTCTCTCTATAAAAAAATCCCTTCTTAGTCAAGCTTCGATCTTATAGAGTAAAGGGAAGTGCAAATCTGGAGTGTTCGGACGAAAACGAATGGCTTTGCAGCAAGCCGAGTTATACCAAAATTAGATTTTCTGAACATATGAGAAAAGAGTCTTAGGAAATTGATAGAAGAAGGGATTCCTAGAGAACAAAAGATATTTAATTAACCAGTACACCAATATCAACGTAGGAGTTCACGAAGAAAGAAAAATAAAAACAATAAATATATTTAAATATGTATGAGTAAACATTCTTCTAATAGAGTATATATTTATGTTAGCCAATGTTTTCCTTTATTTAATATTTACCAAACAATGCAATATCCATGAACTACTTAAAGTAGAATTTAGAGATCGGGAGGATTTTACAAGAAAATTTAGCCACCAAGGAGATTTAGATTTAAGGATGATTTTAAAACTTAGCTCATAATGTAGTTACATACATTTAGAAGGCAATCTGCATGCCACCCTCTTCCTATCTAGTAGCTTTATTCTCTTTGGTAGGATTTTTCCCCCTTTAATAACTCAAAGTATCTAATCCTCCTAGAGCACCTAACTAATCCCCCATAGTCCGTCTAGAACCTCCAATTTCCACAATGCGATACACTATACTCTTATCCATTAATATATATGTTTAGCTCTCTATCTCTCTCAATACACATAGATATATACGCTTATTTGATCTGTAGGAATTCAAAAAAACCTAAAGTCAAGAACTGCTCAAGATATATTTCAAAACTATCATTGCACTTTTTGCGATTATTGACCATAGCACTATCTAATATATCAAAATTCCTAAGCTAAAATTGCCATTGTGGCATTGTTCATGAAATCCCAAGATATTTACCTTGTTTAATCCCCAAATCACAATTTTCCCTTGATAGTGTATTGGGTCTTCTACCCATTCTGAAAATGGCTTGCCATGTAAGAATTTATCTTCCATTCATCCAGTAAGTTATGAAGCATTATATCTTTAAATTTATTATAATGTTCAGAAAATGATGGGAAAATTTTGAAGTGCCCATCTTTTGTATTTAATGGTATATTAGGCCTCACAATTTGGTCTCCCATGCTCCGTCCTCTCTCTTGTTACAAAACACAACTTGCACAAGATATGATGGTTTAAATTAAGCTTTTTTTATGTATAAAAATTCAAACCTTAAATGTTATCCACGTAATATTAATAAAAGAATATGTTTCAGGTAAGAGTCCTTAGAAGTCTTTTGAGAAAAATGAAATGGCCTAATTACGTAGACTTATTAATTATATCTACATATGCGGTCTCAAGTCATTAGTGTGGTCATGAAATAACAGGTATTAGCCAAGCAGGCTTTTTTCAGTTTCTACGGTGTATTAATGCGATAAAATGTGTCAAAAATATCATGTAATAATTTGTATTCTTGTCTTCTATATTTGTTTAACAAAGCCCTAACTTGCTAACTATCTTGGAAATTGAACAAATGGAATAGAAATTTAATAAAGATGTCTCTCTCTTCATGTCAAATTTGAGATGTGTCTCAGATTTTGTGACACTCCAAATCCCGTTTAGAGGATTTCTCCACAGGACCGATTTGTCACAAGTGTCGTACGCTGACGGCAGTTGATATTAAATTTTATGAATAAATTTAAACTAGTTATTTTAATTAAGAAAAGTACATCTTAGATTTTTTTAAAAATTCGACATGGTTTAACGAAGACCTATATTAGTACGAGAAATAATATAACAAAATTAACTATACCAAAGTGTGGTACATTCAACAAAATTTCGGCATGATGTAAGCATTTCCTCAATGAAATTCAATTTTGTTCAAAGTCTAAAAACTTTACGGGCAACTTTTCACTACCATAAATAAGTCTTAATGCAAATATACACTTTTCAAACTCTAAATGTCAAGGATAGCGAGTACAAAGTATCCATAGTATGACAATTATACAGCCATAAAAAAAGAAGTCTAAAATAACTATTAAATGTACAATGAAATACTTAATAAAATAACAAAGTTGATTCAACTTCCATAGGGTATCAGAGATGTTCTAAGAAGTACTCGGACCTATCTCACGACCTCTACCTAAAACCTGTGTAGTACTTGAAAAGGAAAGATGAGGGAACGAGCCAAACTGGCTCATTGGGAACTATGGAGAAAAGGAAATGCAATACAAAAATTATAATAAATAAAGAAATGACGAACTCAAAAAGTAATGCACAATACTAAATTCACAATAAAATCTCGAAATTTTGAAATTTACTGTAAGTTCGCCCTAGCACACTAGCCTACCTCACGACCTGCCATAAATATGTACAATAATCCAACCACCTCCTCCTCGACCTAATACCGGTACTAGACAAAAATACATCACATAAGCACCTCATATTACTATGGGTTAGTGCACTGCTAACTAGATTTAATAGACACCCCATCTTACCATGGGTTGGTTCAATATATATAAATATATATAACTCATACATTTCTATACCAATGATCCAATCTCAACAATATGTCCGCCGTCATTCGTATCTTAGTAGTAATAGTGCTCAGGGAAAATTTTATAAAACTAACAAGTGTATCCCATGTGATCTTAATAATGCTATCCATTAGATATAGGTTATCACATGCTTAAATAATTATAAAGTTTACCTTTAATACAATTCATTGATTAATTACACAATTTACCGCTTTAATGCTAAAATTTAGTATAATAGCAGTTTTATTTTATAATCATGTTATTATACTGAAGATGGACAACAATCTCAGATTTTTCCATGAATTTATACTTGTCTTAGTCAAAATTTCTACAATTTAGCAAAAATTAGTAAGAGTAACACTAGACCCGCTAATAACCTTATCAAACGCCTTATTCATGTTTAACCTCAAGCTTAAGTTTGATTTTATGAAGATTAACATTCTGAAATTGGCAAATTTTGATGAAAAATATGTTATTAAACATACATGTGACGATTTTAGCGATTTCGATACCAAAATCTCAAAACAACCCATGAATACCAACATGCACTACAATCAGCCCTTAATTCCATCATCAACAACTGATATAACAACTATATGCTCAGATTATATATATCAAGCATAAACCACATGCATGCAACGAAAAGTAAGATTTTGGTACCGATAATCTAGTATTACTACTCATACAACAATCTCCAAGGAAGGAATGAAGAAATGAAAGGAAGTTCCTACCTTAGTAACCTCTGGACATAAATATATAACTCCTAATAGACCACCTATGGAAACCGAATGAGGAAACCGACCTCGAAATTAGATTCGCCACGTGAAAAGTGAAATATGAGATTTTGAGTCAAAATCCTTGAATTTGAGCTATGAAACCTACATATTTCTCCCTCAATCTCTCTAGAAAAGTGGATCTTGAAAATGGACTGAAATGGAGGTGAAGGACGTTTTAAAAAATGAGTCAAAGATGGTCAATTCGTTAAAAACAATGCTGGGACCAAAATGTAAAAACTGTTCTGTCAGTTGGACCAAATTGTAAAAAAAACCGACAGCTTGGAACAAAATGACATTTTCTCAAAACAAAAAAAGGCCGAACTAGCTCATTTCACGTCCGAATTACGATGAAACTTTCCAGAATTAATCTAATAAATATATATGACTTCTTGAAAAAGACAGTACTTAATTCGGGGTCTAGAAGTAATCGAGGCAACAGTTAGCGCTCGATACAAATTTTAAGGTTTGAAATCAAAATCTTCAAAAGTTTAAAATATGGAGTGTTACAGGTAATCCATTAAATCATTTCTCAAATAAAACTCGATCATAATCTTCATATCAATGAAAAGGTCTATTACATCAATGTAATTCTCAAAATATTAAATAATTAACTACAATTTATCACAATTAATTTTGCATGGTTTCTTTAATTACATAAACCTATTGTGACCTAAAGTTTAGTTAATACGATAGGGATTAACTTAAAATTATACAAGTGAAATCAAGTTGTCCCTCCAAGGGAGACTAACACGGTTCCAGGGTCATCAGATGTATCTAAGCTTTAATGCGCGACAAATCAATGAGCGTACCTACAAAAATGTTTTGAAAAGTGCGAGTGAGCCAAACACAAGCTCAGTGAGAACTATACAAGTTTTTCTATAAAAATACAACTAGCCTAGCACACACGTGAATACCAAAAATAATAGAAAGTCACGAGATGCATATAACTTAATTACTCCTTATATGTTACCATATATACATATATATACACACACATATATATAGTATTATACCAGAATATTATGAACCATATATCAAAACTAGCGGTGCGTAGTATGCACAACACATGGTATCTTGCCCTAAAGGAAATTAGTATTTTTTTTTTTTTATAGAACAAAAATTATTTACATCTGATATGGGGAATACCTCCCTGGTCAATTTTGAGAATACCTTTTAACAGTCTAGGGACATCTTTCCACTCAAAGTAAACACACCTTTTCATCTCCATACGACCTACATTAGATAAAAAATCAGGCCCCATATTAATCTCTCTGTATATATGAACAATAGAATAATCCATTTTGGTAAGCTTTTCACAGATCTTCCTAATTTCCAGCTGAATCACCCACGGGCACCAAAGAGTCTACTTCAATCTCAACTTGACAGCACCCTATTATCTCACACAACTGCAAACCATCCAGAAGAGCACAAGCTTCAGCCTTCATATTAGAAGTATTACCATAGAAGTTAGATAAAGCAGCAACCAAACTTCCGCAATGATTTCTAATTAAAGCACCTCCCCCACTCAATCCCGGATTACCTTTCGAACAACCGTCAGTGTTCAATTTAACTCGATCCTTCCCCGGAGCCGTCCATTTGATAATAGATAAAACTCCCATCCTCATTGGAGGAGCACTCTTCACAAAATCTTGAATCCATACATCATCCCCGTCAACTCGTTTTTGCACAATAGTGGAGTTAATAAGCAAGCATCAAACATAGTTCCCAATTTCTTTAATTATATGAGCTATTGACATGTTAACTCCCTCAAATCTCCCCTTGTTTCGATTCTTCCACAGCATCCAACAAATCAGCACGGGAATAAGTGACAGCATTACTTTATGACAAGGAGACTTAATTCTAATTGGCCACCATTCATTAACTCGAGAAACTAAGCTTAAAGATTTGCCAATAAAACCCATTCGACACTCAAAGTGCTTCCACAGAGTTTGAGCAGTTTCACTTTGCAAAAATACGTGATTATAAGTCTCATAACAGGCATTCACATAACATTTGCATTTAGAAGCTAAAGAAATACCTTTGCCTTGGACATTCTGATCAAAAGGAAGCTTATTATTCAAAGCTCTCCATATTAAAATAGACCAGTTTAGAGGAGTTGATGAGTGCCAAATTCTACTACTCAATAGTAATCTGCTCTTTTTAGTTCTACAAGAATTCCAAGCTGACGAAACAGAAAAATTACCTGTGGTGGATAGAAGCCACACACTCTTGTCATCCTCCTCATTCAAACATTGAAACATATCAAGAATTTTTATCACAATAGAAAAATCCCCAACAAAAACGTATCTCCATAATTGAGGATCCAATTGAGCTTCCCTAACATTTAATTTAATAAGATGATCAGGAGGATCAACCAAATCAACCAACCTACCCTCAAGCAACCAATTGTCCTTCCAAAAATTGACTTCACCTTTACCAATAATCCAACCCACATAAGCCTCAGCTTGCTTTTTTAACTTTCATCACCCTAGACCACGTACTGGAACACGCAGTTGGTTTTTGACAGTCTAAAAGATGCTTCTGCTTAACATATTTACCATGCATAAAATAAGCCCATAAATATTGATTAATTCTCAAATTCCACCACAATTTATACGCAAAGGCTGAACATATATCCTCAAAACCTCTCACTCCAAGACCACCTTCTTCAGTTGGCAAGCAACATTTTCTCCAATTAACCCAATGAAATTTTTGGCCTTCTTCTCGTTGCCCCCCAAAAAAGTTAGCAAATATAGCTTCCATTCTATTAATTATAGCTTTCGGAGGATCAAAAGCAGCTAAAATATGAACTGGCAAGCTTTGTAAGACATGTTTTATAAGAATAAGCCGACCCCCTGAAGAAAGAAGATTCCCCTTCCAGCCCGCAAGTTTCTTTTCCAGCTTAAACACAATATCATTAAAATAAACTATCTTCTTTCTGCCCACGAATAGCTGGCAGCCAAGATACTTGATAGGAAGCGATTTTTGGGAATAACCAGTAACATCAGCCACTGTTTGAATACGAGTCGCTGCCACCTTCTCAGAAACAATGAAACAACTTTTGGATTTATTGATACAATGACCAGATTCAACTTCATAGGCCGCAAGAAAATTCATTAACACATTCAAAGAACTCTTCGAACCATTTATAAAAATCACCACATCATCTGCAAAAGCCAAATGAGAAATAGCTGGACAACTAGAAAGGGTAGAAAAAGGCAAAAGAGTCTTGTTATTGAGCATATTGTTAAGCCCCCGACTTAGAACTTCTGAAGCAATAATAAACAAAGTAGGAGATAGAGGGTCTCCTTGTCTAACCCCCCTGGTAGATCTGAAAAAACCTTCTGCCTTGCCGTTAATAATAACCGAATACCAGCAATTAGAAATAATTCTCCAAATCAAATCAATCAACTGCTCAGTAAAACCAAATTGCCTTAAGACTTTCAATAAAAAGAGCCACGATAATCTATCATAAGCTTTTGCCAGATCCAATTTAAGCACCACATTACTCCCCCTAACTTTTGCATCAATTTTTTGAAGCATTTCATGAGCAAGTAAGATATTATCCGTAATCACTCTGCCTTTAGTAAAGCCACTTTGTTGTACAGAAATAATTTGAGGAAGAATCCCTGATAACCTATCAGAAATGATCTTAGAAACTACCTTGGCATTAAAATTAAAAAGACTGATAGGTTGGAGATCTCCAAAGGTCTTAGGCGAATCCACTTTGGGCGCAGTCACAATCATTGTACTTGTCCAAGCTTTAGAAAATGGCTCCCCCATAAAAAAAAGATTGAATAGCAGCAGTTAAGTCCACACCAATTATCGACCAACATTGCTTATAAAACAAACCATCAAATCCATCAGGTCCAGCAGCAGCATCCGAAGACATATCAAACACAACCTTGCGAACTTCATCAATAGAAGGTTTAACAATCAAGGCCTCATTCATACCATTAGTAATAAGACTGGGAATATTAGCCTCCACTAACGGAAAGTCCATGCACAAATTACTCCCAGCGAACTGCTCACAATAAAATTTAACTCCCTCATTACAAATATCTTGCGGATTGTCAAGCCAAACACCTTCAGAATTCATAATTTTGTGAATGGTACTCTTCTTTCTTCTATAATTAGCCATCGTATGAAAAAATTTGGTATTTTTGTCGCCCTCCTGCAACCATTTAACTTTAGAACGTTGCTTCCAGAAAATCTCTTCACATACTAGCAAATTATGCAACCTATCTCTAGCTGCATTAAAATTAGCCAGTAACTGCTCATCCTCCGAATTCTCAATCTGAGTTTCAAGAATGGTCAATCTATTTTCAGCTTCAAGAATATTAGAGAAAATATTACCAAACTTCTCTTTATTCCAAACCTTCAGCTTATGCCGCAACCTACTCAGCTTAGAGGCAAAACGAATAATAGGAGAACCATCAATCTGCTGCAACCAACTTTCCCTAACCACCTCTTTAAATTCCTTATGTCTGATCCACATATGTTGAAATCTGAAACAGCCCTGCCGATGAGTAGCATCAAACTTAAAAGAGCCAAGAAGAGGAGCATGATCTGAATTCTCTCTATTAAGATGAGAAGCTTGAATTTCAATACACAACGAAAGCCATTCAGAGTTACACAAATAACGATCCAGTCTCTGCCACATTCTTTGATTAGATTTCTTCCAAGTATACTTACTACCCGTAAAAGCAAACTCCATTAAACCACTATCAGAAATACAGTCATTACATTCACTCATCGACGAATAATCAACCTCTCTACCACTACACCTTTCCTCTTGACTTCGAACAATATTAAAATCTCCCCCTATAATCCAAGGACTATCATTATCAGAAATAGTTCTTAATTGATCCCATAACATTCTTCTATCCACTTTGTTACACTTAGCATAAACCGCAGAAATATGAAAAGGAACAGCAATCTCAGAGTGCGTACACGATAAAGAAACCAGCTGCTCAGAATTAACCTTCACAGAGCACTCAAAATCATCTTGCCAGAACATCCAAATTTTATTACAATCATTACTAATAGCATGAGTAAACCCCAAACTTAATCGAAAATATTCTAACTGATGCACTCCAACCATGGGCTCCATTAAGGCTATAAAAGAAACTTTAAACATGATAATTAACTTCTTTAATCTAACAAATGTAGGAGCATTAGCAATGCCCCTCAAATTCCAGAAAAGAGTGCTAATCATTTATATTTAGAAGCAGAAACAGCTTTAGATCTCTTCCTGGTTGCCTTCTTTCGCCATCCTCGTTTCTTTGGAGTGCCAATTTTGGGAATAGACTGCTCTAACTCCTGGATCTCCACATCTGTATGCTGTGTAATTTTCAAAACTTTATCTAAAACTTCCTTATCTCTTTTTAACATAGCCATACCATCTTCCCTGTTAAACGTAGCATAAGTCACCCTCATATTTTGAGTAGCTCTAGGAGAAAGTCCTACCTGCAAAATGGCAGGAGGGTCTGTCTTTAAAACATGCTTAGCGTCCATTGACCACGCCATAGATTTATCATCATCCTCATCACTATCTTCCTTATCCTCAAAAGACTCCTGCATACGCACTTGATTCAATTCATTAAAAACCACTGAATCATTCAGAATTGAGTCAATCTTATCCCTACTCTCAGTAACACCACCCTTTCCAGGTAACTCAGCAAAATCCATTTGACATATCCCATTAGTTATATCTCCCCCTTTTGAAGATGAACCATGAAAAAAGTCCTCCCTAATGATGATTCCCTTATTCAAATAATTGTTACTCATATCTAAATGCTTCAAATTGTCCTTCGAAAATGTAGATAATGGTTGTTTCCCCTCCCTTCTCTGAACCACCCTCCATTCATTCTTATTTGCTTCCTGAACTCGAGACAAAGCACCACCTCTGCTCTCTTCAATATTCCCATCTTTAACTTCATTAATCTTTTCCTTCCCTTCAGTATGACCATCCTTCGTCAACTGATCAAATCTACATTCAGAAACGGTGTGTCCTTGTTTAAAGCAATTAGAACAATATTTAGGGATTCGCTCATATTGAACTTCTTGCCAAAAACCAGTCTCACCACTTCCAATCCAGATTCTAGAGGGAAATTTCTTTAAAAGGTCAATTTCAATACACAGTCTAGCCACACTAGGACGTGAGAGATTTGTAGTGGCAGCATCCAATCTCATTGGAACACCAATTGTACGCCCTATAGAGAACAGACTTGATTTCGCAAAGAAATGAACAGGAAGAAAAGGAAAATTTACCCAGATTGGCGCAATTGATGTCTCAGAGTCAACTCGAAAATCCGGAGTCCATTTGAATACCCGCATCGGATAACTCCTCAAATACAATAGTTCCCTGAGCCAAATTCTATGATAGTCTTCCTCATTACTGAAACGAAGAAGTACATGTTTATTGTCCAACAATCCTGCACTAAACGTCGATTTAAGACCAAATGCCTCCAAGATAGTACGAATATCCGATATCGGTGGCCTACCATGAGAGAACTTCCCAACCAACGAAAATTTGAAGGGGGATGATAAACAAGCGACCTCCTCATCAGAGAAAAATAATGATGGCTCCCCTCTATGAGTACCAGGTGATTTCAATGGAATCTCAAGTGAACTACCAGTATTACCAAGCACATCTGCAAAAGATTTAGGTAAAACAGATGACGAACCTACCATCGGCGGTGGATCCATCAATCAGTACGTTAGGTTTCCATCGCACATAACTTCAAGGGATTTGTCTTGTCTTACCACTTTCATTTTAGAATCTCTAAAGGAAATTAGTATACGTAAACTATATACGTAAAATAGTATCCAAATCCAACCAAAGGATAATAAACAAGTATACGAACCTATATTTCCACCATATTATATGTCATCCCATAGGATTTATATCTTACTTTCCATGGCTAGAACCATGAGGCAAGAAAGCTCAAAGATAAAATTGTCCTTCAAGGATGTATAGTCAATCATCTAGGGTTTAAATATAATGTACACAGTCGATAGTCCCCCATGGGCTCCCATAGCGGGGACCCCTTACTACGGTCCACCTAGTGGTTTGCCCCTAAGGCTATGTAACTCATGTAGCCATACAGGGTAGTAGCATACTCTATGCTTTGGTAGGGGAAACTTGCAATGTGGCATACTTTGTGTTGGATATGAAATAGACATTTAAGACAGGATTAATGCCTACGATTATTTTATGACTATACCTATGGTTGGTAATTTCATTTACTTGGTTCTTGGTAGCGAAGGAGGGGAACCATGTGAGGCGGATACTTTATTGTCGGATATGAGATAGAAAGTTGAGACGGGATTAGTGCCCACAATTATTTTTTTTACTATACATGTGGTTGATAATTTTGTTTACTTGGATCTTAGTACATAAGTTGTATTTCTTGGGGCACGTGGCTTGCATAACATTTACTACTAGTTTCATATATGTTTTCGTGGCTCCTAGGAGTAGTACTTATTATATATGTTTATGTCATACATAAGAACTATGTGCTCATTTATGATTCTTTACCCTTTTTTTCTATTATGGCACGATGCATGTGTATTTTAATGTACAAAATCCATATAGTTTCCATTGAGCCCATGTTTGATCAACTCCCATTTTTCAAACCAGTTTTGTAGGTACGACCTCGGGATGGCATGAGTATTGAGTCTAGATGCCTTTGATGACCTCAGGCACATAGTAGTCGTCCATGGTTGGAGAAAACTTACGTTATTTGGTCTTAGTAATTTTGAACCATTTGTAAAATTCAAATTTAATTTTATCATATTGTATTAAAGACCTCACTCTGAATTTCATAATCAAAGCTATATTTAGAGATTAAAAAACGTGTTGTACTATTAATAATTGTTCTACGAAAGCATTGTTGGATTTATTTTAAACAAGCATAGGTTTGACATAATAACGAAAATGCTTTTACTCATGCATTCTTCTTCGATGAGTGATACCGAAAATGTTTTAATTAAATGGAATTTAACACCACGAACCACCGTTGTCAGTGACAGCATCCGTGATTAACCGAATACCAGAGGTATAAACCTTATAACGGGATTTGGTGCATAACATGTCACACACCGATTTTCAAGAAGTGATTAATAAAATTTAAGTAAAATAGAGGGATTTTCACATAGAATATAAAAAATATTCTATTTTATGATTTAAGTACAAAATAAAACAATAAAAACTCCTTTAAAAGATCAAAAAAAGTAGGTAAGTCTTTTAAAATCATTGGCCAGAGGAAATCTACATCCTAACTATCCCACCATTAAAGAATAATTACAAGTAATCGTACAAAAATTTTTGAACATAAAAATAAATAGAAATGCTTCAATTCCACAATTTCAATACTTAACATTCATCGTCATCAGATCTTCCAAAACAAAGCTCGGTGGTGGGTAAGCCATAAAGCCAAATAGGTTCATCGATAATACTTAAGTTAATTGGTGAGAAGCATATATATAAACAAGCAATAATAATCAATGACTGATAAAACAAAGAGAAAACAAAATATCAAATTTGATTGGAAGATATCAATAATCAAGCACATATAAATCAAAACATGAATCTACATAACATAATTTTGACATAATGAAAATGAATAGACACTCATGAAGTATCCTCACCTACCTTAAATTGACGGTGAAAGTAAATCGTACGTGCAAGCCTTTTGTACTTTTTCCTTCCTATTCTCTGCAGAGAGTTTGTTTTTCTCTTCTTTGTTTTTTTCATTTCTCTTCAAACCCCTTATGCAATTAACAAAATATGTACACTTATATATATATATATATCTAGACTACATTAGAACACTAATATTTATATATGTAAAAAATTCAAAGTCAAAATAATAGCTAAGTTAAATAAATATGGCAACAAGAGATAATATCTACAAAATGGTCAATCAATCAAAGTCAAATTTCAAAATAAATCAAATTGTAAATTATCTAACTTTCCTTATCTAATTCTTCACTTTTCTCAAAATAAATGAACAAAATATTGAAAAATGGGGTTTGATTGAAAAAGTTTTCTGAAAAAGAACTAAGGAATAATATTTTTGTAGATTTATTTGACCAAAGTCTAAAAGGAGTGCAAAGTTAACTTTGCAGTAATTTTTTTTTATGGAATCATCCAAAATTAAGTTTGCACTATGTTTTTTTAGCATATTATTATAAATAAGTGTTCAATTGACGATACTTTATAATAATTTCATCAAATTACATATTTTGTACCATTATTAATAAAATACATTACTATAAAACTCATTTATTAATAAAATACACATGATAATTTTTTTGGGGTTATGCAAAGTTAAGTTTGCACTCCTTGTTTTCTATAACATTACTATGTATTTGAGTTTATTTGTCGTTGCTAGAGTATTATATGAAACATAAGAATATATTTGTTAAAAAAATATAAAGACACCATGCAAAACAAATTTGTATTAAATTTTTTGGATTGCAAAGTTAAGTTTGCACAAAACACAATTTTATGCAAAGTAAAGTTTACACAAAATACAATTCTGGTCAAACCCCTCATTTTAAAAAACAATTAATAAATAGTCCCTTATTTTAGCAACATAATAAAAACTAGGTTCTTATTTCAAAAAATTATTATTTGCTAGATTTTTTGTGAAAAATATGGCCATACAAGACTTTTTACCCCATTTCCAGATAAATCAATATCTTTGAAAATATGGGGTTTTACATCAAATGTTTTCCTTCTTATATTCTGATATAGGCTACCCGTTATCAAATGTGCTAATGTGATGAGGTAGTGCCACGGACAATGTCTCTTGATAGATTCTGGAACCACTAATTGCGACATATATTGTCACTATATTTTTCTTTTTATTTACTAAGGAGAAAGAAGTTGTATTATTAAAAAGCAAAGAGTTAAACTTATGAGGGCAAGGTGTACCCAACATAAACATTACAAGGATACACCTAAAACATAACTATAGCTAGAAACAACCGAAACAAGAGCAACTTAATTATTCTCCACCACTACAAGAACCGGTGGCGGATCCAGAATATTTAACATGGGGGCCCAAATCACAAGCATATTTTATTTTTTGACATAAAAACAAATTCAAAATTAGTTAAACGACCTCTACTTGTTGCATTGGATTTTCTCCATATATTTGTACCAGTAAATCATATTGTTTACGACATTAGAGTTAAGAAAAAGGTTTACAAAGCCCAAAGGTTATAAATTTGCTTGCAAATAAAGATGAAGGGGCCAAATAAAATATAGTATGTTTATACACAACAATAAATATTATTACACAGATAAATCAATATCTTTGAAAATATGGGGTTGTACATCAAATGTTTTGCTTGTTATAGTCTAATACAGGCTGGCCATTAATGTCTCTTGATAGATTCTAGAACTGCTAATTGCGACATATATTGCCACTCCATATTTTTTTTATTTAATAAGGGATGAAGTTGTATTATTGAAAAGGAAAGAGTTAAAACTTACGAGGACAAGGTGTTCCCAACATAAACATTACAAGGATACACCTAAAACATATCTATAGCTAGAAACCACCAAAAAAGGTGCAACTTAATTATCCTCCAACACTATAAGAACAAGTGGCGGATCCAGAATTTCTAACTTAGGGGCCCCAAACTTAAGAATAGTTTTTTTGACATAAAAGAAATTAACATAAAAACAAATTCAAATTCAGTTAAACGAGGAAGACCTCTACTTGTTGCATTGGATTAATTTTCTCCCTATATTTGTATTGATAAATCATATTATTTACAACATTATAGTTAGGAAAAACGTTCACAAAGCCCAAAGGTTATAAATTTGCTTAGAAATAAACTTGAAGGGGACAAATAAAATATAGTATGTTTATACATGGCAATAAATATTATTACTACCTAAACTTTAAAAAACCTTATAGGGGTCCGGGCAACCCCCCTTCTTTGTGAACACCCTATTTGCAACCCTTACAAGAATATAATTTCCTAGGAATTAGAGCATGCATTCATGCGTATGCACATACTCTGTACATGATTCATAGTAGGAAGAAATCACAGGTAAGAAGCTACGAGGAAAACTGGAGTTAGTGATTACAGACTTTCGAAAATTGAAAACTGTCAATCTTGCGAAATCTTTGAACGGAAACCTTCCTGAACTTCGATCGCCTTCAAACTTGAAAAGATATAACAAAATGCTAGCAGGAGGAACATAATTAAAAATTAGCTTAATCCGACAGTAAAATCTATGAAAACTAATCTGACCGGCAGTTCACTTCAGTTAATCAAACGGGGACTTTCCTAAACTCCAATCGACCTCAAATTTGGAAAGTAGGTACATGTCATCAAGAAGAAAAAAACATATCAAAAAATCAGATCAATCCGATGATTTTTTTTGTTTGACAGAGCAAAAACAATAGTAGAGCCGAAGGTGTAAACACTTTTATTCGCAAGACATTGCATAGTAATGTCGTGTGGACAACACTATTCACAGTTTTATCCACACGACAATGCCTCTATTGTCTTGTGGACAAAGCCCTGCAGTTCCTTTCAGGTATAAATATAACTACATTTTCTCATTGTTGTTCATCAGTCAACTCTGAAACTCCGAAAATAGTACTAGAAAATCTTATTCCTCAATTTTCAAAGCTCTCAGGTCTATTTTAGCTTAATTTGGTCTTATTTATTGATATGCCTTCAATTTCTTAGGTAATAATCAATTACTTGCATGATTAAATTTCTGTTATCTTGGAATCATTCTAGAATCTATATTTAAAATCCATTTTCAAAACATAAGGCGTGGAACGAACTATAGCCATTGCAAAACTCATATTTATCTATTAGTTCTGCAAATTTTAATTTTATGAATCTTGTCCCACGAAGGAATTGTCAAACATTTGTATCCGGTTTAATTTATAAATCGTGGTACATATGTGAATACTCAATATGAGAGTACTGGATTGTCAATGCCAGTTTAAATCATTGAACTGTGGTACACTATTAATGAATGACTCTCGAGGACGACCGAACGTTCCATTCCAAATTAAATAGCTTCCTAAAGGCTCTGAGCTTTATCAAAAACACTTGTTTTCTATCTTCATTATCAAAACATCTTTTCAAATCATACACATTGATTTATAAAATCAGATGGGTGAAATACGAAGCACACGCTTTCCATCCTACCCAAAATCCCTTTTTTCTAAAACTACGGAATGATACGCAATGACATCAATAAGCATGCAAATTCTCGATTATAAATACACACATATCTTACTCAGAGACCGAAAGGGAAAATTGGGTGCCTAACACTTTCCCGATTCATAACTTAATCCCCGAACCTTCGCATCAATTGTGTTTAAGAGGTCGTTTAATCCATAAATGTTCTTTTTTATGATGCCTTTTGTTTGTTTAGTAAAACAAACTAACGACTCTGATTTTTTTTACAAATCATCATCTTTCTCAAATTAAACGAACCGTTTCCAAAATAAACGAAAAATTAGAGGAATCACCGCCCACGAGGACAACGTCAAAACGCAGATTCTTAGAGTGGGGACTCCGTTGAGGACATTTTTAAAAGGATTAGACTCTAAACAACAATAGAATACGTGTGAATAATTGAATTTTGGTTGCATGCTTTCTTTTTCGGCCTTAGTCTTAGGATAACATATATGCGATCTAGGTGATACCTTTGATTCCCCTTTTGTTTATAATCATTGTTTGAGAAAAATCTTTTCCTAAAAAGACAAAAAACCTAAAATACTCGAAAGCAAAGGAAGAGACAATGTTGACAATGTAAAAGTAAGAGACAAAGTTCAAAACTCATGTACGAGGTTCGGGAATTGAGAGAACTAACTCGACCCCCTCTCATGAAGAAAGAAGCCAGCCAAAGGTCCTTATTTTCCTAAAACAAATACAAAAGAGATCACACTAAAATTCTCTCTCTTTCTATATATATATATATATCTTTTCATAGACTCTCACCTCCCCAACAGATCATCACCTCTCATCACCTTAGCATATCATTAATCCTCACATCTCATCCTTGCACCCTCTAGTAGGATGTCTCATTCTGTAGTAGACCATCAATCATTATATTCCCAGTAGATCACCAACCTTCATAGTTTAAAGCCACATATACGTGCCATCTCTTATTTAAAACTCTCAAGAAGGCTTTTAAGTGAACAGAGGAGTATGAGCTAGCCTTCCAGAAACTCAAACAATACCTTAGAGCACCTCATCTACTAAGTCGCCAAAGAGTTCTAGCTCTACCAAGACCCAAACACTTGATACCAAATATCTCTATTTGGATACTCCATGCTGTCGAAGCATTAAACAATTAAGGCTCTGGAGCAGGTCTATTGCTCATCACTCATGAAGAAAATGTTCTTGAAATAGCTCTGAAGTTGCAGTTCAAAGCTACTAACAATGAATCAAAGTACAAGGCCATTATAGCAAATTTGATGATCACAAAGGACCTAGGCTCAAATCAAGTGTGGTGGTCTACAATGATTTATTAGTTATCGCATGTCAGGTTCTAGGTCATAATATGGCAAAGGAAGATCATATGGCCTCGTATCTATGACGCCCTAAATCTCGTTGTGTAGTTTAGACCTTCGGGACCAGGTTAATCACGGTGTCATACATGACGGTGGGTTTAAAGTATATAATTTAAAACTCACTTAATAGTGAATTATACATAAAGTCTCATTTTAAGAAAATTTTGGCATGTGGAGTCCGTAAGTTGAACAAATCTAAACCTGTAAATTGATAATATAAATTTCATTTTTAGAAATTAAGCTCCACATTCAATAATGCTCATTGGTAATAAAATCACAGATAACTATTTAATAGAAATCCTCCACTGAGGTCCCAATACATTGTTAACATGTTTACACCATTTATACATTAAAAACAATTAAAAGTTTAATTATACGATACATATATAAGTTAAATAGATAAAACGTATTTGTCTATAAATGACTACAAGTGTCTAAGACCTTCAGAGGTATCTAGATTTCGTACTCGCGTCGTCCCTAAAGAAGTACCTGTAAAAGTGGTTTGAAAAATGGGAGTGAGCTAAACACGGGCTCATTGGGAACTATATGGGTTTTGTGTATGAAAATTCATATAGTATTACACATGCAACGTGACATATCAAAATAATAAGGAAATCTTGTGTACACTATATACATGTGAGTAGTACTCATTCCAAAATATTATGAAAATTAGGATATATGCAATACAAACCAAGTGTTGCTTTAGGCCCAGATAATAAAATGAAACTCGTATCATCAAAATACGATACTAAGGGAAATACCACCAAGGTATAAATATATCAATTGTAGGCACTAGTCTTATACCACCGTATTATACTTATTGCTCTGTCCATCCACAGGACATGTGTAACTAGTAGCTCGAATCTATCCCGGCCACGTTCCGTCCACTGGAAAAATGGTAATATAGCTACCATAGCCAAGTCCTCCCATGGGACATAATAGGTCCACTATGTATAATAGTCTATTGTGCACAGTCTGGCTCCCATAGCCAAGTCCTCCTATAGGACACTTAGTAACAAGCCTGCCATATGCTAATGTATAATGATAATCACATCTAAGCAACTAAAGTATCATATACAACTGGTAGAACGATAATGCCTGATAAAGGTAAAATCATAAATAAGTCTCAAAACCATAATAAGATATAAAAACTAGTAATAATCCCATCCATAAGGAAAAATATAACAACCTTCCATAAGTTTAGAAATCCCTTCAAATAGCGAAGTAGTAGTAAAGTTCTATACTTTACAAAAAAGTAGTAATCTAACCATTAGCGTTCTTGTGTTAAATATGTCATTACCATATGCTATCTAAAACAAATCTCAACAAATATCATTTATAAGTTAGAGTACCACTTTACAAGATAACCCACAATTATCACTTTTTACAAACATATACGCATATATCCATAATTTAGAAAAGTATGGGTTTAAGCCATTTTATACCAATCATGCATATGATAGTCATATATATGTTTTTGGAAACCATTTCGATCCTAAAACCCACACCAAATCCATTTATAAAGGTGTACAACTAGTATTACGGAACTATTTTAGCTATGGTGGGTTTTTAGGTCCAAGTATGTGAAACTATAACATGCAAGTGGAGATTTTGGCTTAATCATGAAATTGAGCTTGTATTAAGTGTTTATACATCAAAAGAAATCATAAATTATAACCCCAAACCCGTGCATGCAAGTCAATCAATATTCATACCAAAATCCCTAATTTACTAGTAAGAAGAACATGCAATAAACAATAGTTCGAAAAAAAAGTTCAATAGTATTGTTCACCTCTATTAAAGCTTTAATCCACAGATTGAAGTGATATAAGAATGTATGAAGGGCTGGACTGAAGCTCCATGCTTCTCTCTTGAGCTCTAATGGACTGTTGAAGTGATGAAGATGAATATGATGATTCGTAGCCAAAATCTTGAATTGATATGTTCAATCCTTGCAAAACCCTCAAGAACCACCCCCTTAAACTTCCACACAAGAGCTCTATTCATTTTACGTGTATAATGGGTGTTTGGGGCTGATTTGGTGAAATATGGTGGAGAATTAGGTCAAAACAAGTTGGTTTGGGTCAAACCCGATTTGACTAAAGGTTTTTGATGCACTATTCGTATTTTAAGCATAACTTTTCGCTCGGAACTTTGATTTATGCACCGTTTTTCCTAATTAAAGATAAATATCTATAACTTTTTGTCTCTAGAGGTTTTACCAAATTCGTAATAAATAAATGCCAGAAATTCATGGAACTTACAAGTCTGCCAAAAATAGCAAATTGTTACTGTACATCGGGCTGGTTCTGTTAAGAACTTTGCGATCAGTTTTGACCTTTTTAGTGCTTAATTTAGGCTTACCTTCCAACATGAAAGTTGAAGAGGGATCAAATATTTTCTAATGGTTCAAAGAGTGAGTTATTTAGAGTTTGGATAAAGAAGTTATGGTCTTCCAAAGTTAAACAAAAACTCATTTTGCCGGAACATGAGTTTTCACCGTCAACCTACCAAATTCAGTTATTGATATCCCAAATGTGTTTCAACCATAGGCACAGATGAAAAATCACTAATATGACTTGTAGAAGTAGTTTAAATGAGTAAAACACCCCTGAAAGTAGGAATGACTACCTAACGTGATTTCCTTGTCGGTAAAAGGTAAAAATGAGGTTTGAGTAACCAAAACTCATTCTGGTCATCCGAATTGCATTGTGATCATGCACGCAAGTGTAATCATGCTATTAAGACATGCTATAAGTGTTCAAACTATAAAATTTATCCCGGATCAAAAATTCATTACGTAGAGCGAGATTTGGGTCAAATATGAATAACGATCGATTAACACCTCAATTTGCATTATGTCCATTCAAATGGTAAAATGGCTACTTGTATTATGACTATGGAGACATGTTAAAGATGTAAAAACTACTAAATTCGTAATTAAACTGAAACTTATAACCCTAAGCAAGATTAACAAATGAACCGAAAATGGGGCGTTACAGTATCTTTCAAAAACCAACTTAGCAGCTCAGAAATTTAAGAATATCATCTTCAGCAGAGTCCCTAGAACTCATAATAACAGGGCATATAGTTTGGAAAATTTGGCCTCTTCTCCAAAAATGCCAAATGGATTTCATGTTGAGTACTTTGAGAGAAGTCCATTAAAGAGCTAGAAGAAGTTTAGGTAGCACCCGTGCAAATCTGCAAGTGCTAGATTAACCTCATACTTAATTTTTTGTGGGATAGAAACCTGCCTGAAAGAAAAAAGGGTGACCAAGATAATAAAATACATCTCTAATAGATATTCCCTTAATTCCCAACTTGTCTTCATCCTGATCAAACTAAAGTAGCCCTGTTAGAGATCCACGAGTGCCTTTGTGGAGGGCACCTAGCCGTAAGGTCCGTTGCTCTAAAAGTATGAAGGTAGGGCTACTTTTGGCTAATGGTCCATAAATGCGACAAATTTCAAAGGTTTAATTTGCCATTTTCGCAATGGGGGGATTGACATAGTAGGTCCTTTCGCTAAAGGCCATACCAAGTTCACGGTAGTGGCTATTGACTTTTTTACTAAGTGGGCCGAAGCAGAAGTTCTCACCACCATCACCGCCATGAAAATTTAGAACATTGTGTGAAGGAACATCATTTGCCGGTTTGGTTTACCTAAGGTGCTGATCACTACTATTAAAAAGAAATTTAATTGTGATATGTTCGGAGAGTTTAGCGAAGGTCATTGCATATAGCATCATTACAGTTCTTCAGTCCATTCTCAAACCAATGGTCAAGTAGAGGTAACAAATAGGACTCTACTAAGCACTTTAACGAAGACACTAGATAATGTCAAAAGCAATTGGTTTGAAGAACTCCCTTCAATTCTTTGGGCTTACCGAACTACTATCAATGGTCCAACTGGATAATATCCTTTCTATTTGTCCAACGGCACTAAAGCATTCATGTTAAGCCATGAATACCAACTTTCAGAATTACTTATCAAAATGCAGCATAGAATGATGCGGACCTGCTTGCTAACAAAAATCTCCTTGAAGAAATAAGGGAATAAGCTCATATTAACGAAGAAGTTTACAAAAGAAGTATGGTTTAGAGCTATAATAAAAGAGTTAAGCACATAAGTCGTACTGTAGGGAATATGGTGCTTCGCAAAGTCATATTAGCCACAAAGGTTTCAAAGCATGGCAAACTTGCAACCAAATGGAAAGGTCCTTATGTGCTCTCAAAAGTCTACTTGCCTAGAACTTACTACCTAAAGAATCTACAGTAGTAAAAAAAAATTTGTTAGAGCACATTTAGTGAGTTCAAATGTGAATACATGTTTATTGTTCAAGAATTTTTGGGTGATGGTTCATCTCGCCAAAATTCCAAATCCTCTTACAAATAAGTTAGTTTAATAAGTGCACATATCAAAAGCACAATTATACTCTGTTAAAGACCTGCTACAATAAAAAAGGTACTCAAGTAGATATCTTCACAACACTTGTGCCTAAGAGAAGCACGTGAACATTTCAAGATATTTTTATTTTTTGGGGGCTAAAGTTTGCCAAAGTCATAAGGGGCACGACTCTTCATGACTTTCCAATACAAGTCAATTCCTCTTTGAAAAAGTATTTAATTTGTATTTATAATTGAAATTGTAATTGCTTTTTTTTATTTATATGTAATTATTGTATCTATGATCAACGCAGTAATGTGCAACGCATGTGCATTATGGCTAGTAAAAGTAAAAAATAATGAATATAGTGCCCTCCTACCTCCTATGTTATTTGATTTTCCTTCTTTCAATTTCAATTTTGATCAAACAAGAGCAATCTGTAGACACCACAATCCGTGACCCCCGCAAGAACCCTAACGACCTTCTAGAAGTAGTGCTTTCGGAGTCCGAAACCCACCCGAACACCTAAGACTGCTTCGAAAGGGTTTGTTGGACAAACAAACCTATTTTTAAGAGGAATTGTCGCACGACAAATGTGTATGTCGCGCGACAATCCCCCTTGTGTCGCGCGACAAACCCTTCTGACACCAGACCATCCACTCTCTGACACATCAGTCTGTCAGAAACATCACTTTAGCCGTTTGTCACGCGACATGGTACACATTGTCGCGCGACACATGCCCTTTCTGGGGAAATGTCGTGCGACAATCTCCCCCGAGCAGTATAAATAGGCCAACACCCCCAAGGGTTCAAGGACAGCAACTTGGGATTAAAGAATTATTGGCTTATATATGATTTTCTAGTTTTCATCAAGCATTGTCGATTCTCGTTTTATTTTTGAAGAATTATCAAATCTATTCTCGACACTCAACGTGTCTCGTCTCTGGAATCGAATTCTCGGAAATATCTAAAGAAGGAGAAGCTTATTATCGCCGGAGATCTCTCTGCCGTATTATATTTTCTTTCTTATTATTATTCTCGTCGGGAAGGTAAAGAAAGTCTCTTCTAGTATTTAACATTAGATATCTGTGTACTCGTTTTACTTCCATTGCTCTGTCCACATTTTATTTGAATAAACTTATTGCCAAGTTACAAATAGTCTACTGTTTCCAAAACAAAAGACCCTGATAAAATCATTTGCAAAACCAGAAGAGTAAGTATATTATCGTCCGGATAAAATTCTGTTTTCAAAACCTGGACCGGTAAAACTTACTTAGGAATTAAAAACCCGGTATATCCTATCTCTTTCATAGACTGTGATATGCTTGGTAGAACTCCCCTCAAGAGTTCTAATTGTATATTAAATTAGTCCCGATACAAGATCTGAACTTTTCCAAAGAAGTTAAAACCCGAGAAAACCGTCATTATCTGAGAAGTAAAACCGAAAATTCTCTCTAAAGTGAAACAACCTTTTGTCACTTATATATACGTCTTTCAAAATAAAACATTGGATCTCGGAACACAAAGGTTTTTATCCCTTTCCCGTTTTTCCCAGAAATTAGGGTTTTCACTCAGAAAGTAGTAGACTGTCAGTAAAAGCATCCAAGTTTTTCAATATGAAATAAACATATAAGATCACTAGAGACCGAAAGGGCGGAATGGGTGCTTAACACCTTCCCAAACCGTAATATAGTTTCCGAACTCTATAGAATTCTGGTTTCGTAGACAAACGTGTAAAGGAAAGGCTTATCTGTAGCCTTTTCTCTTACACAACTGTTTTGTTCGTTTTCTCGTAAAACGTACTGGCGACTCTGAACGAACCCTCTCGCATCTAGAAATAGAACATATGGATACTTTATATGAATTATCAACCAATAGAAGCAAATGGAACGACGGAATCTGTTTCGACGTTTCAGACGCCCAAGGACGGGAACGAGACCCGAGGGTCGCATTTGTGGATTCTCACAGTGGCGACTCTGCTGGGGACCTTAGAAAACTAGACTCTTATATGTGGACTTTTTGTTTATTTATTTGAATACTTGCTTTTACTGCTTTCCCTACTTATGTTAATTGATTGAGAAGAAACTTTTTTTTCTAAAAATAGAAGTTTTCAAAAATACATAATAAAGATAATGATATTTGTAAACCCAACCTTTCAAACTTTGCACGTACTTTCACAAATCATGCATTGGTTCTACGAGTGTGAATTTACCCCAAACCCTCGGAAGTATTATAAGTGAGTAAGGAGTTGGCTTGCTTGGGCCAACATAAACTGAAAGCATTTACTTCCACTCTCCTTGGCCAAGTACGCCCCCGAGGTACATCGAGTGACGAGAACACTCACGTACCCAGAAAGTATATCAAAAGATTCTTGCACGTACCTGCCCTTGGGGTATATCGCAAGGTCTTGCCAAATAGGAAGGAGCCTGAAGCCTTAACCGTTCGTACACCTGCGCTGTATATAAGATTGACTCAGCTAAAACACTTGTCAAACAGCCGTAGGGGATGTAACACCTTACGGCTTACTTTACAACACCTTTTTTTAAAACCCGAGTCTTTTCCTCCGCAATTTTTAGTGTTTCTTTTGGCAAAAATCGAGTTGCATCATAGTCTTCCTTCATCTTCGCCACGTGGTTTCGTCTACAAGCATGAACAACGATAGTCTGGAAGGTTGGGCCGGTTGAGATCATACCGGGAGATTAGTGAGACCAAGCACATTCGTAATGACCGACGGACGCGAGAATCAAGAAATGGATCAAAGCCTAGCCGAGGCATCAGCAGTCTAGCCAACCTTAGCCGAGATGCATCGTCTACTTATGACTGTCAGCAAGAATCTAGCAAGCCTCACAACTGAGCAACAGAGTACCAGAGTCCGAGTAGAAGAGTTGTCAGCCGAACGAACTGCACCACTGGGGTTTGAACGGCTACCATCGAATCGAGATCAGAATCAAGGGCAGTCCTCACAAGTACTTCCCCCAGTCCAAGGAACCAATCCACCCCAAACGGGCCCCATCATAGTCGGTCCCGTTCAGACCGATCGCAACAATCAGAATTAATGGGCCCCAGATTCAGGCCCCACTTACCAACAACAAGAGCCACCCATCGTCTGGCCCCAACCCCAACAAGGTTTTGAGCCTCAGTTTCAACCATGGCCACAAGTTCCCGTAAGGCCTATTCCACCCCCGGCCCCAGTAGCCCCTCCTAATGAGTACCTAGACATCAACTGACTTCGGACAGTGTATGCAGAATCGGTTATAGCTCGGAACAGCCCGACGAGGTGTCAAGAGAGAGTGAAGAAATGAAGAAACTGAAAAAGCAGATGAAGGTTCTGCAAAGGGGGATTTCTTTAATAAAAGGAGCAAACGAGATTACAGATATGAATGCTTTCTCCCTCTACCCAGAAGCAAGACTACCCCAGGGATTGAAGCTCCCTTCCATCACCAAATTCACAGGGACCACACCCCCTAAAACCCACCTTCAATCCTACATCAGATCCATGCAAGTGTCCGGTTGTGGAGAGCCGGAGTTGGCTCAAGCCTTTCACATGACTCTCACGGGGGCCGCCCTGAGATGGTTTTTTGATATGGAGAGACACCACACAAAGACTTGGGGAGATATTGTCAAGGAGTTCATGACCAAATACGGGTCCAACGAGGATTTGGAAATTACCCGCAAACACCTGAAAATGGCCAAGCAAGGCGAGAAGGAAAGCTTCAGCGACTTCGTCACACGCTGGAGAGAGATGGCCTCCTAAATGTCCAAGCGACCCAATAAGGAAGAACAGTTAGAGATCATACAAAATAATTTCACTCCAGCCGTATTGAGTTGCATGGGAAAGCATGTATTCCCACACTTTAGAGCCCTATTGAGCATGGGGTCACAAGTAGAGGAAGAACTGGCCAAGAAGGCAGAGACCGATACCAAGAAAGCCTCATACACTGGGAGAAGGACGGCCACTCCAGCCGTGAACCAACTAAGCTCATACCCCTATCAACAAAACCCATTTCAACAGCCACAACAAGCACCTCCGATGAGTTGGCCCGCACAAGGAGACTCTTCAAACACCGAGGTCAAGAAAAGGAGAAACTTCTGCACCCTTCCCACTACCCTGGTCAAAAGCCTGGAACTCCTCCGAAAGGCTGGATTAATCACTCCACTCAACCCACGCCCCCCACCAAACCCTATTCCCAGTACCTGGAGAATGAATGAGAACTGTGCATACCATCAAGCAGCGGGCCATGACACGGAACGCTGTTTGGCTCTTCGCCATCATATTCAAGACCTAATCGAGGCTGGTACCATTCTCGCACCCCGCAGGCCTAATGTTACTAACAACCCCCTTCCTAACCATGCTCCACCTGCGGGAATTAACGCCTTGACCAACGATGAAGAAGGGTTTGATCCTGTGGGACTCATTCAAGACGACCCAGCCTACAAGTCACCAGCTGTGCTGCTAGAAAGAACTCAAGTGGTCCCAGGCCTCAATTCGATAATTGATCAATGGATGGCTAAAATGAACTTCCTACCCGGGCAGGGTTTAGGAAAGGCAAATTAGGGGATCTCACGACCACTTGCAATCAAAACCAATCCCGAAAAATCTGGGATAGGGTGGACCCAGGATAAGAAGAAACAACCATGGAGGCCCCGAGGCCTTCCCAAAGAGACAATCTGTATGACAGAGACCTCCCCCAAAACTTTCAGTTAGTCCACGGATCCAGAATCATCAGAAATCTCAGAGGGATCAGACCCAGCGTCCCTTTGGATATAACAAATTACCCGTTTAGGAAGGGTATATTAGTCACCACTAATGGATACCGAGAAATCACCATATCCTAAGGAAATAGGAGAGGATCGAGTATTGGAACAGTTGAAGAAAATCCAGGCACACATCACCATTTGGGGTCTCCTGGTCGCCTTCAAACCTCACAGGACCGCCTTCATCAAAATCCTAGATGAGGCCGTTATATCACCAGACTCCACGCCAGAACAACTGCCAAACATGATTGGGTCACTTATAGTCCAAAAAAGTCTGTTATTTTTAGATGAAGACTTATCTCCACTGGAAAAGAAACACAGCCTGGCCCTCCATATCACTGTCCGGACCCGAGAAAAAATTCTGCCACAAGTCCTTATCGATAACGGGTCGACTATAAACGTTTGCCCTCTGAAGACCGTCAGATGTTTGGGTATCCTAGATTCAGAGCTTTCTCCATCAGCTGTAACCGTCAGGGCCTATGATAACACTAGAAGGGTCGTTCTAGGTTCTCTAAAGCTTGATCTTATGGTCGGTGCCAGAAATTTCCCAGCCGACTTTTAAATCATAGACATCCCCTTCAGTTTTAACCTCCTGTTAGGAAGAGCATGGCTGCAGGACATAGGAGCACTCCCCTCCTCCTTACATCAGAAGATCAAAATACCGTTTGAAGGGAGGATAATCACCATGCAAGGAGATCCTAAGAGGACCTTGGCGGATCTAGAATTACCTGTCTTGGGCATCGGGAGTCAAAGCATACAGCTAGGAGGCTTTTCTTATGAGCCTCAAGTGCAAGTCCTCACCACCCAGAGAATGGAGTATCTTCCCCCTGATAATATCCCCGGTCTCAGCTCCAAGATCACCAATATGCTGAGAATGATGAAATATTTACCTGGAGCCAGTCTGGGAATGGGGCAGCCAGGATTACTTCAGGCCTTAGAACCTGTAACAAGGCATGAAAGAGAAGGGTTGGGGTACCAACATACCGAAGAAGACAACCAAGAGAAAATGGGCTGAGGGCATCAATATTCGAGTTTTAGCTCTCCTAATAGGTTTTTTGTCAAGGAAGGAGAGGATTTCCCCTTTTGCGGCTTTCAGGAACCTTGGAGAAACAGCAACGGAGAGAGCCTTCCAAGATGGGAAATCTTCTATGAAGAAGACCTTTATATCAAGGAAAACACTATACACAGCCTCTCTACCAAGCTGACGATCGGGCCGAGAAAAGAAGATGAAGACAAGAAAGATGAAGAAGAAGAACTGATTGAAGATCTCTTCGACGTCATGGCTCTAGGGGATGATGAGCCAAGAGACGATCCTGTACACTTAATACACGCTGATCCAGATTACCAGGGAAAGGGGGGAAATAGTGAATTTGTAAGGGCAATAGATAAGAGCGAGGGTAGGGTTAAGGAGGAGTCTCTCCTAGATTTACTTTTCAAACTTATACCTGTAAGCACTGTTTTTAATGAAAAAAACTCTATTTTACGGTATCCTGTTAGTTCTAATTCTGTAATTGCTTATATGGAAATAGAAAGACTAAATGAACACCCTGAACGGGAGGAACAGTGCATACAAAGCGAGGAGGGAGACACCCTTGTGATTAACCTCGGGACAGAAGAGGAAAGGAAAGAGGTCCGTATTGCGGCAAGTCTAAGTGAGACAGAAAGAGAGGAATTCACACAAACTCTGAATAAGTACGTGGATGTCTTTGCCTGGTCCTATGCCGATATGCCAGGTTTGAATAGCCAGATAGTCATGCACGAGATACACACCAAGCCGGAGTTTAGACCTGTCAAGCAGAAATTAAGAAAACTTACGTCAGAATGGTCGCTGAAAGTAAAAAAAAAAGTGATCAAACAACTGAGTGTGGGGTTCTTGCGGGTGATAGAGTACCCTTCATGGTTAGCCAACATTGTGCCCGTTCCAAAGGCAAATTAGAAGGTCCGCATGTGTGTAGATTAGCGAGATCTTAATAAAGCTTGCCCAAAAGACGATTTCCCATTACCCAACATTGATTTGATAGTAGATAATACCGCCAACCATGCCTTGAAGTCGTTCATGGACGGTTTCACCGAGTATAATCAGATCAAGATGCACCCGGATCACCAAGAGAAAACAGCATTTATCACGCCATAGGGAACATATTGCTACACCGTTATGCCATTCGGGCTGAAGAATGCTAGGGCAACATATCAGAGGGCAGCTACGGCTATTTTTCACGACATAATCCATAAAGAAGTAGAAGTATATGTGGACGATATGATAATCAAGTCAAAGGAGAGGGGAGGCCATGTACCAGCCTTGCGAGCCTTTTTTGACCACCTCCGCCAGTACCAGATGAGACTCAATCCGCAGAAATGTGTATATGGGGTAACCAAAGGAAAACTCCTGGGCTATGTTGTCAGTAAAAAGGGAATCGAGGTAGACCCTGCCAAGGTTCGAGCTATCCGAGACATGGCCGAGCCTCGTACCGAGAAAGAAGTCCGGGGATTTTTGGGTAATTTGCAGTATGTCAGCAGGTTCATCTCTCAGCTTACTCAGACTTGCGAACCCATCTTCAAACTCCTGAGGAAGTCTTCACCAAGAGAATGGGACAATCAGTGCCAGGAAACTTTTGATAGAATAAACGACTACCTCTCTAAACCCCCAGTGTTGGCCCCACCACAGACCGGACTGCCACTAATTCTATACCTGACCGTCATCGATTCCGCTACAGGGGCCATGCTAGCCTAACATCTGACCGATACACGAAAAGAATAGGCCATCTACTACATCAGTAAGAAATTGTCCCCATTTGAGATAAACTACACAGCATTGGAGAAATCATGCACTGCTCTCATCTGGGTAATACAGAAATTACGGCATTACATGCTGGATTTTTCGATCATCCTGGCGTCACGAATTGATCCATTGAAGTACCTCTTCGAAAAACTGGCTCTCTTGAACCGTATGGAAAAATGGTTATTTCTACTCTCCAAATTCGACATCACCTACATGACCCAGAAGGCAGTCAAAGGCAAGATCATAGCTGATTACCTGGCTCACAATCCAATATTAGGGGATATGTTGGAAGAAGACGAATTCCCAGATGAAACTATCATGAATGTCGAGATCGATGAAGACTAGAAATTATATTTTGATGGGGCAGGCCAACCAAAACGGGAACAGGATATGCATCCTGTTAGTCTCTCCAGACCAAACTCAGTCCCCGGTATCATATCGTCTGGACTTCTTCTGCACCAACAACATGGCCGAGTATGAAGCCTGTATAATCGGATTAGAGATCGCACTCCAAAGGGGTATAAAGAGAATGCAAGTGTACGAAGATTCAGCACTAGTGGTCCACCAAGTTCTGAAGGAATGGAAGATCAGAGATGAAAAGTTAGTCCCTTACCTTGTCCGGCTGGAGGATGTCACCGGAAGATTTGAGCGTTCGGAGTTTTACTATGTCCTCAGGTCACAAAACAGTTTTGCTGACGCACTACCAATCCTGGCATCAATGATCGATATCCCGGAAGGGATGGAAGAAATAACTCTTATCGTACAAAGAAGATCAGGACCAGCAGACTGCATGGCCCTTGAGGTAGAGAATGAAGAGAACGGGGACTCAACCACTTGGTTTTATGACATCTGGAACCTGTTGAAAAACCATCAGTATCCTGAGCAAAACGGACAAGAGAACACGAGTTACACTCAGGAGATTAGCGTCAAGGTTCATACTTTGTGCCGGAAGGCTGTATAAGAGGAACTACGACGGGACCCATCTTCAATGTCTCACTGAAGAAGAATCTGTCAAAATGATGGATCAGATACATGGGGACGATTGTGGACCTCATATGAGCGGTCATACCCTTGCTCGCAAAATCATCAGACAAGGTTATTACTGGTCTACCCTGCAGAACGACTGCGTTAACCATGTACGCCGTTGTCACAAGTGCCAAATCTATGCTAAATCTCAGAAACTTCCTCCGAAAGAATTGTACAACATGACTGCTCCCTGGCCTTTCACAACCTGGGGAATCAACATCATTGGAAAGATTTCGCCCAAAGCCAGCAACGGCCATGAATTCATACTAATAGCCATCGACTACTTCACCAAATGGGTAGAGGCCGAGTCTTTCCAAACCCTTGACGCCATGAAAGTTACCCAATTCATCAGACGAAATATCATCTGCCGGTATAGGGTCCCACACGAGATTATCTCGGACAATGGCACCCATTTTGAAGGAGAGGCTAATACAGTCATGGAAGAATACGGTATTACCCGACAGAAATTTTTGCCATACAGACCACAAACCAATGGGGCAATTGAGACTGCCAACAAAAACCTAAAGAATATTCTAAGCAAGATGACCGACACCTATCGAGACTGGCCCAAAAAATTACCATATGCATTGTGGGGATACCACACCACCGAGAGAGTTTCTACCGAGGCAACCCCATTTTCTCTTACATACGGGATGGAAGCAGTCCTCCTTATTGAGTTAGAGGTCCCCTCTCTCAGAGTAATGCTAGAGAATCAAGTCAATGAGCTGGAGTGGGTCCAGGCATGTTACAACGAGCTGGCCCTACTGGATGAGAAAAGATTGAAAGCCGCATACCACCACCAAGGGTATCAGAAGAGAATTGCTCGAGCATTTAACCAGAAAGTAAAAACTCGGGATATCAATGAGAACGACATCGTGTTGAAAGAAATTCGAGAGCCAGCCAGGGACCCAAGGGGAATGTTCGGGCAGAAGTGGACAGGGCCATACATCGTCAAAAAAATTGATACAGGGGGGGCCGCCATACTCACTGACTTGGATGGACAATTACTGTATTCACCAGTCAACATGGATCGTTTGAAAAAGTATTACCAATAGATGTAACATGTATAGATAAAAACTACGTAAACCTGAGCCCCAACTCAAAATTGTGTTTTTGGAAAAATAAAAAAGGGGGAACGTAGGCAACCTGAGAAGTGACTTCAGGCCCGGTTTAAACATTGTAAAGAAATTTATTTCTCATAAATAGTCCTTTGTTTATTATTAAGGTCGTTCAGAACACCGAAAGTTACAAAGGAGATACATCATACAGAAAAACCTAAACCCTAGAGGTTGGCCAAGCAGGGTCCCCAGTAGCCAAATCAATCCGAGCCTCATCCAGGATCTAGTACGCAAAGATAATGCTCTCCTCTATAGGCTCAGAATCCATGAACCGAAACCACTCCATTTGGAAGGGATCATCAATCAGCTCCCCTTCCAGAGACCCCCAATAAGAACGGATGATATTAGCTCTGAAGGGCCTGAAAATACCAAAACGGGCATAATTGAACTGACGAGTCAGTCGAGCATGCCACATTCTCTCCACTGATAAAGAAACATGCTGGGTCACAAACTTAGACTCAGAAGAAAAGTTGTTCAGACCGAAGAAGACGTCCTGGGAAATAAAAGGAAGTAAACCAGAGCCCACAGAGACGAACGTAATTTTTCTCTCCGGTACTAAGCACCATCGCCCTTAGCTTCCACTAAGGAATGTTCCACTGAATAGCCCAAAAATTCTCCGAAAACCACACCGTCCAATCAGAGGAAGACATGGTCAAAGCACCAAATAGGGGACGACGAAAGAAGTGCGTTGGATTGTCGAAACGAACCCGGTTGAAACCCACCGATCGAAAACGCTCCAACATCCACATATATAGCAAACGCGGACTCCCCCTGAAGAAAGGGGAAGCTCCCCTTTGAAGATCATCTAGGCCGTTCAGGGTCTCTGCAAGAACGATAGGCACTATGGACTCCCCATTCCTAGCATGGTAAATCAAACTCAGAATAGTCGGATCGACATGGGAAGAGCCCATCACCAATAGCATATCAGAAACAAGACAGATCAAGGCTGCCGCAGTACGCCCCACGCTATAAGAGGCTCTCTCTTCGTAACGGTGAAAGAACCTCACCATTTTATAGAGGTCAAGGAGCCCGTCGATAATAAAACCATCACAGGCTACTTGGGGAATGGCCAACAGAGCAATCAGCATATCTCGAGGACCGATTTCTTCTATGGGAACAGCCATCGGGAGACGAACATCGGAACGTAACAACCAGGAAAACTCCTCATAAGTCGGGTAGAGCTCATCTAGCCCGAAACGGAAAAGATGATCCACAGGGCTCCAGAAATACAAAGCGCCTAACAAAAAGGAAAAATCTACCGGACGATGGCACCAGCCTGCCAAAGGACTGAATGCACCAAAGTTCAAGCTATTCTCAGAAGATATCTGAGCATCTCGGGCTTCAACATAAGAAAAGTCAGAATTTGTACGATAAAAGGACATTTTGGGAAGGTGTAGGGATGAAGGAAGACGGAGGGGTGTATTTATAGCAAAAAAGAGGGTCATGTACCTGTTTGTCGCACGACAAACCCATATCTAGGAGGGATTGTCGCGCGACAAACCTCTTTCCTGTATCCCTGTTTTTGCCTTTCTCACAAATAGGAGTCATTTTTGCCAAAAGAATCACTTCTGAATACATTCCTGTTCTCACTTTGTTCTTTTGCAAGAACCCTAACATACAACCGCGCTACAAGGTATGGCACCTAAATCACTGATTCATATAGATATAATTTTCACCACATACAGGGAATAAATGTACGTCACTAAACACAAATAAAGATTTTTCATAAAATCCAATAAAAAGAATAGTTTTCAAAACTAAATCTCTGTCTACATGTCTAAAAAAATAAATACATATCTGTCTGAACTAACTAAATGCAGAAAAAAAAAAAGCTAATCTATCTGGGCGCGCTTCGACACGCTCCCACTGTCACCCGAACCCTCCTCCGGGGTAGTATCGACCGCTGGGACATCCGAATGAGAAGGATCTGCTGCCTGAGAAGGCCCCATCGACTGGACCAGTGCCGTGGGGCGAATCACCGAGGATCGAGATTGCCTAGAAGTCCAACTAGTGCTCCTTCGGGACTCCATCCGAGCACGAGAAGAAGACAGAGGGTCATCTGCCCACAGGGAAACATCGATCGCCCTCTGATAGTCACGCATGTATATCTTGGGGTCTCGACCAACGTACTGGAGCAGGTTCCAGCTGTAGAGATACTGGGAATGGCATGCTCTCAGATCCGCTACACGCACGCTCACCCGCTGAAAAAGAAAAGAAAAGGGAATTACAACAATTAAAATAAATAAACACAGATATAAAGGGATATTAAGGGAAGATAAAGCATATACCTCATCATCTGGGCGACCACCCAAGTAGTCAAACGTATCCTCAGGAAGAGGATACTCGGGCACCGTATATCGACCTAGACCGGCGCCAATATAAGAGATATCCCGAGAAAGTGGCGGCAGATCTATTGGGCGAACAGACGAACCCGCCGGTATAGCAGCAAAAGTAAACCCACCCTCCTCGCGGATCAGGAACAGAGGAGGCCGAGAAGACGAGCCGCCAAGACTGTGAGAGAGGGCCAGAGGGCCCATAGCAGTCAACGGAAGCGGAGTTAGCGTAGCATAAGTACGGCCGCCCGGAGGATCCACAACGGCCGTCTCTCTCAGAAGCGGGACCCCGCTAGAAGGAGTGGCAGCAGCAGCAGGAGGGGTCCGCCCAAACTGCTCATAATCGACCCCGAGGTTCGCAGGCTCCCAGGATCGCTCAAAAAAAGTTGCTCCCTCTCTCACAGCAGCCTCTGCAGCATCAAAAACAACCCCTGGAGATACCGACGGAAACTCGAAACCCTCAGCGCGCTGCTCCTCTATGGGTGTCATCTGAGACGGCTACTCAGGAACCGCCGCTGTCCCACCTCCCTCACCGTCCTCAGGTCTATCATCACCGCCCTCAGGCCTACCATCACCTCCCTCAGCAGCAGTAGGGACACCCCTCTCACCCTCGGGGTCATCATCATCAGAGTCAAGAATAGTTTCCCTCTGATCAGGGACAGGCGGCAGCTGACCGGGGACCGTCCTGCACAAATGGGTCTATCCTCGTATATAGTTGGGATCGCCTCCCAACGCCCGGTACCTCTCATAGAAGACCCGTCCCCGAGTCCCCTTCGGCTCTCTCATTAAATAACAGGCAGCAAAGACAACATAATCCCCCTCTTCGGTGAACGTCTGAAAACTGAGCCCGTCAACCAACGATTGCACCGTCACCGAGTCAATCTTACCCGTCTGCCTCATCAGAACCGGCAGGAACAAAGGAACTCGGGGCCACTGGGCCGATGTGTGCTGGCGAATAACTCTCTCGCCCAAATAGAAGTGAAGGCCGTACTCGTCCCTGATAAGCCGCCTGGTCCTCGAGGCGGTCAGAGCGCGGCCATATCCGAAGTGGATGCCCAGATCACCCCAGGGGGCCCACTCAATCTGAACAAAAACATAATTTTATTTCAGTTATTTGTATTCTATTTACTATTTATCTATTTGAAAAGAAAAAATACTAAGATATTTACCTACTCCTCCAGCAGGTCATGGACGGCAGCAGCTCCGGTCTCCCGAGTCCAGTTTACATAGGGAGCCCTGTAGTTCCCCGTGATGAATCGGCGGAGAAGGGGGAACTGATCCTCGTTCTCAACGAGGAGATCCACCTGGGCGCGACCCAGGCGAGTATAAGCCACGAACCAACTCTGAAGAGAAGACATAATATATATCAAGAACAATCAACAGATAATATAAAAAGGACTGAAGCAAAGGGACGAAAGTATATACCTCCCACAGCAAAGAAAAGCCCTTAAGGTTCAGCGCTAAGTGGCGAGAAACCTAGTCCATAGGGTACTTTAGTGTAATTATAAGAGTTATAAGGTTATAAGGGTAAATTATGTAATTTTCCAAACTTGAGGGTACTTTGGTGTAATTATGAGAGTTATAGGGTTATAAGGGTAAATTATGAAATTTTCCAAACTTGAGGGTACTTTGCTGTAATTATGAGAGTTCTAGTGTTATAAGGCTAAATTATGTAATTTTCCAAACCTGAGGGAACTTTGGTGTAATTATGAGAGTTGTAGGGTTATAAGGGTAAATTATGTAATTTTCCAAACCTGAGAGAACTTTGTTGTAATTATGAGAGTTATAGGGTTATAAGGGTAAATTATGTAATTTTCCAAACCTGAGGGTACTTTGGTGTGATTATGAGAGTTATAGGGTTATAAGGGTAAATTATGTAATTTTCCAAACCTGAGGGTACTTTGGTGTAATTATGAGAGTTATAGGGTAATAAGGGTAAATTATGTAATTTTCCAAACCTGAGGGGTGTACCAAACCTTTGGTGTGATTATGAGAGTTATAGGGTTATAAGGGTAAATTATGTAATTTTCCAAACCTGAGGGTACTTTGGTGTAATTATGAGAGTTATAGGGTAATAAGGGTAAATTATGTAATTTTCCAAACCTGATGGTACTTTGGTGTAATTATGAGAGTTATATGGTAATAAGGGTAAATTATGTAATTTTCCAAACCTAAGGGTACTTTGGTGGAATTATGAGAGTTATAGGGTTATAAGGATAAATTATGTAATTTTCCAAACTTGAGGGTACTTTGGTGCAATTATGAGGGTTATAGGGTTATAAGGGTAAATTATGTAATTTTCCAAACTTGAGGGTACTTTGGTGCAATTATGAGAGTTATAGGGTTAAAAGGGTAAATTATGTAATTTTCCAAACCTGAGGGTACTTTGGTGTGATTGTTAGAGTTATAGGGTTATAAGGGTAAATAATGTAATTTTCAAAACCTGATGGTACTTTGGTGTGATTATGAGAGTTATAGGGTTATAAGGGTAAATTACGTAATTTTCCAAACTTGAGGGTACTTTGTTGTAATTATGAGAGTTCTAGGGTTATAAGGATAAATTACGTAATTTTCCAAACCTGAGGGTACTTTGGTGTAATTATGAGAGTTATAGGGTAATAAGGGTAAATTATGTAATTTTTAAACCTGATGGTAGTTTGGTGTAATTATGAGAGTTATATGGTAATAAGGGTAAATTATGTAATTTTCCAAACCTAAGGGTACTTTGGTGGAATTATGAGAGTTATAGGGTTATAAGGGTAAATTATGTACTTTTCTAAACATGAGGGTACTTTGGTGCAATTATGAGGGTTATAGGGTTATAAGGGTAAATTATGTAATTTTCCAAACCTGAGGGTACTTTGGTGCATTTATGAGAGTTATAGGGTTATAAGGGTAGATGATCTAATTTTCCAAACCTGAGGGTACTTTGGTGTGATTATTAGAGTTATAGGGTTATAAGGGTAAATTATGTAATTTTCCAAACCTGATGGTACTTTGGTGTAATTATGAGAGTTATAAGGTTATAAGGGTAAATTATGTAATTTTCCAAACCTGAGGGTACTTTGGTGTGATTATGAGAGTTATAACGTTATAAGGGTAAATTATGTAATTTTCCAAACCTGAGGGTACTTTTGTGTAATTATGAGAGTTGTAGGGTTATAAGGGTAAATTATGTAATTTTCCAAACCTAAGGGAACTTTTGTGTAATCGTGAGAGTTGTAGGGTTATAAGGGTAAATTATGTAATTTTCCAAACCTGAGGGTACTTTGGTGTAATTATGAGAGTTATAGGGTTATGAGGGTAAATTACGTAATTTTCCAAACTTGAGGGTACTTTGGTGTAATTATGAGAGTTCTAGGGTTATAAGGGTAAATTATGTAATTTTCCAAACCTGAGGGTACTTTGGTGAAATTATGAGAGTTATAGGGTTATAAGGTTAATTATGTAATTTTCATAACCTGAGGGTACTTTGGTGTAATTATGAGAGTTATTAGGTTATAAGGGTAAATTATGTAATTTTCCAAACCTAAGGGTACTTTGGTGTGATTATGAGAGTTATAGCGTTATAAGGGTAAATTATGTAATTTTCCAAACCTGAGGGTACTTTGGTGTAATTATGAGAGTTATAGGGTTATGAGGGTAAATTACGTAATTTTCCAAACCTGAGGGTACTTTGGTGTAATTATGAGAGTTATAGGGTTATGAGGGTAAATTACGTAATTTTCCAACCTTGAGGGTACTTTGGTGTAATTATGAGAGTTCTAGGGTTATAAGGGTAAATTATGTAATTTTCCAAACCTGAGGGTACTTTGGTGAAATTATGAGAGTTGTAGGGTTATAAGGTTAATTATGTAATTTTCATAACCTGTGGGTACTTTGGTGTAATTATGAGAGTTATTAGGTTATAAGGGTAAATTATGTAATTTTCCAAACCTAAGGGTACTTTGGTGTGATTATGAGAGTTATAGCGTTATAAGGGTAAATTATGTAATTTTCCAAACCTGAGGGTACTTTGGTGTAATTATGAGAGTTATAGGGTTATAAGGGTAAATTATGTAATTTTTCAAACATGAGGGTACTTTGGTGTAATTATGAGAGTTATAGGGTTGTAAGGGTAAATTATGTAATTTTCCAAACCTGAGGGTACTTTGGTGTAATTATGAGAGTTATAGGGTTATAAGGGTAAATTATGTAATTTTCCAAACCTGAGGGTACTTTGGTGTAATTATGAGAGTTATAAGGTTATAAGGGTAAATTATGTAATTTTCCAAACCTGAGGGTACTTTGGTGTAATTATGGAGTTATAGGGTTATAAGGGTAAATTATGAAATTTTCCAAACTTGAGGGTACTTTGGTGTAATTATGAGAGTTATAGGGTTATAAGGCTAAATTATGTAATTTTCCAAACCTGAGGGAACTTTGGTGTAATTATGAGAGTTGTAGGGTTATAAGGGGTAAATTATGTAATTTTCCAAACCTGAGGGTGCTTTGGTGTAATTATGAGAGTTGTAGGGTTATAAGGGTAAATTATGTAATTTTCCAAACCTGAGGTTACTTTGGTGTAATTATGAGAGTTCTAAGGTTATAAGGGTAAATTATGTAATTTTCCAAACCTAAGGGTACATTGGTGTGATTATGAGAGTTATAGAGTTATAAGGCTAAATTATGTAATTTTCCAAACCTAAGGGTACTTTGGTGTAATTATGAGAGTTATAAGGTTATAAGGGTAAATTATGTTATTTTCCTAACCTGATGGTACTTTGGTGTAATTATGAGAGTTATAGGGTTATGAGGGTAAATTACGTAGTTTTCTAAAAAAGCTAATGGGTATCACAGGTAAAAGTATGTGTTCACTAAATCGGACGTTATTTCTAGGCAGACATGCATACTAAAATACGAGAATTGTTTAAAAACATGCAGGAAACGACAAACAAAGAAAAAACACGAAAGAAAGACATACTAGAGATCGTCGACGGATCTCATGAGAAACAGGCTCCATCAAGAGGCACGGAACATCCGGGACTGGAGCAGCCCGGTTGACGTCTCGGTAGACCACTGCCCGACCGCGGTCCACCCTATCCTCACCGTACCAGTCGAGGTCCGCCTAATCATCGTGGTGAGGACTGTAACGGAGAACTCCCTGAGCATTAGTGAAAGTAACCTCCTCCTGGTCACCCTCAAGTCGATCCGGCTGTGCAGGATCCATCAGTATAAGGGTAGGGTAGCAGAGAAGTCGAAAAAATGGAAAAAGCGGCAGGGCTTCCGCGCTTGAGAGAAGAGAGAAAGAGAGCTAGAGAGAGAAAGAGAAAGAAGAGAATGAGGTGGAATGAGCTCAGCAAAGGGCTTATGTAGTGGATCAGTTTGTCGCGCGACAAATAGGCTCATTGTAGCGTGACAAACACCTCTCCACCGAGATGTCGCGCGATATTTTGGCCTCTTCCCTGATTTTTTGACCTTTGTCTCATTTTTTCTCCTGCAGGAATGCTTTTGAGAAAACAGTTTTCGAAAACCTTTCTGAGTACCGCACACCCATGATAAAAATTCAAGGAAAGGACATCCAAACCATCTCTCCGAAAATGCGAGAACAAAAAAAGTGGTTAAAGTAATCTCTGATCTCCAGGACCATTTATGGAAATAGAAAACATCAGAATAAAACGGGAATAGAAAAAATTGAAAAAGTAGAAAAGAGGAAAAAACCCGCATGAACGCCTAAAGCAAGCGAGAGAAACAGAAATGCAGAGTGACAGTGAGAGCCACACCAAAAGTGACGGCTAGGCCAAAACAGGCTCAGGGCTTCGTTTTGGGTGAGTAAGGCTCCTGATCACGACAAAGGGATAAAAAAGACTCATGGTCAAAAATAGAGAAGGCTGGGAAAAGTCTTTCCCAAAAGAGGAGAAATAAGGGCATCGAAAAATAGAAAACGATGTGAGCCCACCAAAAAGTGAGAACTAAAAGAGAACAGAGGTTAGAGATTGAACTTTCAACAAATTTTCTTTTCAGCACGATACAGAAGAGGTGGTTTGGAAAAAACCTCGAATCATCACTCTGCGAAGAGCAAAATAAATTCGAAAACTGCTTTCCGAGAGAAGTATTTTCAGTCAAAGAAAACATGAGAATAAAGTTCAGAAAAATACGGGAAAAAGGATATTCAGATAGAGTTTAAACTCTCGAGAAACTCTATTCACCCTCGCACAATTTCTCTCTCTCACTCTAGCAATCTAAGAGAGACAATCAAATTCACCAGAACACAACACAAGCCCTTTTCGAGGCAAAACACGAGCACAAGCCCTCGCCAGAGGCAAAAATACTCACAGAAAGCCCTCGCAAAGGCAATTTTATTTCTTTACAGATCAAAAGCCCTCCCAGAGAGGCACAGTGGAGCAATGGTAGTCCTCCCACCTGAGGCAAGAAGATCAAAAGCCCTCCCAGAGAGGCACAGTGGAGCAATGGTAGTCCTCCCACCTGAGGTGAGAAGATCAAAAGCCCTCCCAGAGAGGCACAGTGTAGCAATGGTAGTCCTCCCATCTAACGCGAGTGGAACAATGGTAGTCCTCCCATCTGAGGCAAGTGGAGCAAATGAAAGTCCTCGAAAGAGGCAATGAGGTAACACAAGCCCTCTCCGGAGGCAAAACCAAACACAAACCCTCTCCGGAGGCGTTCACAAACACTTTCTGCATACACACACTTCCTTAGAGTTCTTATGGGAGCCATGGACCACGGTCTCTTCCAGTCGCCTCAATTCCTTGCAAGCAAGGAGCTTGAGTCGAGAGGGTCTGTAGACACCCCGATCCGTGACCCCCGCAAGAACCCTAACAACCTTCAAGAAGTACTGCTTTCGGAGTCGGGGAACCCACCCGAGCACATGAGACTGCTCTCTGACACATTAGTCTGTCAGAAACATCACTTCAGCCGTTTGTCGCGCGACATGGTACACATTGTCGCGCGACACATGCCCTTTCTGGGGAAATGTCGCGCGACAATCTCTCTCGAGCAATATAAATAGGCCAACACCCCCAAGGGTTCAAGGACAGCAACTTGAGATTGAAGAATTATTGGCTTATATCTGATTTTCTAGTCTTTCATCAAGCATTCTCGATTCTCGTCTTATTTCTAAAGAATTATCGAATCTATTCTCGACACTCAACGTGTCTCGTCTCTGGAATCGAATTCTCGGAAATATCTAAAGAAGGAAAAGCTTATTATCGCCAGAGATCTCTCTGCCGTATTATATTTTCTTTCTTATTATTATTCTCGTCGGGAAGGTAAAGAAAGTCTCTTCTAGTATTTAACATTAGATATATGTGTCCTCGTTTTACTTCCATTGCTCTGTCCACATTTTATTTGAATAAACTTATTGCCAAGTTACAAATAGTCTACTGTTTCCAAAACAAAAGACCCTGATAAAATCATTTGCAAAACCAGAAGAGTAAGTATATTATCGTCTGGATAAAATTCTGTTTTCAAAACCTGGACCGGTAAAACTTACTTAGGAATTAAAAACCCGGTATATCCTATCTCTTTCATAGACTGTGATATGCTTGGTAGAACTCCCTCAAGAGTTCTAATTCTATATTAAATTAGTCCCGATACAAGATCTGAACTTTTCCATAGAAGTTAAAACCCGAGAAAACCGTCATTATCTGAGAAGTAAAACTGAAAATTCTCTCTAAAGTGAAACAACCTGTTGTCACTTATATATACGTCTTTCAAAATAAAACATTGGATCTCGGAACACAAAGGTTTTTATCCCTTTCCCGTTTTTTCCAGAAATTAGGGTTTTCACTCAGAAAGTAGTAGACTGTCAGTAAAAGCATCCAAGTTTTTCAACATGAAATAAACATATAAGATCACTAGAGACCGAAAGGGCGGAATGGGTGCTTAACACCTTCCCAAACCGTAATATAGTTTTCGAACCCTATAGAATTCTGGTTTCGTAGACAAACGTGTAAAGAAAAGGCTTATCTGTAGCCTTTTCTCTTACACAACTGTTTTGTTCGTTTTCTCGTAAAACGTACTGGCGACTCTGAATGAACCCTCTCGCATCTAGAAATAGACATAGGGACACTTGATATGAATTATCAACCAATAGAAGCAAATGGAACGACGGAATCCGTTCCGACGTTTCAGAAGCCCAAGGACGAGAACGAGACCCGGGGGTCGCATTTGCGGATTCTCACACAATCACTTTTCGGATATTACAATGAAATTTTCCCAAAAATAGAAAGATTACATTTATTTATCCAAAAGTCAGAACAATCACAAATAAGTCTCCGTTTGATAGCAACATGGAAAATGAAAAGAAAAATAACTAATTTAAGTTAGAAGAAGGAAAACAAGTTGAAGTATGTGGAGAGATTAACTCTTACTTTTTGCTTTTTTCCATGACAAAATTTTCTTTGGGTGATGGTGGAGAAAATTTTTCCACAAAATATTAAAGGAGGATGGAGGACATATATTCACAAAAATGAGTATGAGATGCAGAGTATCTCACCATATGCCTCAACTTATTTTTCATCTTCTCATCCAATTTAGTTATTTTTATTTTCATTTTCCATGTTGCTATCAAACGGAACCTAAATGTTAGAATTGGGTCATGATTAATTCGACAACTACAGCCTAGTGGGAGCGAATAGCAGTAACTTATGCGTCATAGAGAAACATTAAGGGAAAAGAAAATTGTGGGATGACAAGAGAGAACGGATTTCTATCATTTCAATATCAACTAAACAAGCATTTTACATTTCATCTATATGAAAAAAAAAATATGTATTGAAAAAATACCCTTACATTGAGTTTTCAACAAACATTCGCACACATTCATGGAATTAAGTGCTTATATATAGATGCATTACCTACAAGTTAGAAATTTTATACTATTGTTGTCATGTATCCAAACAACGACTAACCGCAGGTTTCAGTATAGCCTTTTGGAATTATAGCAACTCTTTACTCAAATGCAACTCCATTTTCTCTTCTTTGATTTGTTCATAGTGCTGAATTCTCTGACTCAAACGCCATTCTTTTTGACTTAGGCGCGCCCAATTTCCACATTTCAATGTCTACCCTAAGCCCTAAATTTTGAATCTTGAGCCTTTTTGCAACTGTATTACAGTGACCACATTAAAAGGAAAAAACAAACAAGATGTAAAATCTTGATGGTGCAAATACAAATGCGCTAAGGCCTGAAAAAGCGTGCACTGACTCGCCTTTTGATTGTAATCTTACAAGGTAGGCAATCTTTCATTCATTGCTTCTCATGGAGCACATTACATTTCTCGCAAACGACCAGGTGAGTGCACGATGGGAAGATAACCGATTTATCATCATTCAAGCACATCACACACCCTATTAAAAAGTTGTTAGTTCTTTTATTTTTTTAGTAGAACACAAGACCAAGTATCACAAGGCACTTTTTTTTTGCTTCACGTGGGTTTTGTGTGTTGGGGGGGGGTCGGCTTTGGTTATGAAGAGAAAATATTATAAAAACAAACAAAATATACAAGATACAAGGGGCATAACCCAGGAAAATTAGACTAAGAATTCTCTCATCTATTCCTTACTATTTACAATCAAAAGATATCACAACTTTTCGATTCCTAGTCTTAACATAATTCTCAACATTCCTCAAACACACCTCAACATTCCTATGTATACTTGTTTAACATACAAGTTGTTGCAAGGTAAACTTGCCTGAGGCAGTGCCAGCAATTTTGTCAAAATGGCTAATTCTCTAGCACATTAGGTTGCGGCTCCTGAGCATCCATACTAGTGTTGCTGGTGCTCATGCTATCAATGCACGCAGCTGCTCTACTAGCCTCTCCCTGAGAACTTCACAGGGGTCTTCTTGATGGGATGAATCAGGATTTCCATCCCCATCAACACCGGAATTAACGGTGGAGATTAGGAGCGGGAATTGGTCCTGTTAAAGCAAATTAAATAAAAACAGTCGGGAGTAGAAGTGAAAAAGATATTGATTTATTTTAAAAGATATTATAATGCTATAGAAGATCTAAAAGTTCACTTCTAAAAAGGCTATTAACATTTTGTTAATCAAACATTCTCATAGACTCATAGTTCAAACAGAAAAAAAATTCGAAACGATAAGGGAAACGGAAGTGCAACAATGGACAATATTGGGTACGGATTTTCAAGTTGAAATTGGCAAATCTAATGAAATGAATGTTTTGATTCATGACTACACCATCTTTCAGGTAAAGAAAAAAAATAGCAAGTTTAGATTACTAACTTCAGGAAAGAAGACAATATGAACATAGTTAAATATTAATGTATTGAACAAAGAGATAATAAGTAACAAGATTAATGATTTAATTTAATCACACTTAGGTGTTTGAAATTGAATTGCAAATCAAATAAAAAGGGAATCAAATGCCACGTACATATTAGGATACAGTGTAATTATTTCTAACCTTCATATCCTGCCGCATGAATATCTTCCAGTTGAAATGCCATAAACAACGATATTATCTCCCCCTTCTAAAATAGCCATTGGCCATAGCTAAAGCTAACCTATAATCCGTAGGTACGTAGAAAATTAATTCACATAAGAACTTCTTGTTCTGTCGATGAAGATAGACGCATATGTATAAAGGTAATAATTGAATAAAAAAGGGAAAAATGCAGCAAAAGCCTAAGCGCATTTAAGCGTGTCAATGAATCATATATGGGCCACATCATGTTTTATACAAATCCAATTTGACTAGAAAATGTAACAAATCCAATGCGATCCCTGAATATGATACCGCTAGATATACAAAGTACTAATCCATATAAGAAATTGCTAACAAATTGATATCTGGACTACATATCCAACCTAATCCGAAAATTGAAGCAACGTGCATGATCAAATCTTATTGCTAGACCAAAAATATTGCACAATTTTTTATACATTACATATAAATGTGTAAGTATATATATATATATATAGGTCTACACACATGCTGTATAAATTTGTACATCAAAACATGATGGATTGAATAGCAAATAAACTGGATTGGGATAATACCCATATCTGATTCGTTCATCAAAAGCCTTAACGGATTTGGATAGACTTTATCATATCCGACAAGCCAGAATGAATCCGGACTGGATTCAGATTTATTGGTTGACAGTCCTAAAATAGAAAAAGGAAAGGAAAATCCATACCTTTCCAAATATGAAAAATTCACTCTTTGGAATAGAAATTTTCAATTTATTTGTAAATAGTCAATTTGCTCAAATATAATCAAAATTCATCAAAAATACATAATCTTGACATATAGGTATCAAAATATTTAGAACATTATCTTGGTAAATTTTAGATTAGAAAATACTAGCTCTAAAGTGAATATAATCTTGTGTAGTTGGCATTGATCATAAAACATAAAGTAAAAGAGATCATTCAAAAACAAAAATCTGTAAGAGAGTGATGTATCCAAGCCAATACACTAATCCTTTAATTGGAAAGCAGCAGTCAAATTAGATTTGTTCGATGTAAAATCTCGATAACAAAGATTTGACAGAAGTTTCTAGTTTAATGTCCCTCGGAATTGTTTACAATGTAAAATCAGAAAGAAACTTAAAATATGAAAAGTCTAAGCAGATCATCTAATGGAGGAACTCATTCATGATCCACCAGCCAAGATCTTAATGAATAGACTTCAGGTTTAGAGAATCGCAAGCAAATTTCCTCAAATAAATTTCACAAGAACGAAGACCCACTTATTATTCAAATGCAAGAAAAATAATCTTTGAACTATGTTTAGTATTCCAAGGGATTATTTGATAGATTTTTCTTTTTAAAAAACAAGAATTTAAAACAAAATTTAAACTACAAATATACAAAAAATTCCACACAACAAATAAAAAACAAATGTTTTAAGCCTAAAGGGCTATCTTTATGAAAGTAGGTCCTTCTCAAACCAATAGCTAATATCAAATGATCTCTAAAAAGGACAATTGCATACAATTTTAAAGAACGCGCTAATAGCTATTCCAAATTAATATTCTCAAGAGATAGATCATAAAATAAAGAATTGACACTATGACAATAATGGTAGGGACCTTTGTGCCCCCGTCATTCGAGATCTATATGGATCAATTGAAATGACACTCCCATAAATCCCTTAGGAAAAAAGGAACAAATAAAAAATGAAGAAGTATAGAAAGAGATTGATAGGAGACCTAAACAACTTGAGGTCCCCTGGTATCTAGACGATGCACCGATCTAGCAAGCATACATCAGTTCCTAAACACACAGACACTGAGTGAGAGAGAGAGAGGTGTCGCGAGTTCTATGCTCAATTCAATAGAGAAGTTGTTAATTTATAGCATACAACAAAACCCTAAGAGAGTGAAGGGTTGAGATCTTTTAGGCAATTATGAGATGGACGACCAAGATTAAATTGAGAGTACTAAACAGATGTGTTATCTTTGAATCGACGAATTGCCTATCGGCAATGATTTTGTTTGTATTAGTTGTCATGATAATCCTAGCACACAGATCAACCACAATAGCCATCTGATCAGTAATAATCAATGGCTCAAGAAGACGCTACAGAAGGTTCTATAAACAAACACAAAAGCAGGAAATGTTGATTTAATAGATGAGAGCATTTTAATACAAATGCTGAGGAACATGTGAAGGAAACAAACGCGCATAAGCTATACATACAACCATTTGCACCATTGGAAATATAATTCGATTATCTATAACTTTCCTGTTTGGCTTGAGCCCAAATTCTTGCATCTTCAAGGTCAACGCAGCAATCAAAGTCAACAGCATGTTGTTTTCCAGAATAGCCTACTATTGAAGATGCCTAAATAAGGTTGTGGGGACTGTTCAAAAATTGCCTGCTATCCATAAGAACAGTGTACTGTTGGTCCTCAAACAACATGCTGTTGTCCCTGAGTATCAGATATTTATTTCATTTCATCTCATTTCTCTTCATTCTTTCACATAAACACACAAGGGCTTAGAGAGAGAAAGAGAGTGGCAATTTTGGGGGTTTTGTTGGAGATCCAAACCCTTTCATCCAAGCATGATTCAAGATCATCACCTTCATCTCCCTTATCACAATTCATCATCTCCTACCTCCATTTCCTCCACTGGAGTTTAAGGAAAAGCTTGTAGCTTGGAGGAATTGCCATCAACTCTTCTCCCAACAATTCAAGCTTATGGATTATCATCTTTTAAGGTGGGAACACTAATACTAAAACCTTGATTTCAACCTTTGCGTTTTGCATTAGAGTTTTCTACAAAATTTGGGGGTTTTCTTGGAAAACATAGGTTGTGATGATTGCATGTGGGTTGGGCTAGTGTAATCTTAAATTGGTGGTTGATAATAGTTTATTTTCACTTTATTTAGATAATTGAACAATTAATTTCATTATTAAGCTTATATGGTTGAATATTCATGCTAAACCCACTATGCAGTGAATGTATGAACTAGGAATTGGGGAATTCGAGATTCACACTTAATTGATGATGGATTATGCCTTAGAACTACAAGATATACATGTTTAAGCATGTAAATACACATTCATGGCTATTTTTGGGGTTTTTGCTAAAAATCCCCAAATCGGCAAACTAGTCTTAACTAGTTTTAGATTTACTAGTGTATATACATACTTGAGCTGATAAATTATACTTAATGCACTGGAAATACATGCTATATATGTTATAATACAAATTGTTGGGGTGTACGTTGCTGTTGAAGGAATTAAAAGAGATTAGTGTACCGTAATTACATCGATAGGTGGGAAAATTACACTTTAACTAGTCAGGATGATATCTATGAATGAAAAATACTTTTAGGCCTTAATGATACGCACAACACATGCTTTAAGGTGTATAACATCGATAGTGCGTAAATTGTCCATTGAACACGAATAATAATGTTGTGATAAGATTATAGTTACAATCTACCTTGTGGGCCTTACAATGCAAGTGAGAGGTGGTGATAGTAATATTATTGACTAATGAACATGTATGGAATAAAGAGGATAAGTAACCACTGTTAAGTAACATATCATTATGTTGAGAATTTCATTAAGATTTTATTGATATATTTGGAGTTGGACAATAATTGTGGTATTGGTAGTTTTCATAATAATAAGGCCGGGGCACCGGGCTATGAATGCTAGGCCAGGGGTACCGGGATATAAATACCAGGCTGGGAGTACTAGTACTAATTGTAGTTGGAGTGGAGCCACCCAAAGCGGACAAGGAAAAGGGCTACCCTGTACAGTGCAGTGGTAGCCGCCTGTTATGTTATTGTATTGATGTATATTGCCTTCTCGCGGATGAGTATTCGTAGTCCTGCATTTTATAGCTTCCTTCGCTTGCGGATTAGTTCATGTGGCTCTATCAACGGGACTGTGTGTTTCAGGAAATAGTAGCCCTACCACTAGGTGAAAGATCCTAGGGTAGTTCTATCCTTGGAGGAACTTGCTTTTATGGGTGTTCTTCTTGTTAAATATTTGGAGCATTGTCCTCGAAAAATGTCTTGCGTGGGTTTCACTCCAAATAAATTACAAGTTAGAACTGAGTTCCTGGGCAGTTCGCTCACTTGGAAGAGACATGATTAGTTTAGAGCTTGGTGTCCTTGGGGAATCGATGCTCTAAGCCTAGTAACCGTGGGGTGTAAGCTTGAGGCTTTATACAAGAGATATGATGGATTAATCATTGTATGCTTATTACAGTTATAATGGTTGTATCATATCTCTTATTGTTATTATATTCACTTCTCATGTGGTTACCTTGGAATTATTAAGTGGCTAGCACTGCATGTGTAATTTGACGAAAGAAGTCGGATGAATAATATACATAAAGGAACACTTGGTCGATCCCACAACATAATAAACTGCATAGTGGAAAGTGGATAATATTAATGACCACTGTCATTAGATGTGGCACATGCACAAATCTGTACATGATACGAAGTAGGATCCTTAGTGGTAAAACTTCTAGCTAGCCAAGTACGAAATACATAATAAACTATAATCTAAGTGGAAATACTAAGTACTTGGCTTAGTGTTATCGACGATAAATCTTGTATTTATGAACTAGCCGTGGAATAGTTCGAGACATGAAATACACGGTGTAAATTACATTGTGGGATGTGAGCATACTTAGCATGACGAACCGTATGAAATTGGTGACCGATAAGGTACAAATAAGTCCATTAACCCCTAGAGTTACGAGAAATCTTATAGTGACACATCTACTAAATTTAGGGGTGAATATGACTAGCTAAATGGGTTAGATTCCAGTGTCTAGGATGTGTATCCTAGTGGGGTTCGGCATGCATGTATGCGGCTGCATTGCACTATTTTCATTATTAAAAAGTATGTATTCTATTTTATTTCTAAGGCACACACATGTGTGATGGCAAGGTTTACTTTCTATAAAAACTTATATTAATTTCCACTGAGCTCGGTTTTGGCTCACTCCCGCTTTCAAACAGTTTTACAGGTGGGATTTCGGAGTGGCGTGTGATTCTCTGTTCTAAATTCCTCTGAAGTACCGACTATTTCTAATCCTTACGATAAGAACTAAGTTGTATGTAAATTGGATTTATATGCAAATGTATTTGTGTATGGACTCTTTAAACAAAGAACTTGACTTTGAATTTCATGTACTCTATACCTCAAGTGGAATTGTGGTAAAATGTTTTATATGTGGAGTTGGTTTTATATTGTGATTTAATGAGAAAATTTTACATGAAATGAGTATTACTATTCAAAGGTTGGTTTATTGAGAATACGGACTCCACATGCCGAAATTTTGTAAAAAGAAGCTTTAAACACATTGTAGTTTTAGCTACAACATTATAAGAAAAAAAATTTGAAAGTTGTATTTTTTTCAGTCATTTCACCTACTGTCGACGTACGTCACCGTGATTAACTGGGTCCCGGAGGTCTAAACCTCTTAACTGGATTCGAGGCGTCACAACTTGGTATCAGAGGTTAGGTTCATTTTCCTTCGCAGGATTTATAGGTAGATGTACGTTTAGTGGAAAGGTTGGTAAGTTTGTTTGATTCAAGGAAGTTGTTGCTTTCTTTTGATGTGTATACTGATGGTGGGGAACATAAATTGTCAATTCAAGGTTGTGTTGTTAATGGATTACAAATGAGTTTGTGGATGAGAGTACTCTTCCTTTTACATTATATTCATGTTGTTATTCTCATATGTTGATTCTTTGACAATTCATTTTGTGCCGTATGAAGCTTTCTTATTAATCATTCTTCTTTCTCAAAACACAATTTTGGATTTGGGACAAGTTTTGCTTCAAGATTAGCTATAGGCGACTGATGGGTTATATTATATTCAACCGCAGCGCAATGGTGGAATATCTTATAAATCACTAGTCCTCTGTCGCCAACGGGAGCTAGAAGGTGGTACACCCATGAGTAGGTGGCCAATACTATTCTACGAGTTCACCTTATTTGTTTCATTTAAATCTTAAAGGTGGACTTGAATTTGTAAATCCTATAAGCTTGGAGAGTTAATCTAATTATGGTTTTACTTGTTACTCGAGTGCCATTCTATTAAGGTTTGTGAGCAGTTATGATGTGTGACTTTCTTCTTTGGTGTGATCCCTCATTGGTGGGAACTCCTCATGAGTATCATTGATCTTGGTTTGATGTACATATAGAGTTATCCAGTGTTCGTTTGTGATTGAGAATTTTGCATTTCTAGTGCCAAAGGTTGGCTTTTGCATTATGAGGTTAAAGTTCGATTTTCATTTTTAGTTCACAAGAATTGATGGATAGGTTCTTTTCTTTGATGTTGAATGCGTCAACATATAGGAGAAGAAGGGCTAGAGTTTAAGGAGTAGTAGGGAGCAAGGCAATGGCTGACTTGGATTTGAGCCCAACTTTGGTTAATCCAAAATCCGAGTTTTGTGCGAGGAGATACGCTTAAAATACCAAACTGCTACGCAACTTCCTCAAATTAAATTTTGTTCTGAGATAGCTTCAATTGGCTTGTTCTTGACTTTCGATACTTTATTCACCACTTTTTCGATGATATTTTCACTAACGCTAAAATGATTAAATTATACTAAAAATAAGTAAAAGAAAAGAACTTCAACCTAAAGTGAATAAATAAAGATTAATAAGTGGTTTAAAATACGCAAAATAACGCACATCATGTATGTATATCCGACCAAAACAATGTATATAGTCGTCCAACATTACCTAAAGGCTACATTTGATACGCAGGATAAAAGGGTGGGATAGGACAACTTTACCCTATCCCATTTTTGGTGTTTGTCGAGATTGTATATCTAGGGGATTATTTATCCCACTAAAGCTTCTTGTTCTATCGAAAGAAGGATTAACGAATCTCACCTAAGAGGTGGGATTGTTTTATCCTATGTAGATGGGATTAAATAATCCTGTTCGACTCCCTAATCCAATGCATCAAACACAACAAAAAGCTTTTAAACTCGTCACTAACTACAAGATACACACTCCTTTTCAGATTAATAGTCCACTATTCAATTTTGGTATGTCTCAAATTAAGAGTTCAAATTCTAATCAAGATATAATCAATGTACCATATTTCACGATAATATGCAAGTTATGTTCTTAAGCATTGATTCATTTGAAATTAGGGTAATTTTTTTAAATATGGAAAAGTCAAAGCGTATTCTTAATTAGCGGCGAAGCGATTAATGTTCTGAAGGTTAAATAGAAATATATGAATATTACTAATAAAATATTTTTAAAAATTCATTAACAAAGCTACAAAGAAAACATTGCGGTAGGATACAATGATCTAGTAACAAATATATGACAAAGCAAACGTGGCAATAAGGTCTCTAAAGCTCTCAAAAGCAACACATCTTTGCTTCCTTAAATACCAAAAGATATTTAGTTAACCAGTAAACAAATATCAACGTACGTGTACGCGAAGAAAGAAAATAAAAACAACAAATATGTTTAAATTTAGGATATTAAAAAATAGGGCTTGTATGAAAAAGTTTTCTTCAAAAAAATCAAAGAATAATATTTTTTTAAATTAAAGGCCTATATTTGACCAAATTCCAAAATAAGTGCAAAGTTAACTTTGCAGTAAATTTTTAAATTGTATTTTTTTATGGAATCATGCAAAATAAAGTTTGCACTACATGTTTTTTAGCATATTATTAAAAATAGGTGTTTAATTGACAGTGATTTAGAATAATTTTAACAAATTACATATTCAAAACCTATTTATTAATAAAATGCATATAATATTTTTTTCGGAGTTATGCAAAGTTAAGTTTGCACTCTTTATTTTCTAAAATATTCCTATGTATTTGTGTTTATCTAACGTTGTTTCAAAGTTTTATTAATGAAACATAAGAATATATTTGTTAAAAAATATAAGCACATCATGCAAAACAAATTTGCACTAAATTTATTTGATTACAAAGTTAAGTTTGCACAAAACACAATTTTGTGCAAAGGTAAGTTTGCACTCAACATAATTTAGTGCAAAGTAAAGTTTGCACTCGGTCAAAATCTTTATTTTAAAATACAATTGATAAACAAGCCCTTATTTTAGAAGAATAATGATATTTAGGCCCGTATTTCTAAAAGAATTTATTCGTTAGTTTTTTTGCGAACAATATTATTACGCAAGCCCTTTTACTTTACTTCTAGAAATCCCAGTATAACTAAACATTCTTGTTATATAGTATATATCTATGTTTGCCGATATTTTCCTTTATTCAATATTTACCAAATAATGCAACATCCATGAACTAAGTAACTAACTAAAGTAGAATATAGAGATAAGGAGGATTTTAAAAGAAAATTTAGCCACCGTGGAGATTTAGATTTAAGGATGACTTTAAAACTAGGTTCAGAATGTAGTTACATACATTTGAAAGGTAATCTGCATACCACTCCCTTCCTATCTAGTAGCCTTATTCTCCTTGGTAGGATTTTTTTCATCAACATTCAACAGAGCTTATATTTCATATGAAACACCCCCATTGACTATATTTTACTGTGTTTGCTTATTTTTTTTTTTTACTATTGTACATTTTGCATATTTACTCCCTTAATGAGTTCATTGTCTAACCTAATCTAACGTTTTGAACAACCAAAATGTAGGTTCAATATATTTTCAAGCTAAAAAAATTAAAAGTAGACCGAATTTGACTGAATTGTTTTTATTTTTTTAAAGAATCTTTTAATCATATTTTTTGATCTTGGGTAAAATATTTTTTAACAAATTAAACTCAAGGTCAAATGTGAAAATCATCCAAACACGTCTGTCAATATGATTTGAAAATAGTCCAAAAATTGGATTGATGTATCGTGAACACTCTTAAAAACAAAAAATCAAGATGACCAATAATATACAAAAACATAAAATATGTCCTTAAATGTTAGTCAATAATATTTTTTGATTTTTTTTACCTAATTCTATAGCAATGCCGGATCTTGTTTAATTATCTTAATTAGTAGATTTTAAATATTAAATTTTCATTAACTTTGGATATTTTTATTTTAAGTTATGGCATTTTTTAATGTGGACAAAATTATTTGTGTATGAGAGTTTTAATTTTTCTGGATTTTTTTGTGTACATAATTCTATAGTCATAATGGATCTTGTTTAATTGACCTTGATTAGTAGATTTTAAATATTAAATTTTTATTAAATTTGTATCTTTTTATTTTAAGTTACGACATTTTTAATGTGGACAAAATTATTGGTGTGTGAAAGTTATAAATTTTCTTTATTTCTTTTACATAATTTTACAGTCGTGATGGATCTTGTTTAATTGATCTTAATTATTAAATTTCAAATATTAAAATTTTGATCTTTTTATTTTAGGTTATGATAGTTTTAATGTAGACAAAATTATTGGTGTGTGAGAGTTTATTGTGTATATATTATTAGTGTGAGTGTTTTAACGTTGATATGACATTTGAAGTGTGTATACAATTTAGCTTGGACGGATCTTGTTTAATTGATCTTGGTTAGTAGATTTTAAATATTAAATTTTCATTAAATTTGGATATTTTTATTTCAAGTTATGGCAATTTTTAAGTTAGACAAAATTATTGGTGTGTGAGAGTTTTAATTTTTCTTGATTTTTTTGTTTACATAATTCTATCGTCATGATGGATCTTGTTTAATTGATCTTGATTAGTATATTTTAAATATTAAATTTGGATATTTTTATTTTAAGTTATGACATTTTTAATGTAGACAAAATTATTGGTGTGTGAGAGTTTTTATTTTTCTTATTTTTTTTACATAATTTTATAGTCGTGATGGGTCTTGTTTTATTTATCTTGATTAGTATATTTTAAATATTAAATTTTGATTTTTTTATTTTAAGTTATTGCATTTTTAATGTAAAACAAAATTATTGGCGTGTGAGAGTTTATTGTGTATATATTATTGGGGTGATTGTTTTAACTTTCATATGACATTTTGAGTTGTGTATAAAATTCATCTAAGGATGGACCTTCTTTAATTGATTTTGATTAGTATATTTTAAATAGTAAATTTTCATTAAATTTGGATCTTTTTATTTAAAGTTATGGCATTTTTTATTGGAAACAAAATTATTGGTGTGTGAGAGTTTAGTTTTTCTTGATTTTTTTTGTTTACATAATTCTATAATCATGAAGGATCTTATTTACTTGATCTTGATTAGAAGATTTTAAATATTAATTTTTTATTAAGTTTGGATCTTTTTGTTTTAAGTTATGACATTTTTAATGTAGACAAAATTATTGGTGTATGAGAGTTTTAATTTTTCTTGATTTTTTTTTACATAATTTTATAGTTGTGATGGATCTTGTTTAATTGATCTTGATTAGTCGGTTTTAAATATTAAATTTTGATCTTTTTATTTTAAGTTATGACATTTTTAATGTAGACAAAATTATTGGTGTGTGAGAGTTTATTGTGTATATATTATTGGTGTGATTGTTTTAACTTTGATGTGACTTCTTGACGTGTGTATAAAATTTGCCTAAGGACGGATCTTGTTTAATTTATCTTGATTAGTAGATTTTAAATAGTAAATTTTCATTAAATTTGGATCTTTTTATTTTAAGTTATGTCATTTTTTAATGTAGACAAAATTATTGGTTTGTGAGAGTTTTAGTTTTTCTTATTTTTTTGTTTACATAATTCTATAGTCATGATGCATCTTGTTTAATTGATCTTGATCAGTAAATTTTGAATATTAAATTTTTATTAAATTTGGATCATTTTATTTTAAGTTATGACAATTTTTAATGTAAACAAAATTATTGTTATGTGAGAGTTTTAATTTTTCTTGATTTTTTTACATAATTTTAAAGCCATGATGGATCTTGTTTAATTGATCTTGACTTGTAGATTTTAAATATTAAATTTTTATTAAATTTTGATCTTTTTATTTTAAGTTATGGCATTTTTAATGTAGACAAAATTATTGGTGTGTGAGAGTTTATTGTGTATATATTATTGGCGTGAACGTTTTAACTTTTACGTGTGTATAAAATTTATCTAAGGGTGTAGAACTAATGCACACCATAATATGTGCATTTTTAACCATTATATTATTATATTTTTTTGAGATAGTTTTTGGTCAAAAATGGTATTTTGGAATATAGATTAATGTGGACAAATTTTTTGGTGTGTGAGACTTTAAATTTTTCTTTTACATAAATTTATTTTCCTGGTAGATCCTGTTTAATTGATCTTTTTTAATATATTTTAAATACTAAATTTTAGTCTTTTTATTTTATGTTATGACATTTTTAATATAGACAAAATTATTGGTGTGCGAGAATTTATTGTGTATATATTATTGGTGTCAGTCTTTTAACTTTGATGTGATATCTTGATGTGAATAAAATTCATCTAAGTGTGTAGAACTAATGCACACCAGAACATTTGCATTTTTAACCACTAGATTCTTACATTTTTTGAAGAATGTTCTGGTCAAAGATGGTATTTTGTAATATAAATAGTATTGTGGGTTATCTCTTTGTACTTTTTTTTAATGTACTAAATCTAACAATACATTGTGAATTGTATATTTAATTATTAATTATACATATCATTTTTGAAATGAAGGTCTAAAATTTATCCGCTAAAAAGGGATTTACTTAATTATAGAAAATTTAACTATATTAACACTCCAAAAAGTATTTTAGTTCTCAAAAATCATTTTTAGTGATACCGTGTATAGATATTTTGGAACATTTTTTAGTCACTAAAAATAATTTTGAAATGATAGAATATTTTTGTGAAATACTAATATTGTTACCCTATGAAACACAGATACGATATCGGATACGACATTGAACCAATACAATGATACGGCAAAATTAGAAAAATTTTGAATACGATACGACTTAGATTCGAATAGTAAAATATAATTATAATATATATATTTAATTATTTAACTATTCAATTATTCAATTATAAATTTTTTATAAATTTATGAATAATATCATCAATATTCATAAAACTAAAGTAAACAACTGAGTAATTTAACTGCATAATAATTTAAAAGTAGATATAATATTTTAACCTGAATACTAGAAAAATGACAAAGACTGAACAACGATAATTGTAGACAAAGGATGGAGTTAAGGATGGCAATAAAACCCAACCTGGTGAATTTGCGACCCGGCCTGACCCGGATGAAGTGGGTTTGGAGCGAATTATTTTGAGCCCGGGGCGGGTTCGAGGCGGGTTCGGGTTTTGTCTTAAAAAAACCCGACCCGACCCGTATATATATTGTTTTTTTTTTAAAAGAAAACCATAGAGCCTAGACCATCCCAATTGTTTAACCTCCGTTCTCCTCATTTCTCAGTCTGTCACTCTATCAGTCTCTCTCTCTCCCCTCTCCCACACGGCCACACTCACAGTTGAGAGATGCACGCCACTAGCTCCGATAACTCCTCCTTTTCAACCTCCCACGCCACCTTTCTTCCAACTCCCACACGGCCACGCCAGCGTGCCACTACTCCTCCACCACTGGCCAATCTATTCTTCCACAGGTAAAGTTCGATCTCACATTTATATATGTTGATGTTGCAAGATTTAGATAAAATTAGGGATTTTATACTTTTAGTGTTAATGAATTTTGTATAGAGATAATGGATTAGTGAATTATGTATGCATATAAAAAATTAGTGGACATCTAATACACCATCTGATTATGGCATGAGCATGTAGATTTGTAAAATTTTCATAGTTTTCCTACTTCCTCTATTTTTTTATGGTCTGTAGCTCCACTCTTGTTAAAAATGTTAGAGGAAGAAAAGGTTTTCTGGGGCATTGCGGGGCAGGGCAGGGCTCCGAGTCAATCATGTGGGGCGGGTTTGGGTTTATAAAAAGAAACATGTCTCAAATTCGGGGCGGGCTAATGTATATGCGAGTCGGGTTTGGTAATGGCCAAAACCGCCCCATACCCTACCCGTTGCCATCCCTTGGCGGAGTATTTTGGTCGATCGATTCATCTTCTGATAAAAGGGTTGACTTATTCATTGAACTATAAAAAGAAAGGCTAGGTGATGTTTGGTTAATGTTTTGAGTTGAGTTTTCAGCTGAGTTTTTAAAATTTGGTATTTGGTAGAATTTGGAAGTATGTTGAAAAGTGAATTTGGCTTTTGTTTGAGTATTTTTCAACCAACTAAAAAATCTCATAATTAAAAAAAAATAGTCACAATGGATCTTATCTTATAGACCTTTTCGAGTAGATTTCAAATATATATATTTTTTTATCTAATTTTGATTTTTGAATTTAAAGTTACAGTGTTTTAAAAGTTTTTTGAAAGAGAGAAAGTAAAATGAAATAAATTTTGAGAAGTGTAAAAGTAAAGTTGATTTTAAGTTGAGTTTTTAAAATTTTGAAAAAAGAACACCCACCAAACAAGGGCCTCACTTTTTGAGATTTATATATTAAAAGAATTATTTGTTATTTTTAAAGCGACCCCAATAAAAAAAATTACAAAACTTACTCTGCCGTAACCTCCAGGTATCTCTCCCACATCCAAAATTTAAAAAATAAAATAAAAAATAATGGTTACTCAGATGTGTATCATGTATATTTGTGCATGGCATTTATTTGATATCGATACTCCGATCATAACTGAATTAAGTATCCGTGTTTTAGAGTTGTTACCTGTAAAAAATAGAAAAATTAAATTTGAAATAGGTGAAATAGGTGAAATATATATATATATATATATATGTAACGAAATAGAAACAAAAGAGAGATTGAAGAAGGAGAATGAAAGAATTGTATTACTTTCTTGATAATTGAATGTACAATAGAGAAGGAATATATATACTAGAAATAAAACCCTAATCTAGGATACAATTAGGAAAGTATAATGGGAACACAATCAATACAATTAATACAATATAGAAAGTATAATAGAAATAGGAAACGTAATATATATTATATTCTAACACCCCCCCTCAAACTCAAGGTGGTAAGTGAGAGACCAGCTGGAGTTTGAAAATCAATGCTTGAAAACGGCTAGGCTGGTGAGCTTTAGTGAAGAGATCTGCAGGCTGGTCATCTGAAGATACGGGCATAAGACGAATGTACAGATTGCGAATATGCTGGCGAATAAAGTGACAATCAATCTCAATGTGTTTAGTTCGTTCATGAAAGACGTCATTGTGACTGGTTTGAATGGCATTGCGGTTGTCACAATAAAGAGTAGTAGCAGAGTCTTGAGGAGCACCTAATTCATCGAGGAGGCGTCGAAGCCATATTAGTTCTTGTGAAGTATCAGCAAGAGCGCGGTATTCAGCCTCAGTGCTTGATCGAGAAACAACAGACTGTTTCTTACTACGCCAAGTAAGAAGGGAGTCCCCGAGGAAGAAACAGTAACCAGTAATAGACCGACGATCCGTAGGGTCACCGGCCCAGTCTGCATCAGAGTAAGCCCTTAATACAAGAGATGACTTTGAGGAGTAGTGAAGCCCATGAAAAACTGTCCCTTTGAGATAACGAAGAATCCGAATAACAGCATCAAAATGAGTAGAGCGAGGAGCAGCCATAAACTGACTGACAACATGGACAGCATAAGCAATATCCGGGCGAGTAACAGTAAGATAAACCAGACTGCCAACTAACTGTCTGTATAAAGTTCCATCAGAGAGAGGAGTTCCATCAAACGGAGTAAGTCTAACATTGGTGTCCAATGGAGTAGATGCAGTTTTACAGTCAGTGAAACTAGCACGAGCCAGAAGGTCAGACGTGTATTTCACCTGAGATAAATAATAACCTGTTGAATCAGAAAGGACTTCCAGCCCTAAGAAGTAGTTGAGACGACCAAGATCCTTCATTTCAAAAAACTGACTGAGAGATTGTTTGAGATCTGAGATACCAGAAATATCATCCCCAGTAATTATCATATCATCCACATAGAGGAGAAGAAGAATAGTCCCAGAATCTGTCTTTCGAATAAAAAGGCCTGAGTTTGACGAACTGGATGAATAACCAAGCTTTGTGATGGTAGAGCTAAATTTTGCGAACCAAGCTCAGGGAGCTTGCTTGAGTCCATATAGGGCACGGCGAAGTTTGCAGACTTGAGTGGACTGGTGTGAATAACCGGGAGGTGGTTTCATATATACTTCTTCTGTGAGGTCCCCATTAAGAAAGGCATTTTTAACATCCATCTGAAAAAGATCCCATTTGCGAACGGCAGCAATAGCAATAAGACTGCGAACAGACGTCATTCGAGCCACAGGAGCAAAAGTTTCTTCATAGTCTATACCATACTCCTGATTGAACCCCTTGGCTACGAGACGAGCTTTGTATCGGTCAATCGAACCATCAGATCGTGTCTTGATTTTATACACCCATTTACACCCAACTGCAGATTTTCCAGGAGGAAGAGTCACAAGATCCCATGTATGCGCTTTATCTAAAGCTTGTAATTCTTCTGTCATAGCTTGCTGCCAAAGTGGATTAGTACTAGCTTCCTTATAGGATGTAGGTTCATAGTGAGATATCATAGTAGAATAACAATGGTAATCACGAAGGTGATGAGGGAGCTCTCTTACCCGAGTGGACTGTCGTTGTGGTGGAGGTATGACAGGATCAGCAGGCGAGACATCATCATTGGGAGGTGCCGTATGTTGAAGCTCGTTGGAAGAAATGACGTCAGGTGAGGATGGTTCAGGAGGTGTTGGACTGGGAGGTTGAGGTGGTGATGGCGTGGCTTCTGGTTCAGGTTCTGGTGGAAATGTGACAACTAGAGCCTCAAGTTCAGGGGTGAAAAGGTCAAGAGATGAATGAGTAAAGAACGGAAGTGGTGATTCTTCAAGGACATAAAATTTGGATAGAGAGGAGAACATTTTATGTTCCCAAAAGACAACATGACGAGAAATCCGTAAGCGTTTGGAAATAGGATCCCAACATCGATAACCTTTATGTTCTATCCCATACCCCAAGAAGCAACAAAGACGAGCACGTGGTTCCAATTTAGAATGTTCATGAGACTGGAGTAACACAAAACAAGCACAACCGAAGACTCGTAAGAAATTGTAATCAGGAGAGGTACCATGAAGTCTCTCATATGGAGATTGATGCTGAAGAAAGGGAATAGGGATACGATTGATAGTGTAAATAGCAGTAAGTGCTGCTTCCCCCCAAAATCTTTCAGGACAACTACTAGCGATAAGAAGTGTGCGAACAGTATCAAGAATATGTCGGTGCTTGCGTTCAGCACGACCATTTTGCTGAGATGTACCGGGACAAGAATATTGAGAAACAGTGCCTTGTTCACGGAGAAATTTAAGAAATGAGGTTCCCTTGTATTCCATGGCATTATCAGCTCGAAAAATTTTTATTGGACGAGAAAACTGAGTTTGAATCATGCGAGCAAAATTAATATAGATTTAGGGTAATTCTGAACGAGTTTTCATAAGATAGATCCAAGTAAAACGACTATAATCATCCAAAAAGATAACAAAATATTTTGAACCCCCCATGGTAGAATGTGGAGAGGGTCCCCAAACATCAGAGTGAATAAGATCAAATGGTGCTGAAGAAATAGAATCATTTTTATTAAAACATAATGCCGGTTGTTTTCCAAGTTGACAAGATAAATAAGACAATTTCTCAGACTTTTTTGACCCTAACTGACCAGATGACGCAATAGAACGAAGATGATCAAAAGACACATGTCCTAAACAGGAATGCCACAACTCAAATGAAGAAATAGTTGGTGGGGATGCCACAGGTGGTGTGGATGCAACAATAGGAGTGGGTGAGGTACGGAGGTGTATGAGCTCGAACATGTGGCCAACCTTACGGCCTATCCCAATAATTTGTCCCGTCTGAGGATCCTGCACATGACAACCAGAAGAGGAAAATATAACATTCAGCCCAAGATCACATAGTTGACCAACAGAAATAAGGTTGATAGTCAATTTGGGAATATAAAATGTAGCAGGTAAAGAGAGGCTAGGAGTAGTAACCGTTCCAACATGACTAACAGATAATTGAGAGCCATCAGCAGTTTTAATGGTGGGTGTATGAGAATTATGACTTTTAGAGGTGAAAATAGTAGGATCAGAAGTCATATGATTGCAGCAGCCAGAATCAAAGAACCAAGATGTACCTGTGGTGGTGGCCATAGCAGAACCAGAAGAGGATGTAACCTGTTTCAGAAGAGCTGTGATGTCAGCTAGAGTCACTGGTGCAGTAGAAATGTCTGCTTCAGAAGAATCAGTGGTGGCAGCGGTGATGGTGCCAGAGGATGATCTAGAGGAGGATCTCCTGGATGGGTTCTTGTGACAATCGGCTTAAAAGTGACCTGGTCCCACCTTTTTGCAAAAGAAACACGTTCTAATTGGACACTTTAGTAGCATATGGGTGGTGGCATGACAGTACGAACATTCTCGAGAAATCGGACGCGAAAACTCGTACTTTTCCATTGAGAAACGTGTAAGATAACACAATATATGTAAAAACTAATCTGATTCCGAGATATCTGAGGCCAGAAACAGATCCGGAGCGGTTGATTTAGTGGGGAACCGGTCTTAGAGTGAAAAAAACCGGGTTAAATATAGGTGAACCGGTCAAGGGAGTAAGAATTGGTTCAGAAAAAAAACCGGGTTTTTTTTTTTTTTTTTTTTTTTTTTTTTTTTTTTTTTTTGGGCAGTGGCGCGTGGCTGTGTTCTAGCGGCGCGTGCCAACTCCGATTGGGGTGATTTCGACGGAGTTTGGTTCGTATTGAAGAGACGAAGGTTTTGATATATTATATGGGTGGTTTAGGGTTATGTATCGATGTGGCGATTGATCAAGAAAGGAGGGTGCGCGCAAAATCTGGGCTGCGCGACTGGGGGATATTGCAGAGGCGCGTGAGAGCGTGTGTTATGTCCGAATAGGGTGTTTTCAACGGGGTTTGGTTCGTATTGAAAAGACGAAGCTTTTGGTATATGTGTTGGGTTAATCGAGGTTCTGTAGAGCTTCGAACAGTGGATCGACAGTTGGATAAAGTTAGGGTTTTTGATTGGTTGGTTGCTTGAGTTGATGATGCTAGGGTTTTTGATTTGGATTTGATTGAAGATTAGATGAGAGATTGGTTCTAGAGGAGGATGAACCCCTCTGATACCATGTAACGAAATAGAAACAAAAGAGAGATTGAAGAAGGAGAATGAAAGAATTGTATTACTTTCTTGATAATTGAATGTACAATAGAGAAGGAATATATATACTAGAAATAAAACCCTAATCTAGGATACAATTAGGAAAGTATAATGGGAACACAATCAATACAATTAATACAATATAGAAAGTATAATAGAAATAGGAAACGTAATATATATTATATTCTAACAATATATATGTATATATAGACGCATATAATTACATTATTGTATAAAATAAATGCAAATGTTCCTTACACTTGTGTGTTGTCTTCACTGATTGGGTGCCCCGTCTTTTAAAATTTCAACTAAAATAAATAAGCAATCATGATATTAGCTGGATTCCATTTTCTTCAATATATATCCCTTTAAACTATTAATACTAAGAACTAGGTGCTCATTTATAGTCTGCATTTTGGTGAAAATTTATAGTCTGCTTGTATATGAAATGGTTTGATATAGACATTGTAGGTAGATTACCAAAGCAAAATATACAATAGTAAAAAATATAATATGAATTTTTAAACCTACATTGCGATAAAATAATCCTTTTTTTTGACAAAAAAATAAACTGCCACGCCGGCGACCAACAAAACCAAATTACAAACTCATATAAACAATATGCTCATAAAATGCCTTATGTGTTAAGCCTTTAGCGAACGGATCCGTAATCCTAGAGTTTGTGCTTACATGGTCTATAGACACGACAACTCTGAACTATTCTTTAACAACAAGAAAGTTAATATCTATGTGCTTTAGATTTATAAAAGTTTATGTTGTTATCGTATATAGCACAATCAATTTATTGTCACAAAATATCTTTAGTGGTCTTTCGACAATATTCACAATCCCCAACCTTGTGACAAAATTTGACAGCCATATTCCATCATAAAATTGAAATCAGAATACCATATGATCTCCAACTGATCTAATTTTCGATACGTAAGTATATAATCCTTTTGTTGTCTTTAAATACCTTATAACCTGTTAATTGGTTGCTTTCCGAAGATATATCATAGGGTTACTTAAATATCTACCAAATATCTTTATTATGAACGTTAAACCCAGATGCGTTCATACTTTATGATACATCAGACTCTCTACAACTAATGCATAAGAAATATTTTACATCTCTTTCTTTTCAACCTTATTTTGAGGCACTGGCTGAGACATAAATATATTATCTCCTTTAATAATGAGAGTATCTCCTGAATGACAGTCTTTCATGCCAAATATGGTAAGAATTCTTTCAATATATCTATTTCGTGAAAATCCTAGGATACTCGACAATAATGTCGATGTATCTGTATTCCTAATACAAAAGAGATATTATCAACATAAAATACCAGGAAGATAATGTTATTCCCATTGAACTTATGATATACATAATCATCAACCGAATTTACCTCAAAACCGTATGAGATAATAACTTGATGAAATATGTAATACCATTGACGGAAAACTTCCTTAAGGCCATAGATGGATTTCTTTAATTTCACTTATTCTTGAGATTGTTGAGTTTGCTATATAGTAAGTTTTTTCAACATTGTCTTGATGATCCTAATTTGCATATGAAACAATGTTAGAAATTTGTTCCTAAACATTGTCAATAGCAGTACTTGGAATTTGAATAAATTCATCTTCAAAGACAATGTTTATAACTTTATCTTCCCCCTCAAACTCAATAATCTCAAGAAATTTGGCATTTTCCGTTTTAATAAAGGATTTATTCTAGTGATCATAAAATTTATAATCTCTCGATCTTTCAGTGTATCTAACAAGGTAGCCGCTAATTATTTTTTACTCCAATTTCTTTTCTTTATGGCCTTAATACAGCTGGACAACCTATTTTAGCAACTACTTCGATATAACACTGTTTAAAATATGTTGCAGTCTTAAGTGTTTCTTCCTAAAGTCATTATGGTAGAGAAGAATAATTAATCACGCGCTTTTTTCTATATCCTTAACCTTCTGTATTATCTCTCAGCAACACTGCTCATACTAGGTTTGCCTAGCATGGTGTACCGTGAAACGATTCCACATTTCTCTAGGAATTTCACAAAGATTCAGAATGTTGTTTACCTTATCCGTTATATGTACAGTAGTATTCACCACCCACGATCAGATTTCACGGCTTTAATTTTCTTACCTAGTTGACTTTCAACTCCGACTGTAAAAGTCATAACAACGTTTAAGGATTATAACTTCTCATTAATTAAATATAGGTACCCTTAATAATTGTCATGAACATAATAAAATATTGTTAACCATTCTAGAAGGCCGTATAGAACAGATCACAGATATCCGCATGAATTAGTTCTAAGACAATTGAACTCCTAATGGCACCTAGTTTTCTTATGTTTGTCCATTTGCTCTTTACACATTCAATATAGATTTTAAAATCTGTTAACTCAAGGGGTTTCAAGAATTTCACAAGTTTCTTAATTTTCTATTTAGAGATTTATCTCAAATGCTTGTGCCATAACATGGAAGAATTCTTATCAGTTAATTTATGCTTTGTATCATGTGAATCAATTTTCAAAGTTTCATTGCATGAGGTGATTTTATCCGTATATAAGTTATCAATTAAAGAACTAGTAGCAAAATATTTAAATCTTGGAAAAGACTAACTTTATTATTTTTAAATGAACAAGAATCACCGAATTTGTCCAAATGAAAATAGAAATTATGTCTAAATGACAATACTATATAAGTCTCTCCCAAATCCAAAAGTAACTAGTCTTTAGTGATAACTTAAAAGTTCTTATAACCTCAACTGTAACTGTGTCGTCATCGCCCTGATAGATGAATCTTTCAGCATAAATTGGCTTTCGACTTCACAGATAACCTCTAAATACACTTATGTAAGTAAAATAATTAGAATTTACTCACTCAGTAATCACATGTACATAAATTAAATTAACTACTGACCTAACTCTAATGAGAAGTATATAATACTTTACACGCCAAGTGGCATATTTGGAACATTACTATGTATATCCTTTTTGCAAAGTAATTGACAAATTCTTTATCATATTTCTTTTGTAATTACTATAGTTTTGTTCCAACTGCAGCTTCTTTATTTTTTTTAGACGGTCACCACTGTCGAATGTCACATCAACATCAGTTTTCTCCTTTTGACTCCTTTCATTAAAATATATTAATCCATAAAATTAATAATATACATATATTAATCTGTATATATATATTATGTAGATGCCGTATGGTCACAATCGTGACTATATATATTAAACAAACAAACAATTAAAATATATATCTCTGAACCATTTAAACTTATTATAACCGAAACTTTAATATTATTATATAATAATAATAATTTTCTAAATCTCTTAATAATTAAACATGAAGTCACTCTGATACAACTTGTTGGAATTAAATCACTTAAGTCATCATGTCAAATCATCAAGATCTAAGTAAAACACAATTAAACCGCGTACCTAGATCCATGACAAACAAATGCGGAATATGAGGATCGATCATAATAACAGCGCGGATCGAGCGGGTACGTGTTCTTCCTCAACCAAATCGCTTTAGTTTCTTGATGGGAATTTTTGGTTCTCTTCCAGATGGGGAGAAGGGAGCCGTGTTTTTATTTGGTGTATTGGGGACCATAACCCTAATATTTTCTTTATATACAGACTAATTAGAGTTCCCCTTAAACCCTAATAATCCCATATAAGGTATCTACACATTTGGTCCAAATTTATTTGAGTAGTCTATGGGCTTAACTAAAAATTAATTAGACCACTAAAAATTAGCCCATTAATTTAAATAGCAAATATAATTGAAATATTATAATATGTTGCCCACATAAATTAGAAAATATAAATTTTTTAACATTGATTTCCCTTCCGTGAACCAAACTATGCTTAAAGGCTAACAATTATTTCATTAAAATATCATATGCCATTAGAATCTCACAGGATATACATCTTATTTCACTTCACATCTTTTTAACAATAACTACTTTTGAAATAATCAATACAATTATAAAACAAAATTTTGTTTGTGCAATGGGATTGAATATATAATTCACTCTCCTAATTTAGTACCTCTCAATATATATATATATAATTAAGAATTCGGGAAGTACTGAGAGATTGATTTGGAATTCAAAATTCAGTATTGTGTAGTTAATATCAAACTTGATAACAAATTGGTTTTACACTTGGTTCTCATGAATGATCCAATTAATTTTTTTTTAGGAATTTTGAAAATATTTTTAAATTGTTTTGGTATTTATTCTGATTTCTAAGACCCATTATTATATGTTGGCATGGGTATCTGCGATAGGGAGAATGAGAAGGCATGTTGGGGGGCATTTTAGGTATTTTATTTTTTTTTTGTTGACCAAACTGTCAAAGATGAATGATGGAGCTGTTAAAAATAGGTATCAAAACCTAATTTTTTAAAATGTTAAAGTTAATTTCAATGCAAGAACTCGTGTGAATGGGTTACATAGATGTGATGTTAAAGTTAATTATTCGCGAGGGGTCCGCTGGTCCAATCCGTGTCTACCCACTTATTAAATTTCACCTTCACCTTCACCTTATTAATATTATTTGGAAAGACCTTAGCTGGCATCAAAAATACATATACATATATATATATATAAAGAAAGTACATTTCTCAAACTGTTCATTCGGACAGATTAAAATCTTTAGGAACAGCTTTCCGTCATTTAAAAATTGTGGAGATAATTTTAACGATTAAAAGTTGTCGCTAAAAGTTATTGTATGAACTAATTTGTATGAGATTTTTTTTTATTTATATATATACATATATAAAAAAAATTAGAGTATATTCTCACCCTAACATAAGCTAATTATAAAAGTTAGGACCACCACCAAAGATTCATCCATGAATTGATGTTAAAAAAATGATAGTGGAAATTAGTGATCCACACCAAATAATTTATTTCTTTCTTTTTTCAACTACTTTTTTTGTTTTTTTATTGTACAAGCAGTGCATTTATTAATTCTATTTTGGCAACAAATCACCCTATTATTATGTTGCAAGAAATGAACTTGAGAAATTAATACAGGGTCCATCTTTTTCGGTTGCGCCAAATTGTTAAATTCATTATAATTTTTAGTTTGATATATATATATATATATATTGCTGTCTTTTGCATTGTATCTTCAGAGTTATATTTCACTTTTACAAATTGTAAAAGTTAAAGTTAGTGAGAATAAACTAGAGAATTAAAGTATTAAACATAAAATTGTTATTACATAATAACAAATCAAAGTGGCGCAGCGGAAGCGTGGTGGGCCCATAACCCACAGGTCGGAGGATCGAAACCTCCCTTTGATAAGTATAATTTTTAATTCTTGTTAAAACGCAACACTCCTCTTTGCCATGGGCCACAACATTTTGGCTTATAATGATTCAATTTTTTTATATAACTATAGATATGTTAAAAAAGGTCAATTTCAGATCATTGGTCCTTTTTACATAAAATTTTCGGCCGTTCAAGATTAACTATCTCTTTATAGAGCGGAGAATCCACATGCAATATCGGTGATCTGGAGAATAAGGTTAGACACCGGGTAGACATAGTATCATATTAACCAGCACGCCTTTCCTGAACACCTATGCTATATTTTTCCTTTCTTTTTGTACTTCCGTTCCTATATTTTGTTAGTGCAAAACTTTAAAACAATCTTAGAAATATATTTAACTATTTGATTTATTAATTAAGATGAAATTTTTTACAAGTTATAACTTGAGAAGTAAAACAAAGTATTTCAAAACTTGTTATAACTTGAGAAGTAAAACAACCTTAGAGATTAGTGCCTTACCAAGTTTTGTATATAACATGGCCCAAGTTGGTGTGTATTTTGTAGTATTCCATCTGTTTGTAGGATTGGGATGCAATGGCATTGCATGAATTGATTAAGAGCAAGCCTAGATAGCTTGCAAAAGTGTTGAGTGAAAAAGTCCTAGGCCCATGATCTATCATGAGCAAAGCCATGATCGATCATGGCTTCCAAATTTTCTGGCAGAGCACTTCCATGATCGATCATGGGCAAAGCCATGATCGATCATGGCCTGGCAGGGACAGCCACCAACTTTTACTTTTAGCCTTATTTTGGGGAATTTTATCCTTAAGATATTTTCCCTTGTTTATTTTATTATTTCTTACACTTTTGTGGCTAGTTTTGAGGCCAAGGAAAGGGGTAGATAGGGATTATCTAGCTTTTCACACTTATAAGTTCTAGAGAGAAGTGAGACCTCTTGCAGTATTGTTCTTTATTTTCCTATGTAAGTGTTTAATTTGTAAGAATGATTTCTTCTTCTATAATACTTGTTTTTGCTTCTATTATGGAGTAATCTATTACTAAGGTTACGGAGATTGATTACGATATGATTTTCGGTGATTAATGGCTCAATCCATGTTTAATGTTTGATAAATATTTGTGAATCCTTTTCTTTATCACATCTTCCATTCTTTCAAGCTTTCTAGGTATTTTCATATTAAATTAAGACTTTATATGCCTTGCACATTTAGTGCTTGTTTGTTAATGAACATACAACATATTTATATGGTTCTAGAAAACTTGTAGTTTCCTTCCCGCATCCATGGAGCATGAATAGTTCTTAAAACTCCATAGATGGGTTATAAATTTGTTTAGCTTATCTTTGATTCATTTATTGATATATTGAGTGCTTCTTACACTATATGTGATACTTAGACTCTTTATTTTCTATCATAAGTGATAAACGATGTGTTGACAAATTTATCTCATAAACTCCGTTCCGTTTCATTATTAGGATTCACTTTCTAATTTTCATTCTTTAAATCATGAGATTTCATATACTTGCTTTATGTTAAATCTTTTTATGATGAGTTTGTCATATCTATCTCGGATTAGCTTCATCGGGAATGGGTTGCCTTGTTTCACACCCGTAGCTAAGAGATAGGAATGATCGCTTCGTCTTTGATGGAATATTGTTTGTCTCTTTCTCGATATAGCTTTGACCCGGGAATGAGTCTCCTAGCGTCGCACTCTTTGCCATTGAGAGATACACCAACATTCCCCATATCTCGAGAAACCTTGTGTTGAAGTCTTTGTATTAGCTAGTGATCACCGTTTCTTAAATCACAACCTACTTCCCAATACTTAGTGCTTTCTTATTAATTTTCACAACCGATTTACATTTACGTTGGTTCACAACCAATCCAACTTACAAAACCAGAAAAATCGTAAAATTTGTAATCCATTCCATTCCTTTTTGACTATCCCTGTGGTTCGACACTCGGACTTTCGAGACTATATTATAACTTGACGGGCCTGCACTTGGGCTCGCACAATGCAATATTCCTTTGGCGTCAAGTTTTTGGCGCCGTTGCCGGGGATTAGGCAAAAGGCGGATTTCGAATTTTGTATAAAACCATTTTGTAAGTATCTCTCCATTTATTTAATTTATCTTTCTCTCTTATTCTTGTTTTATTTTGTAGAGTTTTCGAGGAGCTATTTGAATTATTTTTCAAGCTCATGCAAGGGCAATTTTTCGTGGATATTCGAATTAGCCCTCCCCCATCTCCAAGAATGGAAAATCAAAGTAGAGCAGCTGACCACGAGAGCGATAACGAAGGGGATGGTGCAAACAACATTCCTCCAGTTTGGACCATGAAGGATTATCTTTAAGCCCCTCGGGCGACATCCAACTCACGCATCGTACTTTCCACCAGTCAAGTATGTGTGTTCTCTTTCAAACTAGGTATGCTCCAACATATCCCTTATTTTCATGATATGGAGTCTGAAAACCCATACTTGCATTTGAAAGACTTTGAAGAAGTCTGTTCCACATTTCGTGAGGCAAACATTAACGAGGATGTCATGCGATTAAAACTCTTTCCTTTCTCCCTAAAAGATAAAGGAAAAATTTGGCTAAATGCTCAAAGACCGCAATCAATTTGGTCTTGGCAAGAGCTTCAAGTGGAGTTTCTAAAAAAATTCTTTCCTGTTCATAGAACCAATGCATTAAGAAGGGCAATATCCAATTTTTCGCCAAAAGATAACGAAACTTTTTATAAGTGTTAGAAAAGATAGTAAAAGCTTTTAAACGCATGCCCTCACCACGGTCACAAAACTTGGAGCCTTGTTAGTTTTTTCTACGAATCCCTCACCCCTGATATGCGTACTTTTGTTGAGACCATGTGTAATGGTCAATTTTTGAGCAAGAATCCCGAGGAGGCTTTGTTATATTTTGATGAACTAGCGGAAGGTGCCCAAATTGGAACACCTATACCGAAGAACCTAAAGCCAAACCTCAAGGAAAAAGTGGGTTGTACCAAATATCCAACGAGGATGACATGGGTGCGAGATTGTTCCAATTGTCTAAGAAAGTAGAGGCAATAGAGGCAAGTAAGCTTAGAGAGGTTAATGTAGTATCCTCGAACCAGTTATGTGTCATTTGTGAAAACTCGGGACACATTACCAAGGATTGCCCTACCATTCTCGCTTTTTGGGAAGTCCTCAAAAATCTCGCCCAAGTCAATGCTTTGAATCAGTACAATCAAAATCGAAATCAAAATGACCCTTATTCTCAAAAGTACAATGAGGGATGGAAGAATCACCCCAATTTTAGTTAGGGAGGAAATCAAAGTCAGAATCACAACCAATACCATCAAAACCAAAGGTAACAACAACCTCAAAACTCTTTTGCTCCACCTCAAAGTCAAAATCCCAACCAAAACCTAAAAGCTTTATTGAGATCATTTGTGAACAAAACGGATCGTGATGTGGGTGAGTTAAAAACCCAAATGTCTAAGCTCACCACTGCCCTAGCTACCCAAGAGAAGGAAAAATTCCCGTCTCAACCTTTAGTTAATCCTAGAGGCCAAGTTTAAGTCATTGAGGGAGGAGAGTCTAGCACCAAGTTAGAAGAGCTCAAATCCATCACAATCCTACGGAGTGGGAAGGAGGTAGACAAAACTATTATTCCTAAAACCCTCAACTTTGCGGACATAGTTAAGCCTACAAGTGTTAAGGTTACAGAGGTTGAAAAGGTTGTGAGTGAAAAGAAGAAGAGAGAGGAAGAGAAATAAGGAAATGAGGATCTTGAAAAAATTAAAAACGGGATCAAAGTCCCATTTTCGGAGAGATTAAACCAACCATCCAAATCTAATACCGAGATTTTGGATGTCTTTAGGCAAGTGAAAATCGACATTCCATTGCTTGACGTGGTCAAGCAAATACCTTCGTATGCTAAGTTCCTCAAGGACTTATGTACTTCCAAACGAAGGTTGAATATCAAGAAAAATGCCTTTATGGCGAAGCAAGTAAGCTCCATCATGCAAGGCACGAGAGCCCCCAAGTTCAAAGACCCCGGTTGTCCCACAATTTTGTGTGTCATAGGAAATTGTAGGATAAAAAATGCTTTGCTAGATTTGGGAGCAAGCGCGAATGTGATCCCATATTCGGTATATCAACAATTAGGGTTAGGTGAGTTGAAACACACAAGAGTTACGATTCAATTGGCAAACTGATCTGTTAAGATCCCAAGAGGGATAGTCAAGGATGTGTTTGTCCAAATTGACAAGTTTTATTTTCCGATTGATTTTATCATCCTCGATATGCAACTTGTGTCGAATCCTGCTAACGAGATTTCGGTTATCCTCGAATGACCTGATAAACGCATAATATTGTCATGTCTAAGCTCCTTCCCGGAGTCGCTTGACGCGTTTGTTGCTTTAATTCTGCCTAATTATCCACTTATCTCGAGATTAATTCCTTAGCGAGTGTTGTATCTAACGTGGCCCAAGTTGGTGTATATTTTGTAGTATTCCATGTTTTCGTAGGTTTGGGAAACAATGGCATGGCATGTGGTGATCAAGAGCAAGCCTAGTAGCTTGCAAATGTGCTGAGTGACAAGTTCCAGACCCATGATCGATCATGGGCAAAGCCATGATCGATCATGGGCAAAGCCATGATCGATCATGGCTTCCAACTTACTCATTTCACACCCAAAATAGGCTATTTTGTGGTTCAAGCTATTTTAGATATTTGTTTAGATATTTTGCCCCTTTTTAATATATAATAGAATTCTTAGCTTCTAGGCTAAGAGATCTAGTTTTTAACACTTAGAAGATCTAGAGAGAAGGGAGAGCCATTTTGTTCATTGTTCTTCATTTCTCCATTGTAAGTTTTTGATTTGTAAGAATGATTTCTTCTTCTATAATATTTGTTCTTGCATCTATTATGGAGTAGTCTCCTACTAAGGTTACGGAGGTTGATTGCGATATGATTTTTGGTGATTAATGGCTCAATCCATGTTTAAAGTTTGATAAATGTTTGTGAATCCTTCGTTTCAGCATTTCTTCCATTTTCAAGCTTTCTAGGTATTTTCATTTTAAGTTAAGACTTTATATGCCTTGTATATTTAGTTCTTGGTTGTTAATGAACATACAACATATTTATATGGTTCTAGAAAGCTTGTAGTCTCTTTCCCCCATCCATGGAGTTTTTCCCTCTTCATAGAATTTATGAATAGTTCTCAAAACTCCATAGATGGATTATAAATTTGTTTAGCTTATCTTTGATTCATTTATTGATATGTTGAGTGCTTCTTACACTTTATGTGATACTTAGACTCTTTATTTTCTACCATATGTGATAAATGATGAGTTGACTAATTTATCCCATAAACTTCATTCCGTTTCATTGTTAGGATTCATTTTCTAATTTTCATTCTTTAAATCATGAGATTACCACACTTGCTTTATGTTAAATCTTTTTATGATGAGTTTTTCATATCTATCTCGGATTAGCTTCATCGGGAATGGGTTGCCTTGCTTCACACCCGTAGCTAAGAGGTAGGAATGATAACCTCGTCTTTGGTGGAATGTTGTTTGTCTCTCTCTTGATATAGCTTCAATCCGGGAATGAGTCGCCTAGCGTCGCACCCTTTGCTATTGAGAGATACACCAACATTTCCCATATCTTGAGAAACCTTGTGTTGAAATCTTTGTATGAGCTAGTGATCACCGTCTCTCTTATATCGTAACTAACCTCCACCTACCTTAGTGCTTTCTTATTAATTTTCACAACTGTTTTACATTTCCGTTGTTCTACAACCTTTTCAACTTACAAGAATCAGAAAACACTTTAATCCGTAATTCATTCCATCCCTTTTCACTTATCCCTGTGGTTCAACACTCGGACTTCCGAGACTATATTACAACTTGACGTGCCTGCACTTGGGCTACATCGAAGCGCGTTATTTAAGTTGCGTCATGACCATTTCTTGCTACTTCTAATGCTATAATAAATTGCAAGAACGGAATAGTGAAGTTAGCTTTTGGAAACATGACTTTGGAGCTAAACGTTTTCTCTTTGAGTAATAAAAGAGATAATGGTGATGAATATGAAAGTGAACACGTGAACATGATAGAGTCGTGTATCTAAGACCACTTTATGGAAAATTTCGAATCGGAGTCAATGGAAGGTTATCTAACCACTTCCGATGAACCCGAGGATTGTATGCAAGTGTTTTCTTTGTCTGACAAATATGTTGAATTCTTGGAGAAAGAGGAAAACACATCATCTTCCACCAAAAAGCTTGAAGGAAAAATGGATCTCAAGCTATTGCCTAGCAACTTGAAGTATGCCTTCTTGGGAGCTTCAGACACTTACCCAGTCATCATCTCGTCCGAACTTTTGGACGACCAAGAGGTAAGGTTAGTTCATTTGCTCGGTAAATACAAGAAAGCTTTTGGTTGGACTCTCGCCGACCTCCAAGGAATAAGCCCGTTAATATGTACACATAAAATTCACTTGGAGGATGTGGCAAAAACATCAAGGCAATTTCAACACCGGTTGAATCCTAACAAGGGTATCGTATTGGGGCACGTCATTTCATCAGAAGGAATTGAAGTCGACAAAGCAAAGATCGAACTGATTGCCAAACTACCTACACCCAAGAATGTGAAAGATGTCCGATCATTTCTGGGACATGCCAGGTTTTATCGGAGGTTTATCAAGAACTTCAGTTTCATTTCCAAGCCGATGTGCAATCTACTCCTCAAGGACGCACCATTTGAATGGGATGCCAAGTGCGAATAAGCTTTTATCTCTCTGAAGCATATGTTCACTGCGCCGATTATGCAGACACCGGACTAGAGCTTGCCGTTCGAGCTCATGTGTGACGCGAGCGACTATGCGGTTGGAGAAGTTTTTGGTCAACGGAAAGACAAGAAACCAGGTGTAATATATTATGCAAGCAGGACTTTGAACGATGCACAAATGAATTACACCACAACAGAGAAAGAGCTTTTGGCAATTGTTTTTGCCTTGGACAAGCTTCGATCCTATTTGATAAGTTCACCCGTCGTTATTTTCACGGATCATGCGGCTTTAAAGTAATTGTTCACGAAGAAGGATGCCAAGCCGGGACTTTTAAGGTGGATACTCCTGTTGCAAGAATTACATTTAAGCATCACGGATAAAAAGGGAGTCGAGAACGTGGTGGCCTATCATCTGTCTCAACTCACTTTTATAAACAATATCGAATAAAGCCCGATCCAAGATTCGTTTTCAGACGAGAAATTGTTGGCAATCTCGACACTCCCATGATATGCAAACATTGTAAACTATCTTGTAACTGACAAGATACCGAAGTCATGGGGCACACAAGATAGAAAAAGGTTCTTGAGCGAAGTGGGTCAATTTTTTTGGGATGAACTGTATGTGTTCAAATATTGTGCGGATCAGATTATCCGCCGGTGCATTTCGGATGAAGAAATAGAGAGAGTTTTGTCCTCCTGTCATACCAAAGCTTGCGGAGGACACTTCTCAGCAAAGAAGACTACCGCCAAGATTATGCAAAGCAGACTTTACTAGCTGTCGCTCTTTAAGGACGTACAACGCTTTTGCAAAGCATATCAAAGATGCCAGATGCTTGGAGGAATCTCTAAGAGGAATATGATGCCACTCAATCCAATTCTGATGATCGAAATCTTCGATTGCTGGGGCATCGACTTTATGGGACCATTCCCATCCTCATACAGTAACCTTTACATTCTAGTTGCTGTAAATTATGTTTCAAAATGGGTGGAAGCCCAAGCGTGCAAGAAAAACGATCACAAAGTGGTGATTCGATTCTTGAAAGAACACATTCTTGCATGCTTTGGTACTCCTAAGGCAATAATAAGCGATGTCGGTACACACTTTTGCAATAGACCATTTTAATCATTAATGCAAAAGTATGTTGTAAACCACAAAGTATAGCTCGATTATCATCCACAAACTAATGGTCAAGTTGAGTTGGCAAATAGGGAGATCAAACAGATTTTAGAGAAAACGGTAAACCCGAACCGCAAGGATTGGCCATTAAGACTGACCGACGCACTTTGGGCTTACCGTACTGCATATAAAACAACTCTAGATATGTCTCCCTATTTCATTGTGTACAAAAAACCATGTCATTTTCCAGTAGAGTTGGAACACAAATCATACTAGACAACTAAGATGGTTAACATTGATTTAGAAAAATTCGGGCTTGACCGTAAGTTGATGAAATTGAGGAATTAAGAAAAGATGCATATGACAATGTGTAGATAAGTAAGGAACATGCAAAAATTTTTCATGATAAATCCATTTTCAGAAAAGAATTCAAACTTGGGCACAAAGTTCTTGTTTATGACACACGTCTGCACCTCTTCTAGAAAAAGTTGAAGTCTCGTTAGACCGGCCCATACATTGTCCAACATGTATTTCCTTTTGGGGCTGTGAATGTTGAGGATCCCAAAACAGGCTATGTTTTCAAAGTGAATGGACAACGTCTCAAGCCGTTTTTGGAATTCCCACCTCGAGAGGAGTCTACCCTTCTCGAAGACCCGACTTATGCCTAAAAAGCATGGGTCAATTTTGTAAATAATATTTTTTGTTAGTATTTTTGAGTTTCAGGAATTGTATCGGAGGTTCGGGTGTAATTGGATATGAACGGACCAAGTTGGGGGGAGTGCTAAGGTGTTACAAGTGAGAAAATTTTATGGGAGAAAATTTTGTGAAGGCATGATTGATCATGGGAGCAAAAATGGGCGGCAGAACACTTTCATGATCGATCATGGTGAAAAATTTTGGGCGGCAGAGCACTTCCATGATCGATCATGGTCCGAATTAAAACTAGAGCATCCGCGATTCTTCCTCAAAATTGAGCACCCAATCCTTCTAAATCTCCATTTCTCTCCATCTCCTTTCTCCAAACCTTCCCCCATCATCAAATTAAATCCTCCCCTTCCCTTTCCACCTCCATATTCCTCCAATTTCACCCCTAAATTCAAAACCCATCTAAGAATCACCCCCCTTTCTCTCTCCTAAACCCCATTTCGAGCCCTAGCCCCCAAAATTTGAAATTTCTCTCTACCCTTACTTTCCAAAGCTCATCCTTCCATATCAATGACCTCTATTGATCTGGTTAACAAGCCTGAGGTGCTTCAAGTTGTGAGGGGTGGGTATCGCGGGTTCCGTAGCCACCAAGAGCTTGATTGGTGGAACTTCGCTTTTAAGAACCAGGCTGTGATGATCGAGAGACCTGTGCTCTTTGGACGATTTCCCCCAAATATGAGCCTTCGAGGACATGAGGGGTGGGTGCAATACTTACGACAAATAGGTAACCAATGCAATCTTACCTTGTGTCGTGAATTTGTTGCAAGCTTGGTGCGTGTGCCCAATTATGCCTATTCCTTTGCTGCCCACGTGTGTGGGAGAGCTGTGCCCTTTAACATCGAGGTTGTTAGTAGAGTCACGGGAATTCCAGCAATGCCAGATAATAACTATGATCTCCCTCATTCAACCCGAATTCCATATCCCACAGATGACGAGTTAGCCACATTTTTGGCCGGCCGTCCAATGACTTGGATTGGCCCGTAATTTGATAGGAATAATTTGACAGATCGATATAGGACCTTGTAGCTCATTGTAGCCAATGTGATAGAACCTACCTCGCACATTTAACACTTGTATCCCTATCATGCTTATGTTCTGTATGTCATCGCGCGCAATAGGCCATGTTGTTTGGTTCGCTACATAATGCGAAAAATCATGAAAGTCTACGATACGGTGGCACATAATGAAATGATAAAATTTGGTGTTCTACTAACCCTCATTTTTCTGGAAGCGGGTGTCCAAGAAAGGGACACTGATGTTAAAAAAATGCAGCGAGCCCCGATAAACAGGTCCACCCAAGCTAGAGCCGCCGGCCAATTGAGAAACCGGCAAAGTTCTTCAGCCGCACCTCCACCGGTTGAGTCAGAAGAAGAAGCACCAGAAGAGGCTGGACTCGATGCTCCAGGTCCTTCGAGGAGAAGAAGAAGAGTGAGCTCGGGGCCCATTGATGACAATAGGGAGTTCATGAGAGAGCAGTTTGAGCAGATGAATGCTTTGATGCAAACCGAGTTCGCGAGCATAAATGAGAGGGTTGAGATTATGTTATTGCGTGAAGATCGTTTAGAGGCAGACATTGCAGTCCAAGTCGAGGCTCGAGTTCAGGCACAGATGGCGACTCAGCAGGAGTTCATACGCTAGCAATTCGAGGCATTGTATGGTCGTTTTCCCCCGCCCCCACCACCAGACATGTGATGAATTTGCTGAACCTGACAACTCTTTAATTAGTTATATTTATGCTTAGTTTTATTTTATTTCTTTTGGGTTATATTAGAATTCAGACATGATGTTAACTTTAGAATGTGGTTTTAATGGTTGAATGTTATGGTTTTTGCTAATAGATTCTAATTCTAACCCGTTTATTGTATAGTTGTTGTTTATCTCTTATTTTTGTCTCATGGAAAGCAAAGCCAAAGTAGCCCGTCCGTGCATTTTCTTGTTCTCTTTTCATTGAGGACAATGTTTCTTTCAAGTTGAGGGGGGTACGTTATTTTGTTTTGTCTTGTTTTTGTCTATTTCCATGAGTTGAAGAGATGTGTTTCATTTTTTTTATGAAGTTTGAAAATTGATGAATGATTGAGTTTTTATTCAAATGAAGACTATTGTTTCATTAGCTTTTGGCATGAATTCTTTGATTCAGATACGAATTTGAATGATAATCTAAATTGCCTTGCTTCACTTAGTCGCATATCCCGTTATATTGTCCTGTTTCACAAGCTAGATTGCTTTGCTTGTTTCCAATTCGGTAATCACACTTAGATTTATTTTCATTAAGAGAAGAGACATTTTTGTCCAAAAATGATGGAAGCTCTTTCGAAAAGATCCTCCAATAAGAGGACAAAAGCATAGCACTTTGATAACTTGGACGGCTTTTTATCCTAATATTGACTTAAAGCATCACTTGACTAAATCTTAAGTCTCTTTGTCTTATATTATGAATGGGTAAAGGTTACCATAAGGGAAATGGTGAATAGCTTCCTTCAAGCTCCAATGCATGAGCAGTATAATGAGAAAATTTGATAAGTGAGACCGCTGCCCCCTATAGAGATGAAAACCTCCCTGATATAATTTAGCAGAATTTTCAAGTAAAAGATAAAGAAAGTACTTAGAATCGACAAATCTTGGAGCATTTGTTTTTGAAAAAGTTCTCTCTTCCTTCTCAAATGATTATGACTCTTTGTGTTTATATTGAATTGTTTGAATCGAAGTCTAGTATGTGAGCATTGGAGAATATGGGATTGTGTTCTAAAGGAGATAGGTGAATTAGATGATCATTCCAAAGTCCGTCATTCTGGAAAGTTGATAGTAATGCCTCTTGCTTTGCAAATTGAAACTTGAATCTTCATTCTCATCATTCATCATGATCAAACTTCTGATGTTTGTAGGTATCATTTCTGAAAACCTTTACGAGATGCAACTCGTCTTCTTTGGGAACTTAGAAGTTAACTTTTTGTATAGCATGTTCTTTTTGTAATTATATATATTTTTGTCTTGCTAAGGGACTAGCAAGAAATAAGTTGAGGGGAGTTGATAAACACATAATATTGTCATGTTTAAGCTCCTTCCCGGAGTTGCTTGACGTGTTTGTTGCTTTAATCCTACCTAATTATCCACTTATCTCGAGATTAGTGACTTAGCAAGTTTTGTATCTAACATGTCCCAAGTTGGTGTGTATTTTGTAGTATTCCATGTGTTTGTAGGATTGGGATGTAATGGCATTGCATGAATTGATCAAGAGCAAGCCTAGATAGCTTGCAAAAGTGCTGAATGAAAAAGTCCCAGGCCCATGATCGATCATGGGCAAAGCCATGATCGATCATGGCTTCCAAATTTTCTGGCAGAGCACTTCCATGATCGATTATGGGCAAAGCCATGATCGATCATGGCTTGGCGGGGATAGCCACCAACTTCTACTTTTAGCCTTATTTTGGGGAATTTTGTCCTTAAGATATTTTCCCTTGTTTATTTTATTATTTCTTAGACTTTTATGGCTAGTTTTGAGGCCAAGGAAAGGGGTAGATAGGGATTATCTAGATTTTCACACTTACAAGTTCTAGAGAGAAGTGAGAGCTCTTGGAGTATTGTTTTTTATTTTCCTTTGTAAGTGTTTAATTTGTAAGAATGATTTCTTCTTTTATGATACTTGTTTTCGCATCTATTATGTAGTCTATTACTAAGGTTACGGAGGTTGATTGCGATATGATTTTCGGTGATTAATGGCTCAATCCATGTTTAAAGTTTGATAAATATTTGTGAATCCTTTTCTTCATCATATCTTCCATTCTTTCAAGCTTTCTAGGTATTTTCATATTAAATTAAGACTTTATATGCCTTGCATATTTAGTGCTTGGTTGTAAATGAACATACAACTTATTTATATGGTTCTAGAAAGCTTGTAGTCTCCTTTCCGCATCCATGGAGCTTTTTCCTCTTTGTAGAAATTATGAATAGTTCTTAAAACTCTATAGATGGGTTATAAATTTGTTTAGCTTATCTTTGATTCATTTATTGATATATTGAGTGCTTCTTACACTATATGTGATACTTAGACTCTTTATTTTCTATCCTAAGTGATAAACGATGAGTTGACAAATTTCTCTCATAAACTTCGTTCCGTTTTGTTGTTAGGATTTACTTTCTAATTCTCATTCTTTAAATCACGAGATTTCATATACTTGCTTGATGTTAAATCTTTTTATGATGAGTTTGTCATATCTATCTCGGATTAGCTTCATCGGGAATGGGTTGCCTTGTTTCACACCCGTAGCTAAGAGATAGGAATGATGGCTTCGTCTTTTGTGGAATGTTATTTGTCTCTTTCTCGATATAGCTTCAACCTGGGAATGAGTCGCCTAGCGTTGTACCCTTTGCTATTGAGAGATATACCAACATTCCCCATATCTCGAGAAACCTTGTGTTGAAGTCTTTGTATGAGCTAGTGATCACCGTTTCTTAAATCGCAACCGACTTCCCAATACCTTAGTGCTTTCTTATTAATTTTCACAACCGATTTACGTTTACGTTGTTTCACAACCAATCCAACTTACAAAACCAGAAGAACCGTAAAATCTATAATCCAATCCATTCTTTTTCGACTATCCCTGTGGTTCGACACTCGGACTTCTGAGACTATATTATAACTTGATGGGCCTGCACTTGGGCTCGCACAACGCGATATTCCTTCGGCATCAATGTTATAATCCAATAAGATTCATATTACATTATAAGATAACCACCATATAAATGTAAATAATAAATTCAAATTGAAAATCATTACTATTTAAATTTGATATGATTTCAAACCATTCATTCTAAAAATCACACACACACACACATATATATATATATATGTTGTAAATACAACTTAGGTCTTTCCTTTTCTTTTTTATTCTTTTCTAAGCCCTTTTTTTATGTTTAAAAGACTTTGGTGAATTTAGGCAATTTATGAACACCAAACTAAACATGGCCAATTTTTGTAAGGGTGAGAGAATATATATGTATATATTCATAACATATACTAAATTATAGCAGATACAGATATCCAGTAAAGCAAATATACGCAAAAATGGATAATCCATCTTGAATACGGATTATCCAGGTCGAATACTATCGTTATCTATATCCTTATCCATTTCCTCAGATATTTAAAAACACTATCGAAATCCTTTTCTTTGAAAATCCATTCGGATAAGTATCCACAAAATTCAAATTCAAATACAGATCGAATTCGGATTTTCAAACATCCATTTACACCCCTAATAATGACTAATTGGCAATTTTTATTATATTTTTTTTCTTCTCACAAAAGGTATCCTCACACTATATTAAATATAAAATTAATCTCTGCTCGCGAATTTGAGTCCACCCCATCCCGGTATCTCTCGAAAACCAGCGCTGGAACTTGGTGCATGTTGTGGGTAGTGGCCACTTCTTGAGATGTTGTTCCCTTTGCAAGCGCCGTTGGGTCCCCGGTCATGATATCTACATGTATAGGTACTTTATCCGTCAATAAACTTATATTTCTTTCTCTTGTGTTTGTTATTATTATGAGTGTACTGCTAAACATGCTAACAAATTGTACAAGCTCTATATATATAATTATTGCGCGGTAAAGAAAAAGATAAGATAGACAACATATTAAATGTGCGGCCCCATAGTTTATTTGAGTGATTAAAAAATTGTATAAATTGAGCATTTTTTGTAGTGAAATGCATTTTTATACTTGTTATGTGTAGAAACGGATCGGTTTTTATAGATTTCTACTTGGACCTTTTCTTTCATGGAAAAAAATATGTGAATCAACACTTTCCTACACGAAACTAATGAGTAACTGTTTATTAAATGTACTGCAATGCTCTTTCTATGGAAAAAAACACTAAAGCCCATAAATCATCACCAATGAGTTCATTAACAAATTGAATTAAAAATGAGAATTCACGAGAGAGAGAGAGAGAGAGAGAGAAAGTCACATAAAAATGGATGAGTTGAGCGTAAAACAAAAAAAATAAAATAGATTTCTATAAGTTTTTCTTTCATTACATGAAAGAGATTGTATTTTTCTTTTATGAAAATTGCTAAAAATTATTTATTTATACCTCAAGTGAATAGTATTTTATATAGGTCATATTATTGTCATGATAATTATATGTTGAAATTTTTGTGTGTATTTGAAAAATGGAAGAAGGAGAAAAAGAAAAAAAACCAAAGTAAAGTACCAAGAAAGCATTCATATGTTTTCCTAAGGTCCACATAGGACAGGAATAAAAACTTTTATGGATTTTTATAAATGAGAGTTTGCCTAAGGATTTGAGCCTTTTGGGCATTCGACTTTTGTACTATTGGGTGAGGACTTAGATGGTGTGGTTCACCACATGCGCGTGCCAAACCGACTGACCAGGGCTCGGGCTTCCTTTGGATCTAATACTATATTGTTAGACAAAATTTCATTTATAAAAAATAAAATTATTTTCTTTTTGAATTCAAAATTTAATTAATTTTGACTCAATCTTAATTCGTTGGTTTTGGATAAGTCCTTCTCTTCCTCAACGCATTTTTTTCTCCCCTCTACGGATCGGAAATAATTTTTTTTTATTTAAAAAACTTTTTCCGTCTTCGAAAAATATAGACAAATAAAAAAATATCCTCCATTTTTATTTTCTTCAATAAGCTTAAATTTTCTTTGCCTCTAGCAGGAAATAGTTCACTGATTCCGGCTAAAATTACAAAGGGAGTTAGAATTCAGATTTTCCTCCATGCAACGAAAATCAAGACAGTGGAAAATAAGTTTGTGTGTGATTTGAAAAAGAGAGTTTAATAATAGTAAATGCAATGAAACATGTGATTTTGTGAAGCTTTGGGCTTTTCAGAAACTGATTCGATGTGGAATATTATATTTGATTTGATATGAGGCGAGTTGACCAATCATGTACCATAGTTTATTGATTAAATTGGTATAAATGGCGCTAGTTCTCTCTTAATCGAGTATTTATCACACATACACCGTAATCTATGAGTTTGATTGGATATATAGTGATTATCGATTCCTTTGTATAACAATACTGGTAATCCGAACTTTGGAAAAGTAAGAAAGTAATAATACTATTTTGGAATTGGATTAGGGTTTGTTATACGCCTTTGGTTTTGAAAAACAATTTGAAAAAGGGTTTTAAAAAGCTATCAAGTGACAGTAATTATGCAGACAAGAGTATGAATTACAAGACTAACGAATAAATAAAAGAGGAGAGAGAAAATTATACCTGAGCCCTCTCGGAAGGAGAGAATATGGGTCTCTTGGTGTGTACCACGAAATCCCATTGACTGTTGATGAAAAATATGAATGGTGGGGGCTCTATATATAGCTATAGATTACTTGGAGAGCAAGAAATTAAATATATTGCAACCAGGACTCTAGGGGCTTATCGCGCGGCCTTCCCACCGTTGGATGATACTGATTTTTGGATATGTATTGGCAACAGAAGTATTCTATAGCCTATCAAAATTTGAATCTGATCAGAGTTCATTCCATTTCCTCAGATTGGTACGAGGAGTTTTTCCCGCTGAGGAAACGTATTTGCGTACAACAAGCTCACTTGTTGTAGGACAAGTGAACTTCTAACTATTAGATGATTATGATTTTTGGATATGTATTGGAAATAAAAGTCTTCTACATTCTGTCAAAATTTGAAGACGATCGGAGTTTGGAAAGGACTCTATTTGCAAGGATTGGTAGGAAGGGTTTTTCCCGCGTAGGAAACGTACTTACGTACAACAAGCTCACTTGTTGTACGACAAGTGAAGTTGTGGCCATTTGATTTTTCTAAAATTTGAATATGTTTTGCCTCCAAATTTTTTCTAGCGTTTGTCCTAATTTAACATCGATCGGAGTTTGGGAAGATCTCCATTTAATTACTTAAAGTGAACTCCCAATTTTTTGAATTCTTGGAGATCCAGCCGTCGATTCAAGCTAATTTTTGAGTATGTTACTCCTTATGGCTAACAACCCTCAAAGTTTGAGGATGATCAGAAACAGGAAAATATCATTGTACAAGTTCTCACAAGAATTAACGGCTTCCGATTATAGCAGCCTCCGGTAGTCCCCATAATTTCTTGTCCAAGTGTCCTTTCGGTTTCTTTCTTTAACCTGTATCATATGTATATAGCATGAATTCATCTATGAATACTCGTGCATGCTTGCGTGCTTATTTCTTTAAGGGTCAGAATTCTTGCGAGAGTCGTAAAATGAGGTGCTCACAGACATTTTTCGACTAGGTTCTTTGTGAAGCAAAAAAACTAGGTTGATAACGAAAATACATCATTTTGCGACACTCGCATGAATCTTATATGCTATTTTTGAAAATGATGCCGTGCAAATGATGCCTTGATGTGCTCGTTTATCTCCGTTGTGAATGGATGGGTGATTTCGGGAATGCTTGGGACACATCCTGTGCTTTGATGTGATGAGCTAAACTGTTGTACTCCTCTTGATGAGGATAGTTTCGTTAGCAATTCTGATTTGGTTGTTGACTTGATGTACTCCTGCAGGCAGGGACGATTCTGTTAACAATTATGTTTCGGTATTGAGCTATATATTCTCACAGGCAGGGACGATTTTGTCAACGATTGGTTATTTTGTTAAACTCATGTAATACCACAGGCAGGGACGATTTCATTAACAATTCTGATTTGGTGTTGAGCTGATGTACTCCTACAGGCAAAAACGGTTATGTCAACGATTTACTATTTGTTAAACTGATGTACTCCTACGGGTAGGTATGGTTTTGTTAACAATTATGATTCGATGTTGAGTTGATGCACTCCTATAGGCAGGGACGGTTCTGTCAATGATTTGCTATTTATTAAATTGATGTACTCCCACAAGCAGGGATAGTTTTATCGATAATTACTATCTGTTAAACTGATGTACTCCCACAGGCAGGGACGGTTCCATTAACAATTCTGATTCAGTATTTAGTTGATGTACTTCCACAGGTAGGGGCAGTTCTATCAACGATTCTCATTCGGTTGATGTGTTTGAACTGTGTATGGGGGTGATCCCCCTGTTTTAGCGAAGTGTGAGGACCGCATAGAGAGATGAGCCCCTTGTTTTAGCAAAATGTGTGAGATGGTGAATGTCTACTGGGGACATTGCTTTGGCTTGAAAAGTTATGTTTGGAGAGATTGGGGATCTGCTGGGGATATGATAATTGATGGTCTGCTGAAAAAATAAGAAATCCTATTGGTTAGGATAAAGGCTGATATGCGATATGATGATCCATTGGGGGAGGATAATTGTTGGTCCGATGGAGAAATAAGACATCCTACTGACTAAGATGTGTGGTTAAGGTGTGGAGGATTGAGGATTGGGGATCTGCTGGGGATATGATAATTGATGGTCTACTGAAAAAATAAGAAATCCTATTGGCTAGGATAAAGGCTTATATGAGATATGATGATCCACTGGAGGAGGATAATTATTGGTCCGGTGGAGAAATAAGACATCCTACTGACTAAGATGTGTGGTTAAGGAGTGGAGGATTGAGGATTCGTTGAGGTGATGAAAGTCATTGATCTATTGAGGGGGGTGAGAATCTCTAAGAAGATATAGATAAATAGAGAGACAAAGTTTTGGTTTGAAAACAAGAACTTTTGGCTTGCTTTTTTTTTCTTGAGAAATGATCGAGTTATGGTCTCTTAATTCTAGAACCTCGTGCATGAGTTTTGGACTTTGCCTCTTGCTTCGCTTCCTTGGCATTTTTCTTTTGTCAGAAGGGTGTGATTCTACTTATTATTTTCTGACTTCGTGAGAGGAGAATTTTTGTGCCTGCATCGTTTTCTATTTTTCGATACCCTTATTCCTCTTTGATTGCTTGAAAACTTTTTGATGCAACTTATTTGTTTTTTCTTTTGCATGGTCAACAGTTTTTCTCACCCAAGACGTAGCCCTGGGCTTTTTGGCTTAGCTGTCACTCTTGGTGTGGCTTTCACTGCCATGTTTTGCCTTTTTTATTTTTCAATATTTTTTCTTTTGGCACTGTGGGATTTATCCTCTTTTCTACTATTTCAAATTTTTTTTTACCCACTTTGTTCTTTTTTACTTTGTCAGGTTTTTTGAGCATCACCGTCCTTGCAATTTGAGAATATTTTCTTTGAAAGTTTGCATTTGACATTGTCGTTATGTGTTTGTGATTTTCAGACCAAAAACTTTTGAAAGCATATCTTAAAGACTTCTTAGGAAAGAAAAAGCTAGGCCAAAAGCCTTTTATGGGGGCTCGTCCCCTGCATTTTATGAAATTTTCTCATTTAAATCTTTCTTTCTATATTTCTCTGATATCCTTTTAAATTTTTTGGTTGTAGAAAGCGCTTTGGTTTTGCCTGCAGAAAGGGCTAGACTTGCCTGTAGAAAGGGCTTGGCTTGTATAGCAGGGTTAGGGATTTGCCTGTAAAAAGGGCTTTGAATTATATATATGATTTGACTCTCTAGGAGGAATTATGATGTGATTCGACTCTTTGGGAGGAATTTTGAGGTGATTCGACTATCTAGGAGGAATTATGAGGCGATTCGACTTTCTAGGAAGAATTGTGATATGATTCGACTATCTGGGAGGAATTGTGATATGATTCGACTATCTGGGAGGCATTCTGATGTGATTCGATTATGTGGGAGGAATTCTAACGCAATTCTATTATCTGAGAGGAATTCTGATATGATCTTGTCGTGATGATCGGGAGTGTGTTGATTGGGCGTTATTATGGCAGTGTGACTAATCATCAAGGTGTACACTGGGATGCGGTGGTGAAGCCTATCTGGCAGGTCACAGAGACTAGTGTTTATGTGTATGCATTATGTAAATGCTCATGCCATGCTTACCTAAATTTTGAGCGTTTGCATACTTCTTAAATCATTGCACCATCGTTTTTGAAAACTTGGTTTTGAAAAGGTCATGAATCTTGACTTGCTTGATTTATGAAGTATGTTACACTACTCGAAATTATCTAAATGCAAATGTATGCATGCAAGACTGACCATTTTTCGAGAACATAATAACACTAAAATGGCAAAGATTGATTTCTGGTCAATAGGTGGGTGTGAGCATGGTGATATCGGTCACAAGAGAAATGGTGTGCTTCCGTCTTAAGATGCTGCTGATCTTGCGTTATATTTCTATCTTGATACGTTTATCTCTGCTTCTTGGGCCTATCAGAGTCCGTGTGTGTTGCTACTTTTTGCTCATACTTTCAGTCTCAGGAGGATTATTGATGTTCTGCATTTTCATGAGTGGGTGTGGACTAGCTTGATTCTACCTTCAGAGGTAAAGTTTTTGGTTCTGTTGATAAGACAACCATAAGGTTGTCGTGTTGTGGGTAGAGTACCCTTCGTGCGAATGATGAACGAAAAGGCTAGTATTTGGAGAGCTATTCGATCTTCTTATTGATACCCTCAGTGGATGTACCTTCGGCACTCTCAATATGTGCGAACGATGATGGTGAGGCTAGTCTTTAAAGAGTTGTTCTGGTATTCTTTTCAAAACCCACAATGCATGTACCCTCGACACTGTCAATGTATGCCTTTTGCACCCTCAGTATATCTATAGCAGGTCAACGCTCTTCGATTTAGACTCGTTGCCAGTGCCCTTTGCTTGGGGTTTATCTTATCTAATATTTAGTGCATTAGCGGGGCGTAATATTACCAAAATCAATCAAGTCTCGGATAGCATGCTTCAAGGAGGAGAAATTATAAGTGTTATATTTAGATCCTTGGTGGTAAGTGCAGCGTTCATTAGCTTTCCAGCCAGGGGGAGTGGGGTTAGGGCGTGCCCGCGGAGCTAGCGGTTGTAGAATACCCTTAGCTTATAGCATGGCTAAAGTCTGACTTAGTGATGTCGGTAGGCATGAAAAGGAACGGTCTTTCTTTTTACTGCTCTGTTTTTTTGGCCTTTGTTCTTGCGAATGATAGAAGTTCGTTTGTTGAGGAGGACTTGAGCTTTTGTAAGACCAGACTTTGGTTGATGGCCAGCGTGATCTTCTCGTATTGAGAAGGGGCTTTTTTAGCCTCGGAAGCTTAGGCAAGTTCCATCGATTTCATTAGCCACGTGCACCAGGGCCTTATACTGGTCAAAGTATTGGTGACACATGCCGCATTAGATCTCAGGCTTGAAGTTCTTGACAATTATCCCAAACTGCTCTTCCTCGGGGATTATGTCAACCAGTTGAGACACTAACTCCCTCCAGCAAGTGATGAAGTCGCTAACATTCTTTTCTTTTTCTTTGTTTCGTCATCTTGAGATTCTTACAGGTGACTTTGAGCTCCTTGTTGGACTTGTAATATTCTATGAACTTCTTCACTATACTTGTCCAGTCGGCTACCCGGTGCTTCTCTAAACTCAAAAACTAACTGTAGGCTGGTCTAGTGAGAGTCCGGTGGAAACCTTGGGATAAATGATCTTCTTTCAATATGTACAATTGCATAGTTTGGACATAGGCTCTAAGGTACAAGTAAGGTGGAGTGCTCACGGAGAACTTTTTGATGTAGAGGAGTTTGAAACCAAACGGCAAACGAGGATCTAGGTAATGAGACAGGTTTTGGATATTGGCAATGTCGTCGGCTTTTTCGGCCACCCTCTGGTTTATGGCTTTCATTTGGACTTTAAGCATGGTAATGGCCTAATTTTCTTTGGTTTGATTGATTGCAGTCTCAGGGTAATGGCCTTTGTTTGGATCTCCATCAGGGATGGCTTGAGGATTATAGTATTTATTGGGTTAATTATATTCGGGATTCAGTAAGGTGGCTTCGGGATCTTACACCAATGGTACATCGATGTTGGCAGGGGCCATATGAGGTGGGGGTTTGATGTTGGCGTGAATTGGGAGAATGTGTTGGATGATATTAGGTTGAACTGCTGGGCCTCGGGTTTGGTGGTTTTCGATTGGGTTTGGGTTTGGATTTGGATTGGGTTGGTTTGGTTCAATAGATGTTCTGGCAGTGATTAAAGTGTTAAGACGGGCTTAGGTGGTCGTTTGATGATTCTTCTTGATAGCTAAGGGTTGGGTTAGATCCTAGATTAGATGGTAGATATGTTCAAAGGTTAAGGTACCACCCTCAATTTGCTAGAGAATGGGACTAGGCGACGGATCCACTGCATGAGAAGCTTCACCATGATTATCTCAGTATTATCGACCTTGGTTTGATCAAGTGGTAGCACGGTGTTACAACAAGGAGGCCTGATCGGTGATGTCTGATCTCACAAATTATGTGGTTTAATCTCTGAGACCCTAGCCAACTAGTGCCAATAGTAGATAATCGAAGTGTGGTGAAGAATGGGGAGAAAGAAATCAGGGATTGACCGAGAAATGAATATTTTGCCATGAGTTGAATTATTCTCGAAAAATTATGACCAAAATAAAATCAAAAATCACTTTTTGGTGATTAGGCGAAAACAGATCGACAACAACAATTTGAGAGCCCTGTGGACAGGTTTAGGGTAAGAATATAAATTTTCGTGGTGCCCTTTCAACCTTTCGGTTTTAAAAATGATTTAAAAAAAACTTGTATTGGAAAATGATTCATTTTTGGAAAACTTGTATTTAGAAAAATATTTTTGAAAATCGAGAAGTTCCCTCCTCTTATAATTGTTTTTTCATGAAAATAGTGATAGAAAAATTCTCACTAACAAGTTTTACTGAGGAATTTCTATGGGCGGGGTTGGACAGCCACCAGCCGTACTTGCCAAACCAAGAGTTGGTATGTATGACAAGGCCTTTCGTTCACTAATTTCATGACTGACGGTCAGAAAAACATGCAGAAATTTATGTGTACTAAGTTGACGCATCTTACATGCAAGCATGGTTTTATGGGTAAGGTTTAGGCTTCCTCCTGTTTGGCAGGTCTTGCTATATACCCAAGGGCGAGTACGTGCAAGGACCTTTTGATATACATTCCAGGTACGTGAGTGTTCTCGTCACTTAATATACCTCAGTTTGGCACTAAGCCAAGGAGAGTGGTTCCAGGAGCTTTTGGCTAGTGTAAACTCGTAAGTCAATGGCCTAGCCAAGACTCTGGTCCCGACGTTGATAGGATAAATTCACACTCGCGATAATGCATGATGATAGTGGATGCGTGCAAATAACAATTATGGAGTTACATTATGATAAGCGCTTTAGAGTTTGTTTGAGTACCTTGAATTTTTTATTTATGAAAAGATTTTCCTCAAACAATAATTACAAACAAAAAAGGGAATCAGCTCAATTCGCGATAATGCATGATGATAGTGTTAGGCACTCAATTCGCCCTTTCGGTCTCTTGAGTAGGATATGCGCGTGCTGTAATTCAGCTCTTGCATGCTATTGCTATTACTTTATAGCTTTCTGTGCTTTCTTTAGAAACTAGGATTTTGAGGATGGGATGAAAATGATGTGTTTCCTAGTTCGCCCATGATTTCGAAATAAGTTTGTGTGTTATTTTAAAAAGAGAGTTTGATAATAGTATATGAAATGAACATGTGATTTTGTAAAGCTTTGGGCTTTTAGGAAACTGATTCGATGTGGAATCTTATATTCGATATAAATGAAGCGAATTGACCAATCATGTACCATAGTTTATTGATTAAACTAGTATAGATGGCGCTAGTGCTCTCATAATTGAGTATTTATTACACATACACCGCAATCTGTGAGTTAGATTGGATATATAGTGATTATCGATTTCTTCGTATAACAATACTACTAATCCAAACTTTTGGAAAAGTAAGAAAGTAATAATACTATTTTGGAATTGGATTAGAGTTTGTTATACGCCTTTGGTTTTGAAAAACAATTTGAAAAAGGGTTTTGAAAAGTCATCAAGTAATAGTAATTATGCAAACAAGAGTATGAATTATAAGAGTGGCAAATAAATAAAAAGGAATTGTAAGACTGACGACTAAACAAAAAGGAGAGAGAATGTAACATCCTATATTTAAAGTAATGTTAATCATGTTGTATTAAGTGATATGGTGCGGCATTTGTAATTAAAAAAAAATTTCGTTCATAATTTGAGAAAAAGCTCCACCCGTAAATTGTAGATCTCTGAATTACCTTTCCAGACATATAAAGATCGTCTCAATCAGAGTACTGGGCGAGAAGTTATGGCAAAAACAATTTGGGAAAAAGTTTACTCGTGGATCGGTATGGGTATTTTGGCATACCGGTTCGGCGTCTGCATTTTGGGAAAAATTTTGACTGCGGACCGGTATGCAGTTTTTGCCATACCGGTCCGGCGTATAAAAAATTAAGGAAATTTGCACTACAGACTGGTACTCTGTTTTTGGCATGCCGGTCCGCCATACGGAATAGTGCACCAACTTAACTCATTTAAAGTCGGTTTTGTTCCCTTTTTTCACTCATTTTCGAGCCACACTCTCCCACACACATCTAGAAGGTTCTAGAGAGAGAAAGAGAGAAGGTCGTAGGCGATTCTCGCTTATTTACACTTCCGATTGAAGATTTACGCATCAAATCATCAAAAATCCTCTTCTAACTTACTATTCATTGTCTTTTTTCCTTGGGATTTCTTTGGAAGGGGCTAGGATCCTCACTATACTTTCTTCCTTTCAGCCAATAAACACGAGTTAGGGGTTTTCTTACTTTCAAAACTTGAAAACACGACTTTATTACTCGAAAATTCGTTGTGTTTCATCTATAATTGTTTGAAAACTTAAGTATAAAAGAGTATATGTTGTTTTTATGATTTATATGTCAATAAGCACATGATTTGTGGCAAGATATGCCATACACACTTGATATAAACTATTATTTGGGTTATATAAGATATTACTTGGGTGCATGGAAGATGTTTGTTGAGAAAATTTGTTGTTGATGAATTTTATACACCAAGTAATATGAATTGAAGTTGGGTAAATGGTGTATGGCATAAATTGCTCTAAGTATCTATAAATAGCATGTTCTACATACCATACATATCATTATTGTGTCAACCAAAGGCTTGGAGGATTCTTGGCATATTTGGATTATTCTTATGGCCCGTTACATTGGGCCACAGACACAATACACATTGAGGACACTAGAGAGAGATAGAGCAAGATATGTGATTTTTGGAGATTTGAGGGTTGATCATCCAACTTTAAGATTTTGGTCACGAATTATACTATTCATCATCTTTTTCATATTTTCCATCATTAGAGCATGAAGAAGCTTAATAACACTTGCGGATCAACTTCGTCTAGCCTCTCCATTCATCTTCAATCATTCATTTCTTATTAAGGTGGGAACACTAGTGCTCAAACTTTGATTTTAACTATTACGTGGTGCATTAATTGGTTTCGTAATAATTTGGGAATTTTAGTATAAACCCTAGGTTGTTTGCATGTAAGGGTGATGGGCTTGAATTTATGATTTTTAATTGTTAATTTACACTTACTATAACTTCCATTTGGCAATCAAAGTAAAATCCCTATTTGTATGGTTCAATATCTCCCGAAAACCCACCATAGCTCCTAAATATGATTGTATACTATTATAGATTGACTTGATGTGGGTTTTAGCATGGAAGATTTGTATTAAATAGTTATATGTGACTTTGTTATGACTAAGCATTATAGAATGTGGAACTTAATTTCTAGAAATGAAATTTATTTCATCAATTTACAGGTCTAATTTTATTCAACTTATGGACTCCACTGCCAAAATTTTCTTAAAATAAGGTTTTATGCATAATTCACTATTAAATGAGTTTTAATTGATTTATTTAAACCTATCGTTGCATACGGCAATGTGATTAGCTGGGTCCTGCATGTATAAACCACATAGCGGGATTCGGGGCATCATATAGAGGTAGATTAAAACCTCAAAACATAAAATCTACTTTAGGGTTTCAATTCATGCTAGAGCAAGCGATCTTTCTTTGAAAAAAATATCGATCCCAAGGTGCGTGTAATTCGTAAAAGGTGTTGAAGAGTTTGCGGATAAAAAAATATAATTTATACCTGAATTTTATCTCCGCAATTCTCGCTTCTCGGACACAACTTCAACACTCAAAAAATAATACCAAGACTCAGAAAAATAAGACAGAGGGGCATGCAAATCTAGACACGAAAGAAGGACTTTTTGACTCAAAATGCTCCAAAAATTGCAGCCGAGGAATGGCACTTACATTTTTTACGACCACTGGGTTTGAAATCTAGTCTGGGGAATTCTATCTCATTGATGGCCCCTGCCTTGAGTAGATTCTGAACTTCCTTTTCCATGGCTTTGCTTTATCGAGAAAAACTCTGTGTAGTTTTTTGCCTGATAGGTTTTGAAGTCATGTTAATTTGGAGTTTGTGCACATGACATCAGAATCGATGCTTAGCATATCATAAGGCCATCAAGCAAAAACATATATGTTGTCTTTCAGGACCTTGATTAGCCGCTCCCTTTCTGTTGACCTTGAAGGTCTTAATCTTATTTTGATAATAACAATAAATTAATCATGTGTAATTTAACATGTTCTTGATATAAGATTATAGATTTCTTATTTGGAAAATCAAGAATAGCATGATTGCTCAAAGGAAGTTTGACAAGGATCATTCAATCAATATCCGATCAAGTCAACGAAGCATTCGACTAAAACAGATCTACCCGAATTCAGATCATTCTTCTACAAGCGTTGGACAAGACAAGAAGATCAATATCATCACCCACAAGCTAGCAATGCAAATCCATGAAGCACAAAGATCAAGAATCATATGCAAAAGCTTCAAGGGAAAAACTTCAAGTGAAGAATCAATTTGAAGAAACAAATCGAAGCATTCGAAGACTCATCTATTCGGTAATTGAGTGTTTGCTTAGGATTAATGTAAAAGTTTCTTAATTGATTGATTATATAGCTCAAACATATTCTTACATCTTTTAAAGATTGATTCAAACTAGCTTGAAATTGAATTTATTTGAAAAACATCATTTTACAAAAACCGAGTTTCAAAATAAATTCATATTAATTTTAAATGATCATATTTTAAGCTATAATAAAAATGGGTATCTTAGAAACATATATTTGAGGTTCAAAAGTCATTAGAATTTTATTTGAAACTAAATTATTAAATTGTAAAAATATTTTTATTTTACATTTAAAATTCGCTCAATTTTTGCCCAGTTTTGATCTAACGGTGAAATGGAGGACTTCCTGAACTCCGATCATTTTGAAATTTTTACAGTAGTTAGACAACAGCTCCTGGAAATTTTGAATAAAATTTGAGCATGATCCAACGGTCCAATTGGGAGAAATTAACAAAACAATTTTGAATTTTTTTGTCAAAACTAGCTGTTGGAAAGTTTGAAAATGTATACCTTGGAGCCAAAACCTCTCTTAATCATCCCCAACGGCCATATGATTTTGTAAGCTATAAATATGATGTCTTAGACATGTTATAACATACTTGAATCATTCTACAAACTTATTTTACATATATACAAAGTTATTCAAGTATTCAATTCATTTTATTGATCATATGCTTCATTTTTGAGCTATATATTTTGATCAATTTTGATATCTCTAGTGTGAGCTTCAAATTGTATTCTTTACACACTTAAGAGAGTTATTGTAAATTGGTGTGAATCACCAAACAATTTTGTATTCAATTGTGAGAGGTAAATCTCATAGGAAAAACAAGAAGGTAAATTCTTGTTTAGAAATTGTGAAAGGTAAATTTCACAAGGTTAGCAAGATGGTATCTTGTGAGAGTATTGTGGTGTAGCAATACTTGTAGAGTGTGTGAGACAACACTTGTAGAGGTTTGATCTTCACCCGGAAGGAGATCGGTTATAGTGGAAATTCTCGGGGAACTAACCGAGCGCGGAGTAGGGGGAATAAGCCGAACCGTGTGGACAAAAAATCTTCGACTTCAAATTGGTTCAATCTTTCTTACTCAATCTCTTTATTATTGATTGTTTAAATTGTTTGAGATTGCTTAATTATTTGCTCTTGTGCTTGATTGTTTATTTGCTTACATTCCTTGATAAATTTGTTTAGTAAATTGTTTTACTTAAACATTTTCGAAAAGTTTTTAAATTCCACATTAAGTTTCAAAATCCCTATTCACCCCCCTCTAGGGTATTTTCCGACCTACAATTGGTATCAGAGGTTGTACTCTTATTTTGATTTAACAATCTTAGAGTTTACGATCATGTCTATATATCAAGGAACCGGTCTTTCCGAAGGTCTCTCCACCCATAGACCACCTCTATTTGATGGTAAAAATTATAGCTATTGGAAAAGTAGAATGAGTGTATTTTTACAATCTAGTGATTTTGAACAATGGAGAGTTATACTTGAAGGACCCCATGAAATTACCAAAATAGATGATAGTGGAAAAATTATTCCTAAGAAAATGTCCGAGTATGATGAAAATGATATTAAGAAAATTCAATATAATGCTAAAACCTTAAATGCTTTAAATTGTGCATTAAGTATGGATGAATATAACAAAATTTCTAGTTGCAAAACGGCTAAAGAAATTTGGGATAAACTTGAGGTTACCTACGAAGGAACCACTCAAGTTAAAGACGATAACATAAATATGCTTGTTCATGATTATGAATTATTTAAAATGGAGCCTAATGAATCTCTTGCTTCCATGTATAGTAGATTTTCTATTATTACTAATGATTTAGATCTTCTTGGAAAGGTTTATTCTAATGAAGATAAAATAAGAAAAATTCTTAGGATTCTTCCAAAGAAATGGCGACCGAAAGTGACGGCGATTCAAGAAGCAAAGAATCTCAAAACACTTAGCATGGACGAGCTTTTAGGTTCACTTAAAACCCATGAGAAGGAATTGGCGAGAGAAGAAGAAAGTGATTCAAAAGCCAAAAAGTCACTAGCTCTCAAAGCAACTCAACTAGAAGATGATGAGGAATTGATGGTGGGAGATGATGATATGGCTCTTCTTTCTAGAAAATTCATAAAATTTCTAGCTAAGAAGAAGAAGTTTCAAGGAAAAGGAAACAACTTTGAGTCTTCATCAAGAAGGAATTATGATCGATCTATTCAACCAAAAGTTGAAAACGAAGAAGAAAAGAAGTGTTTCCATTGCCATGAACTAGGGCATTTCAAAACAAATTGCCCGGTTAAAAGAAAGGAAAGAAGAGATAAAATAGACAAAGCCTTCAAGCAAGTAAGACACGCCCTCAAAGGCACTTGGAGTGATTCCGAAGAAGGTGAGTCCAATGCCGATTCTAACGACGAAGAAACGGCAAATCTTTGCCTTATGGCAAGAGACGATGAGGTACACTTTTCTTATGACTCATCTAGTGATAATAATTCCTCTATTAATAATGATATACATGATGAGAATGACTATGAAGAATTATATGATATGTTTGAGGAATTGCATAAAAAATTTAAAAATTTGTCTAAAATGTATGCAAGCCTCAAAAAGGAAAATTTGATTATTTCTAGCAAGTGTGAAAACTTTGAAAAAGAAAATGTATTTTTGAAAAATGAAAACAAAACCTTGAAGAAAGGAAAAGAGAAAGAAACTCCAAACTCACTTGTACTAGAAAATGTCAAATTGAAAGATCAAGTGGATGACTTAACTAATAGTCTAGCCAAGTTCACCAAAGGAAAGGATAACTTGGATAAATTATTAGGAATGCAAATGTGTGTTTTTGACAAAGCCGGTTTGGGTTATAACCAAATTAATAACCAAAAGGATTACAAAAATTTCTTCAAAACATACACACCACATAATCCCACTAATCTTTGCTCATTTTGTGGAAGAAATACTCATAGTGCACATTCTTGTTATTACAAAGAAAAGAATTTTGCTAAGAACAAACTTGCTTGGATTCCTAAAGGAACCACTATGTATGCTAACCCCAAAGGACCCAACTTATTTTGGGTACCAAAAGAGAAGTTGCTTAAGATTTTGGTGTAGGTTTGCCTAAGAGCAAAAGCTAGCAAAATAAAATGGTTATTGGATAGTGGATGCTCGAAATACATGACGAAAAAAAAAAAAAAAAATCTTGAGTCTAACTCCTAAACAAGGAGGCAACGTCACATTTGGAGGCAACGCCAAAGGCAAAATTATTGGTATAGGTAAAGTTGGTAAGAAATCTTCTTATATTAATATTGTTCTACTTGTTGACGGTTTAAAACATAACTTTCTTAGTATTAATCAATTGTATGATAAAAGTTATGAAATTATTTTTAAATCCGAATGTTGCATTGTTAAAAATATTAATGATACTTCTATCTTGTTTATTTCTTATAGATCTAATAACGTATATATTCTTGAACTTGATGATTTGTCTCAACAAGATGTTAAATGTTTATCATGTTGAATGATGTTTCTTGAATATGGATTTAATTCATAAGTTATCTAAAAATGAATTAGTTAAATGGTTGCCCAAAATTAAATTTGTTAAAAATAAAATTTGCGATACTTGTCAACTTAGTAAACAACACAAGTCTGTATTTTACATGTTATTATAAACTAACAATAATTTTGCAGTCTAAAAATCATTATCTGTTATTCAATGAAAAGAAGGGAAAATAATCTGAAGATCATCAGAATCAAAATTCAAAACAGCATCGAGACTAGAAGAAGAATTATCAACAAAATTATGCTCTATATCTAATAGAGTTGTCCAATCAGGACTCGATGGCTCGGCAACCTCCGCAGCAGTACCACTTTGAGAAAATTGCGATGAATAGCCTTCCAAAGCAGCTTGGTAATCTGAGATAGTCGGATATACCGGCAAACCCACATTAGTTAGAAAAGCACTATGGTCTAAAATATTTCCGGTAGTCGGAAGAATTTCAGGTGAAACATTTTCTGCTAACGATAGGAGCCCTGTAGAACTTATAGGAGGAGCAAAAGAAAAGCTTTGGTTAGCACTAGAAGACTCTCTTAATCGAGCCTCTAATGTTGTCACTCGTGACTGTAAAGCCTCTAACGCTATCACCCGTGATTGTAACTCTTGTACCTTCTGTTCAAGAGAAACAATGATCGCAGTACAGCCTTTACTAGGATTCTCGACTCTCGCTTTAGCTTCAAAAAGAAATGAATAGAGAGTCTCAAGATATTGATGTTGAGGAATTTCTTTTAAAATATTTGCAACACTATTTACCCCAAAAACGGTGAAGATTGTACGATAATCTTGACGACTAATCACATCCATAAAAATTTGTGCATATTCACAACATGGCTTACATTTCTTGCGTTTATAAGTGCAAGCAGCACAAGACGAACCTGTACAACGGAAGGTATTCGACATACTTGTGATTTGCTTTCTCTTACTCATGGGTACCTTCTATAAAAGTTATAAGAAGAAAATGGATCTCGAGGAAGACAACAAGAAAGAGGGGACAAGAGACAGAGCAATTAAAAGAATCCCGAAAATGAAAAGCTGTCATCCTAAAAGGTCAAAAATACAGCGCCCCCCCGCGTGCATCAAAAGTCCACCGCCCTAGCACGGTCTAGATCCCTCTTTGATGTTGACATAGGCGGAGAAAATGTGCGTAACGTTGATACTGCGGTAAAAGGTAAGGTTTTTTTTGCTGCGGTAAGATTTTTTTTGCTGTGGTAAGATTTTTTATACCGACTTTAAATATTGTGGTAAGAATTTTAAATGCTTTATGTCTTTAATATTCATACTTGTTTTATTTTGCATGTTATATTTCGTGTTTTGACATTTTATTGAGCCATTAAAAAAAAAATGGCAAAAGATGGAGAGGCATACACACCTTGGCCTCATAGATGAAGCACTCTTGGAGTTACCATTTTCTCTCCGTGGCCTTGATCCCTTTTTGATGTTGCCATAGGGGGAGAAAATGTGTGTTAGTGACAATCAATGTTGGTAAGACCTTTAATTGTTTTATGTCTTTAACATTGATAATTGTTTTCTTTTGAAAACCTTATTTGAGATCAAAAATATTTTATTGGTTTTAAAACTATCTCAAATATATGAAATCTTTTTTATAAATCATTTATTTTATCTTTGCATAAATTGAGGGGGAGCATATTTCAATTATTCATATGCTATTTATGCTTGTTATTGTAAACACACATTAATTTATTGTCATCATCAAAAAGGGGGAGATTGTTGACCTTGAAGGTCTTAATCTTATTTTGATAATAACAATAAATTAATCATGTGTAATTTAACATGTTCTTGATATAAGATTATAGATTTCTTATTTGGAAAATCAAGAATAGCATGATTGCTCAAAGGAAGTTTGACAAGGATCATTCAATCAATATCCGATCAAGTCAACGAAGCATTCGACTAAAACAGATCTACCCGAATTCAGATCATTCTTCTACAAGCGTTGGACAAGACAAGAAGATCAATATCATCACCCACAAGCTAGCAATGCAAATCCATGAAGCACAAAGATCAAGAATCATATGCAAAAGCTTCAAGGGAAAAACTTCAAGTGAAGAATCAATTTGAAGAAACAAATCGAAGCATTCGAAGACTCATCTATTCGGTAATTGAGTGTTTGCTTAGGATTAATGTAAAAGTTTCTTAATTGATTGATTATATAGCTCAAACATATTCTTACATCTTTTAAAGATTGATTCAAACTAGCTTGAAATTGAATTTATTTGAAAAACATCATTTTACAAAAACCGAGTTTCAAAATAAATTCATATTAATTTTAAATGATCATATTTTAAGCTATAATAAAAATGGGTATCTTAGAAACATATATTTGAGGTTCAAAAGTCATTAGAATTTTATTTGAAACTAAATTATTAAATTGTAAAAATATTTTTATTTTACATTTAAAATTCGCTCAATTTTTGCCCAGTTTTGATCTAACGGTGAAATGGAGGACTTCCTGAACTCCGATCATTTTGAAATTTTTTACAGTAGTTAGACAACAGCTCCTGGAAATTTTGAATAAAATTTGAGCATGATCCAACGGTCCAATTGGGAGAAATTAACAAAACAATTTTGAATTTTTTTGTCAAAACTAGCTGTTGGAAAGTTTGAAAATGTATACCTTGGAGCCAAAACCTCTCTTAATCATCCCCAACGGCCATATGATTTTGTAAGCTATAAATATGATGTCTTAGACATGTTATAACATACTTGAATCATTCTACAAACTTATTTTACATATATACAAAGTTATTCAAGTATTCAATTCATTTTATTGATCATATGCTTCATTTTTGAGCTATATATTTTGATCAATTTTGATATCTCTAGTGTGAGCTTCAAATTGTATTCTTTACACACTTAAGAGAGTTATTGTAAATTGGTGTGAATCACCAAACAATTTTGTATTCAATTGTGAGAGGTAAATCTCATAGGAAAAACAAGAAGGTAAATTCTTGTTTAGAAATTGTGAAAGGTAAATTTCACAAGGTTAGCAAGATGGTATCTTGTGAGAGTATTGTGGTGTAGCAATACTTGTAGAGTGTGTGAGACAACACTTGTAGAGGTTTGATCTTCACCCGGAAGGAGATCGGTTATAGTGGAAATTCTCGGGGAACTAACCGAGCGCGGAGTAGGGGGAATAAGCCGAACCGTGTGGACAAAAAATCTTCGACTTCAAATTGGTTCAATCTTTCTTACTCAATCTCTTTATTATTGATTGTTTAAATTGTTTGAGATTGCTTAATTATTTGCTCTTGTGCTTGATTGTTTATTTGCTTACATTCCTTGATAAATTTGTTTAGTAAATTGTTTTACTTAAACATTTTCGAAAAGTTTTTAAATTCCGCATTAAGTTTCAAAATCCCTATTCACCCCCCCTCTAGGGTATTTTCCGACCTACACTTTCTTCTTTGTTAAGTGAATTGGTAATAAGAAAATATTTCTCTTCATTCCCTTCATCAATGAAAACCTTGTTGAGGTCCTCCTAGACCCTGCATTTGGGAAATCCTGTGATCTGCATGTCGATAGAGCGCCCGAGTTTTGGTTACTATTTATTAGGGGGCCCTTGTAGAGGGCTAACACTTTTTGGTCGAATGAAGCTGTGTTTTTGCCATATTTCTTATCGGCCAATTGGTCTGGGTCGTCAATAAATTAAGTTATACTCGTAAAATTAGCAATGTTGTTTTTTTCTAAATACAATAAATGGATAAAGTAGCATTTTTGTTTGGACAGAGAGTAAGAATAAATGTTTTGTGGAGCAAGCAGTAGGTTATGGTTATTATTATTGTTTCTTTAATATGCAACCTAAATTTTAAGTTGTAAAATTTGTGTAAGGAGGAGTTCTTTGATCATTGTTTAGAGACTGAGTGTGAATGAATCTTGGGTGGAAAAAGTGCATTTTTTGCAGGTAAAATTTGAGGGTTATCGCATATTTGAGGGTTTTGTAATTTTTTGAGAAATATGTGAAATCTTGATTTCATGTTTTCCTTTTTGCTAGAAAATTAGACGAAAAATGGAGTTTAGAAAGTGAATAGTATGGTACTGAGTAACTTCAACTATAGGTTGTGTAACGACCCGGTCCCACCTCAGTACGATATTGTCCGCTCTGGGTAGCGTCCTAGACAGGCCTTAGCCCCAGGACATCTACCCTCACGGCTTTGTTTTTGGGAGCTCACGACCAGCTTCCTAGGGGGTCACCCATCCCTGGATTGCTCTGGTCCAAGCACGTTTAACTTCGGAGTTCTCATGGGATCCGAAGCCAGTGAGCTACCCAAAAGGCCTCGTACTTAATTAGCGACCATATCTTACTTATATGGGTCTCCAAGGATCCCCCAACTTCCGGTGTGGGATGCCCCCCTTGAGCTACCATTCCTCCACACAAGGGAGTACTCATCGCTCGAGCTACCATTCCTCCACACAAGGGAGTACTCATCACTCAGGGCGTCACATCCTTCCCCCCAAGGGAATCGACGTCCTCGTTGACACACCGTACTCTGTGGGGTCCGCTCTAATACTATTTGTAACGACCTGGTCCCACCTCAGTACGATATTGTCCGCTCTGGGTAGCGTCCTAGACAGGCCTCAGCCCCAGGACATCTACCCTCACGGCTTTGTTTTTGGGAGCTCACGACCAGCTTCCCAGGGGGTCACCCATCCCTGGATTGCTCTGGTCCAAGCACGTTTAACTTCGGAGTTCTCATGGGATCCGAAGCCAGTGAGCTACCCAAAAGGCCTCGTACTTAATTAGCGACCATATCTTACTTATATGGGTCTCCAAGGATCCCCCAACTTCCGGTGTGGGATGCCCCCCTTGAGCTACCATTCCTCCACACAAGGGAGTACTCATCGCTCGAGCTACCATTCCTCCACACAAGGTAGTACTCATCGCTCGAGCTACCATTCCTCCACACAAGGGAGTACTCATCACTCAGGGCGTCACATCCTTCCCCCCAAGGGAATCGACGTCCTCGTTGACACACCGTACTCTGTGGGGTCCGCTCTAATACTATTTGTAACGACCTGGTCCCACCTCAGTACGATATTGTCCGCTCTGGGTAGCGTCCTAGACAGGCCTCAGCCCCAGGACATCTACCCTCACGGCTTTGTTTTTGGGAGCTCACGACCAGCTTCCCAGGGGGTCACCCATCCCTGGATTGCTCTGGTCCAAGCACGTTTAACTTCGGAGTTCTCATGGGATCCGAAGCCAGTGAGCTACCCAAAAGGCCTCGTACTTAATTAGCGACCATATCTTACTTATATGGGTCTCCAAGGATCCCCCAACTTCCGGTGTGGGATGCCCCCCTTTGAGCTACATTCTTCCACACAAGGGAGTACTCATCGCTCGAGCTACCATTCCTCCACACAAGGGAGTACTCATCACTCAGGGCGTCACATCCCAGACCGGGTCGTTACAAATGGTATCAGAGCAGGCCCCGCAGAGTACGGTGTGTCGACGAGGACGTCGATTCCCTTGGGGGGAAGGATGTGACGCCCTGCGAGTGATGGAGTACTCCCTTGTGTGGAGGAATTATAGCTCAAAGGGGGCATCCCACACCGGAAGATGGGGGATCCTTGGAAACCCATATAAGTAAGAATCGGTCGCTAATTAAGTACGAGGCCCCTTGGGACGCGGTTGGAGCCGGTCGCCAGGACAAAACCGTGAGGGCGGGTGTTCGATCCCGTGCCAGAGCGGACAATATCGCCGCTGCGTGCTCTGATACCAGGACGAGGCCTTTTGGGAGGCTCACTGGCTTCGGATCCCATGAGAACTCCGAAGTTAAGCGTGCTTGGGCCAGAGCAATCCCAGGATGGGTGACCTCCTGGGAAGCTGGCCGTGAACTCCCAAAAACAAAGCCGTGAGGGTAGACGTTCCAGGGCTGAGGCCTGGCTGTACGCTACCCAAAGCGGACAATATCGTACTGAGGTGGGACCGGGTCGTTACAGGTTGTGAGCCTTACGGAAAATATCCTTTTAAATCAACAATTGTTAAGTTTTCAGATATTGTTATATTAACTTATTGGGGGGGGGTGGGGCAATTGCCATCTTTAGCCAGGTTGTATAGCTTTGCTTATGCCCAAATTAATGAACAAGATAATACATGAGCCTAATTGACGGGTTGAACAATTTATGACCCGACACAAATATGATACACATAGTTAAAAACATAAACAAAGAGAGAAAAAAACAATTAAGGAACGTATAGTAGAAGACTTTAAAAAAAAGATGTAAAACAATTCTTAAAAACAATGGAATGGGAAACAATAAATTCCAAAGAAAACCTTTTAGATTTAATTATTCAAGCAAACTTGTGATACAATGATAGATCTGCTTAATTTTCCTTGAAAGTGAAACAACATCAAATTGTTAGGAAATTAGGGCAGTAATCATGCATCGCATACACTAATTTACGCACTAATCATTGAATCCTATGATCTATGCAGTTCAATAAAATCGACAGATGACATACCTTAATCGAGATTTGATGTCAATGAAACGAACAGGATGGATCTGATCCTTCTGTTGTTGTCGTCCTTAGCGTAGAAAACACGACGCCTCTACGGTATGCACACACGAACGAGATGAGATCTTGCTTGGTGTACTAGCGCCCTCTAGGGTTCTCTCTGCTATTTCGAATTTTCTTGCCTCTCTCAATTTCGTTGACGGCCAAGAAGAACAAAGGTTCCCTTTTATAAGGGAACCCTAGTGAGAACCCTAAGCAACAAACGAACTGGGCCCAAGTCCAACTTGGCCCGTTTTAATTCGTTTTGATCCAACTCGTTTTGGTGTGCGACCCTGTAGGTTTTACACTCTTTGGCCGTACAATTAAAACCCGTTTTATTATACGAACAGTAAGCGGTTTCTAGTAAAACATTACTATTATCCAAAGGGTATAAAGGTCAAAAACGACACAACCTTAAATTGATATTTCACACATTAACTCCTTTTGTCAATCGATATCTAGATTGAACACAAGACTAGGCAAGTGTCATTCTTGTATAGTTCAATCTTTATTTCTTGATCTCTAAGTATAATTAATCCAAAACAAATGACATCTCATTTGTGCATGGCCATGCAAATATTAATTACACTTATCAAGGGGCCCAACGATATCTCTCTCAATATATGAGAGTGACAAATCCCATCTTGATCAACCACATACCTCTACATAGTTCATAGTATGCTCGGTCATCATCTTTATAATTACTCGGTCAAGAGCAACGTTTGATAATGCCTGACATGCTAATCCCTATGTTGGTAACCATGGCGATCTCAGGTCTGAGGATAATACGATATCACAAATGGGGAACATCACTGATGACATTATGTAACACTCCTCGCAGTGTCCCCAAAGCGGGTCAGTCCAATACTTTGTTCCCTAACAAGTATCAGTATGTTCAGCTTGATATCTCCATATCCATGACTTGTGGAACATAGTCATCAGCTGACCCATACTCTAATCATTATATCAACGTGATCCTAGGTTATTGATACATGATTAGGGACATCTAAACAATATTATTATTACATTACTAGCATCCCACAATCTAGTCACGTACTTGATGAACTAGTATTAATAAATATTATTTACAAGAGATTATAAAGTAAAATAAATAAACTTTATTAATAAAAATAAGCATAAGATATCCAAGTACAAATCATAATCTATGAATAGTCCTAGGACATATCTCTTTCAGTCTCCCACTTGTACTAGGACCATTCATTCATAAAACGAATGCCTAATGCACTAAAATGACGATCATGTTTAGTTTGAGAAAGTGGCTTAGTCAAAGGATCAGCTACATTCTCGTCTGTGGGAACCTTGCATATCTTCACATCACCATTACTGATAAACTCACGAATGAGGTGATAACGTCTCTGAATATGTTTGGATTTTTTGGTGCGACCTTGGCTCTTTAGCCTGAGCAATAGCTCCATTGTTGTCACAATACAAATCCACTGGATTGGTGCTACTAGGAATGACACCAAGTTCAGTGATAAACTTCTTTACCCATACTGCTTCCTTTGCTGCTTCTGAAGCAGCAACATATTCAGCTTCTGTTGTAGAATCAGCAACTGTGGCTTGCTTAGAACTCTTCCAACTCACAGCTCCACCATTGAGACAAAACACAAAACCGGATTGTGATCTGAAATCATCCTTATCTGATTGAAAACCAGAATCCGTGTACCCATTTACAACCAACTCTTCTTCCCCACCATAAATCAAGAATATATCCCTAGTTCTTCTTAAGTACTTGAGGATATTCTTGACAGCGGTCCAGTGACTCTCACCTGGATCTGACTGGTATCTGCTAGTCACGCTCAATGCGCATGCTACATCGGGACGAGTACACAACATAGCGTACATGATAGAACCTATAGCCGAAGCATACGGGATTCTACTCATGCGATCTCGCTCATCTTGTGTCTGAGGACACTGAGTCTTGCTTAGTGTTGTGCCATGTGTCATTGGCAAGAACCCTCTTTTAGAGTCTTGCATGTTGAACCTACGTAAAACTTTGTCAAGGTAATTACTTTGACTCAGTCCTATTAGTTTTCTTGATCTATCTCTATAGATCTTGATCCCTAATATGTAGGCTGCCTCGCCCAAATCTTTCATTGAGAAACATTTTCCAAGCCAGGTCTTGACAGACTCAAGCATAGGAATATCATTCCCAATGAGTAGTATGTCATCTACATACAATACCAGAAAGACTATCGCGCTCCCACTAGTTTTCTTGTATACACAAGGTTCTTCTTCGTTCTTTCTAAAATCAAACTTTTTGATAGTTTCATCGAAACGAAGATTCCAGCTCCGAGATGCTTGCTTAAGACCATATATGGATCTCTTAAGCTTGCATACCTTGTTAGCATTTCTTGGATCAACAAAACCTTCAGGTTGTGTCATGTACACATCCTCTTCTAGGTATCCATTAAGGAAAGCAGTTTTGACATCCATTTGCCATATTTCATAGTCATAATATGCGGCAATGCTTAAAAGGATCCGGATTGATTTAAACATGGCAACTGGCGAAAAGGATTCATCATAGTCAATACCATGGATTTGTCGATATCCTTTTGCAACCAATCGAGCTTTATAGACATCGATCTTGCCATCTTTATCAATCTTGATTTTGAAAACCCATTTGCAACCTATGGCTCTACAGCCATTTGGCATGTCAACCAAGTCCCATACTTGATTGTCATCCATGGATTTCATTTCGGATTTCATGGCTTCTAGCCATTTCTCGGAACTAGAGCTCTCCATTGCTTCTTTGAAAGTCGAGGGCTCATTGTTGTCTAACAACACTATGTCTTGCTCATCTGAGACGAAAAGTGATAATCTCTCAGGTTCGCGACGTGGCCTACTTGACCTTCGTAAGACTGTAACTTCTTCAGGAGTTTCTGCAACTATTTGCATACTTTGTTGAGGCTCTTCATTAAGATTACTATCATCTCGAATTTCTTCTAGATGTATAGTGCTCCCACTGTTTTCTTTGGAAAGAAACTCTCTTCTAAGAAAACTCCATTCCGAGCTACAAACACTTTGTTCTCAGTTGGATTATAAAAATAATATCCTTTTGTTTCCTTAGGATATCCTACGAAGAAGCATTTATCAGATTTGGGTTCCAATTTAGTTGTGATTAGTCGTCTGACGAAAACGTCACAACCCCAAATCTTTAGAAAAGACAGACTTGGAACCTTTCCAGTCCATAACTCGTAAGGTGTCTTTTCTACAGCCTTAGATGGAGATCTATTTAGTGTGAACGCTGCGGTTTCAAGAGCATATCCCCAAAATGATATTGGAAGAGATGTCTGACTCATCATTGATCGAACCATGTCTAACAGTGTTCGGTTTCTCCTTTCAGATACATCATTCCATTGTGGTGTTCCTGGTGGAGTAAGTTGTGAAACAATTCCACAACTCTTAAGATGATCAATGAATTCTTGGCTTAAGTATTCTCCTCCTCGATCTGATCGAAGAGCTTTAATAGTCTTGCCAAGTTGATTTTGTACCTCATTTTGAAATTCTTTGAACTTTTCAAAAGATTCCGATTTATGTTTTATCAAGTAAACATAACCATATCTACTGAAATCATCAGTAAATGTGATGAAGTACTGATATCCTCCTCTGGCAGTTGTGTTTAGTGGTCCACATACATCAGTATGAATGAGGGCCAAAAGATCACTTGCCCTATCATTGTTTCCATTGAAAGGGCTCTTGGTCATCTTTCCCAGTAAACAAGATTCACATCGTTCAAAAGACTGAAAATCAAATGAATTTAGAAGACCATCTTTATGGAGCTTCAACATGCGTTTCTCATTTATATGGCCTAAACGACAATGCCATAAATAAGTAGGATTCGAATCATCAAACTTGATTCTCTTGTTATTTACGTTATAAACAGGTATTTCAAGATTTAGAATATAAAGACCATCCAATAATTGTCCAATACCATATTGCATATTATTCAAAGAAAATGAACAACGTTTGTCCTTAAAATTGAATTCAAAACCTTCTTCGTCTAACAAAGAAATAGAAATAATGTTTCTGCTAAAAGCAGGCACATAGTAACAATTATTTAATTCTAAAATTAATCCTGAAGGCAAAAGAATCTCAAATGTTCCTACAGCTAGAGCGGCAACTTTTGCTCGATTTCCAACGCGTAGGTCCACTTCTCCTTTAGCCAGCTTCCTACTACTTTTGAGTCCCTGTACATTTGCACAAATGTGAGATGCACTACCAGTATCTAATACCCAAGAAGTAGAAGAAGCTGAAGTAACATTTACTTCTATAACGTAAGTACCTGAAGACGAAGGGGCTAGTCCCTTCTTTTTGTCGTCAAGGTATTTCTTGCAGTTTCTCTTCCAATGACCCTTTTCATTGCAGTGAAAACATATCATTTCAGCTTGTGGATTAGGCTTGGGCTCAGAATCTTGCTTCTTGTTCTTCCAGTTCTTAACTGGAGCTTTACCTTTGCCTTTGGCATTGGACTTTCCTTTGCCATTTCCACCCTTCTTGAAACCCTTTCCCTTTTGAACCATCAGAACATTATTCTTTCCTTTCTTAACAATATTCTGCTCAGCTGTTTTCAGCATCCCATGCATCTCAGTTAATGTCTTCTCCAAGCTGTGCATATTGAAGTTCATAATGAAACCATCATATGACTCAGGCAGCGACTGGAGAATGACATCAGTGGCCAGCTCTTGGCTAATAGTTGTCCCCAACCTTTCTAGGTGATCAATGTACCCAATCATTTTGAGTACATGAGGACTAACTGAGCCTCCCTCAGGAAGCTTGCAAGAAAACAAAGACTTAGTAGTCTCGAAGCGTTCGACTCGAGCTTGTTCCTGAAACAAACTCTTTAGTTCTTTAACCATGTCGAATGCATTCATGTTTTCAAACTGCTTCTGCAGATCAGCATTCATGCTAGCAAGCATGAGACATGAAACATCTAAATCATCATTCAGATGCTTCTGATATGCATCTTTCTGTGCACGAGGAGCATTAGCTGCTGGTTCTTCAGGAATAGCATTTTCGAGGACATAATCTTTCCTCTCCTGTTTGAGAACAATTCTCAGATTCCTAAACCAGTCTAGGAAGTTGGTTGTATTTAGTTTTTCCTTCTCAAGGACAGATCGCAACGAAAAAGCGGTTGTGTTATGGTTCGTCATCTATCTACAGCAAAATAACATATGCAAACATTTAATATGCTTATTTATAAAAAATTCCTACTATGTCTTACACACAATTGTCCCAATAGGACATAGTAGGTCCAAGATCCATATTACACAAGGTATTAAGAAAGCTTTGGCTTTTCACTTAAACTTTGTTAATTAGGTAAGCAACATTTGTTAATTACATCCTATGTAATTCTTGGTTTGTTGAGTTTTACATCTTATGTTTCGGCTTCTCAACACTTTGCCTCAAGGCCCAAAACCGTTTTGATGGCCCGTGAAATCAAACCAACACTTTTCTGATTTATGGATGTCCGACTTCCATACTATTAATTTATGATGATTTAAGATAACCCCGTTTTGGCAGGCGTCTTCTAAAATAATCATAAAATTAATAGTCATCAGTATTGGAAAGGCACAAATAATTTCATTTGTTCTAGGGACATAAATATGCAGTCTCACAATAATACAACAGAATATTTAAACATGCATCAACCAAAAATATGTGATATAGTATGGCCAGAGAAATAAAGCTACTAATTAACTATGCTCTCCCATCCTTTGTAGCTTTGGACATTCCAAAGTTCTTGGCTATCTTCTCTTGTGATGAGGGATCCTCCATCTTCTATGCGAGGTAATTATACAATCAATTGTACATCCTAATACAAGAGACTAGTAATTGAAACTAGTAATTGAAATTACATTGCAAAACAAAAAAACGACACGCAGGCCGTATTTAGTTTGGCCATACTATATCACTATAAATAATAACCCTGCAAGTTAGTATTATCCCATAACACAACACATTGCATACTCATAAAAGGAAACATAAATTTAATCAATTATTAAATAAACAATTAAGGGTCGAGGGGCAACGCCCCCGCGGGGTTTGGGGCAGCGCCCCAACGGGGTCCGGGGGGTGGACACCCCGGCGGCGGTCCCGCTGGCCGGTCAGCGGGCTCGGTGTATGACCTGCAAGAGAATCATACTTCTGCCACCGTGGAAAATTTGAACGATTTCAAATTATTTCCTCCAGAAACGTGTCTGATCTTATCAGACAGATTCGTCTAGACTAATCACATTAATCTGCCCTATCTCGTTAATCAAATCAACGTGAACGAACCCGATAGCCGTGATCTCATCAAGTCTATCAGATTGTGTAAACCCTAAACGAACGATTCTGAAAAACGCTAAACATGATAATTGCGGAATTAAAATCACAACAGCATATGATGAACCCTAATCAAAAACGACTTAACAGAATCATGAACATGTCGATAACAGTCATACAATAATCACGTTTTTGACATATCAGATCTCTATTAATCAGATTATAAAGGGACATATCGTATATGTAAACTGATTAACGAAAACAGAAACATGCTACAGAAAACGATTAACCCATTAATCGATATTACTAAAACCTAGCATGATACTAAAATCCGAATATGAAATTAATCGAAATTTTAAACGAGAACAGATCTTCAAGTTATAAAACGATTATAATCATGATCGAAATTAAAGAACAGCAATAACCTTGCTCTGATACCACTGTTAGGAAATTAGGGCAGTAATCATGCATCGCATACACTAATTTACGCACTAATCATTGAATCCTATGATCTATGCAGTTCAATAAAATCGACAGATGACATACCTTAATCGAGATTTGATGTCAATGAAACGAACAGGATGGATCTGATCCTTCTGTTGTTGTCGTCCTTAGCGTAGAAAACACGACGCCTCTACGGTATGCACACACGAACGAGATGAGATCTTGCTTGGTGTACTAGCGCCCTCTAGGGTTCTCTCTGCTATTTTCGAATTTTCTTGCCTCTCTCAATTTCGTTGACGGCCAAGAAGAACAAAGGTTCCCTTTTATAAGGGAACCCTAGTGAGAACCCTAAGCAACAAACGAACTGGGCCCAAGTCCAACTTGGCCCGTTTTAATTCGTTTTGATCCAACTCGTTTTGGTGTGCGACCCTGTAGGTTTTACACTCTTTGGCCGTACAATTAAAACCCGTTTTATTATACGAACAGTAAGCGGTTTCTAGTAAAACATTACTATTATCCAAAGGGTATAAAGGTCAAAAACGACACAACCTTAAATTGATATTTCACACATTAACTCCTTTTGTCAATCGATATCTAGATTGAACACAAGACTAGGCAAGTGTCATTCTTGTATAGTTCAATCTTTATTTCTTGATCTCTAAGTATAATTAATCCAAAACAAATGACATCTCATTTGTGCATGGCCATGCAAATATTAATTACACTTATCAAGGGGCCCAACGATATCTCTCTCAATATATGAGAGTGACAAATCCCATCTTGATCAACCACATACCTCTACATAGTTCATAGTATGCTCGGTCATCATCTTTATAATTACTCGGTCAAGAGCAACGTTTGATAATGCCTGACATGCTAATCCCTATGTTGGTAACCATGGCGATCTCAGGTCTGAGGATAATACGATATCACAAATGGGGAACATCACTGATGACATTATGTAACACTCCTCGCAGTGTCCCCAAAGCGGGTCAGTCCAATACTTTGTTCCCTAACAAGTATCAGTATGTTCAGCTTGATATCTCCATATCCATGACTTGTGGAACATAGTCATCAGCTGACCCATACTCTAATCATTATATCAACGTGATCCTAGGTTATTGATACATGATTAGGGACATCTAAACAATATTATTATTACATTACTAGCATCCCACAATCTAGTCACGTACTTGATGAACTAGTATTAATAAATATTATTTACAAGAGATTATAAAGTAAAATAAATAAACTTTATTAATAAAAATAAGCATAAGATATCCAAGTACAAATCATAATCTATGAATAGTCCTAGGACATATCTCTTTCACAAATGACAACAAACTGATACGAAAATTGTCTCTAACAAATATTGTCTCTCCCTCAGTAATTTGTTGATCAAGGTCTTATGGGATCAATTAGAGAATCTATTAGTCAATGATCCTTATGATCATAACAGCACCGAACACAAATGAAAACGAGAAGAGAAAAAACATCAAAGGAGTACATTTGATCCTTTATTTACAATCACTCAATATCTCAATTCTACAGGAATATGGAGAAAGGTGTACTCACTTCATAAGAGAGATAAGATAAGACAATTAATCCACTCATGATGATAGAGGGGGCGAGGGCCAGGGGATAAGCGATTTTCTCTCACTGCAAAATTTATGTGTGGATGTGTATTAAATGTGGAGGAGATCGAAGGACAAATGGTTTATATTATATTCAAACCATAAAAATAAGTAGACACAATTAAGTCTGACTATTACAAATGCACAACTGGCCGGGATTAAATTACAGATCATGGCCCTAAAATACAACAAAAACCAACTTACATGATATCCTAAGCAATGTGCCTAGTCGCCCAACATGACCTAAGTGCTTTTAAACTCGTCATTAACTACAAGATACTCCCTCCTTTTTGGATTAAGTTACGTAACAATGATCCAAACATTTCAATGACATACTTAGTCTACAATTCATTGTTACTTCCAATGGATTGGATTTGTGTTATTCAAATGCAATTTGATGGAATCCTTTCTCCGATACCCGACGAAAACATATCTAATTCAATTAAACATGCTATGTTTTTAGGTTTTTACTGATAGTTTCATTACACTGTATTATCTATATTATAATAAAGCAATGATTGAATTTTCTTAACTTTGAAAAAAAATAATTATTTTGATAATTTAAATTAGAATGAAAATATCCAAAATAAGTTGATTTTTTTTTCAAAAAATAAACATATTAGAGGATTATTTTGAACCTCATACAAAAAGGGAAAAAAAGGATCTCTTTTATTGTAGAACATCCATAATCGAATTATTAGCATGAAAAAAACAATAGAAAGTTCTAGACCAACTGGTACCAAATTTTGTGGTTAACTGATTAACCTGGATTCTTAAACCAAATACGAATAACGGGAGACAAATTAAACCAAGTAGTATTTTAAAGGAAGGAGTGGATTATACCATATTAAAATTGCAAACAGATGGACGTATTAGACCGGTGAAGTTGAAGTTGGGTGCCCCAATGTGTGAGAGAGATATATATGATGATAGAGGAAAGGAGACTACCATGCGCTAGCATCAAGGTAGCCAAACTATGGCTACACATGGATGAAGGAACCTACCTACCTAGGGTTTTTCCTGTCTCGAGAAAAAATCGCTCTAGTGTAATTACTAGAGAAATGAGATGCAATGCATAACTTTATCCTTTTCCAAATTAATTTGTATACCAAGTGTTGGATGCTAAAATCCAATATCCTCGAAGAATTTAGAACCCTCGGTCTAGTGAGTTGCAATTTTATGAAATAAGGTTCCTTAGTTGCATAGTTGCATTTTGAGCAAACCACTATGTATGCCCAGATTAAATCTATGGGAATTCTTGATAGTATGTCAGCCATTGTATCTAGAGCCAAATCATTTATTGTAGTTCTCACTTGACCGTCACAATTCGCCAACTTTGTTGACTTAAAGCATGCAATTTTAGAACTACGGATTTGGAGCACCACATTAAATCACTTATAATTCTCGATTAGATGACCCTAAAACAATATTAAATAGAGATTAGAATAGCAACTTATATAATTGTGCGTTACAGTTCCAATATCCATTTAACATTGTCTGAGGGCCAACTGAATATAAGTGATTTAAGGCAGTGCTCCAATATCGTCTTTCTAGAATGGCATGCTTTACGACCACGAAATTGATGAATTGTAGTGGCCATGTAAGAACTACCATAGACAATTTGCCTCGGGAGATAATTTTCGACATACTACCAAGTAGAATTGTTCTTGGCATGCATAATTATTTGCTTAAAATGGTAATCTATAATTAACAACCCTTATTTCATAAAATTAAAACACGCTAAACAGAGGATTTAGATTCTTATGGCCTGTTAATTTGCTTTTAGCATCCTGCACTTTGTAAATAATTTAGTTTGAAAAAGGATTATATTTTGCAATGCGTTTCATTTCTCACACGAGAGAATTTTACCCGAGAGGAAAAAAACCTAGGTAGGTAGGGTTCCTCTTCATCCTTATATGGCCACATTATGGATAAACACTTGCAAGCTACTGCATATTGGATTGACAATGTATTTGTATAGAGTTCTAAAAATTTAGAAAAGAAAAGAAAGAAAGAAAAAATGTAGGTCTAAAAATTCAAAAACTTCTTTAAAAGTTACAAGATTGAAGGTTAAAAATTGGTTGGCGATTTAGGTTTCTGGGTTGCGGGATGTGTTAGGGGTTCAGGTGAAGGAGAGTTGTAGTGCATGGGGTGGGTATGTTTTTTAATAGAAAAAAAGATGTTAAGGAAGTTATTTTAGGTAAAGAGTGTCCTTATTTTGAAATGGAATCGTAAGGTGTCCTTCCCTTGCATTAATTATGGAGAAAAAGCCCTCAAGACCCATTGCCTCATCTAACCCCACCGGATGGTGGCAAGGTTGAATTCTTCTATATATAAACCAAGTTTTAATCAGAGGAAACAGTAACAACAACAAGGTGATGGCTTGGATACTTCCAAGATCCGATCCACTTCTAAAAACTAGAAGAAAAAAAAAGTAAGACAATTCTAAAAAACAATGGAATGGGAAACAAATCAATGCCAAATAAAACCTTTAAGTTTCGATGTTTCAAGAAAACTTGTTCTACGAAAATAGATCTGATTGTCTATGAAACTAATACACTATTTGATAACAATAAACTCATACAAATACTCATATCTCCTTCGGCAATTTGCCGATCAAGATCTTGTAGATCGATTATATAATCAACTAGCCAAGGGTCCTCGGGATCAAAATAACACAAAATGCAAATAGAAAAGAAAAGAGAGGAGCAAAAATAGCAAAGGAGTTAGTACATCCAATCCTACAAGAATACAATGAAAGGTATACTCATTATATAACAGAGGACAAGAGAAGAATAATCCACTCAGTATGAGAGGGAGGGGGAGAGGGTTTATCTCACCGCAAAATGTGTGTGTGGGTGAGTGTTGAATGCAGCAAAGAGGGAAGAACAACGGGTTTATATAATACACTAACCCAAAAACCCTAACAATTAACGGATAGGATTAACTTTGACGATTATAAATGTACGGATGGGATTAGAATACAAAGAAACACGCTTGTGTTTTAAAGGACGTCAGGATCAATGTTCACATGGATTTAGGTTGAAAATCTACGGGCTTATGAAGGAATCACATGGATTGGCAAAATATACCAAAATTGCTAATGAACGGCCAAAAAGTGAACCAGGAAAGATTCCGAGCAATAGATGCAAACACGTATAAATATAGAGTATGAGATGATTAATAATTCACAAATAATAGACATGACACCATAAATTTGCTACCTAATATGAGCAGGTGATGATGAAGCTTACTAGATTGGCGCATCTAATATATGGGTCCAATTAGTGTACCTCAAAATTATGCTCATCTGAAATACTATGTAAGGACATATATATTTATAGTATTGAAAGAGAAATTTTTTCATAGCAAGAAAAACGCTAGATCAAAAAATCATAACTATACTACATTAATAACGTATAGAGCGAAATGAGGGATCGTATCCACAGGGAATGAAATTTTAGAATTTTTATTAATATAATTTACTTTTTTACATGAAAATTAAATAACATCAAAATTAAATTGCAAACTAATCTAGTTCAAAATAAAAATAGAAACTACAATCCAACTATTTTTGGACGAATTTCCAAATACTCTTCTGCTTCGAATTACATCTGCTATAAGCAACACTCCACAGACTCGAATTTAGAAATTTCTTCCCTTCCTAACCTTCATAATACAATTTCAATGATAAGATATATTTTTCCTTCTAAAAACACAAATACCTTCACCACTTAATATTGTACCACGAAAGTTCAGGTATGTTGTAAAGATATATATTTCTTCTAAAGATCAAAATGACCTAAACACGGCGTCGTATAACAAAAATTAGGAGTTTCTAGAACCTCACCATGTTTCTCTTTATGAGAGATATATCATCTAAAATCACATATAGTCTCGCAAACATAGTTGACAATCGGAGTTGGAAATTATTGTTAAAATTGTATGATTCTTTTCTTTGAAGTTGAATGTGTCAATATATAGGAGACGAAGGGCTAGGGTTTAATGAGTAGTAGGGAGAAAGTCAGTGGCCGATTTGGATTTGGACACAACTTTGATTAACTAACTGGGCCTAGGAGAGAAGTATAAACAGCCAATTACATGTCATTCTCGCGACTATGCATAGGCAACTGCTTCGAACTATTTTCGGGAAAGTAAACCTTGGAATTTGGGAAAACTCAAAACATGAAAGTTGTAGGTCTTCGAGCCTTCTTTCTAACCATATATATAAATAAAAAATACAAGTTTTGAGCGAGGAGATACGCTTAAAATACCAAACTGTAGCGTAACTTCCTTAAATAAAAATTTTATTCTGAGATCGCTTCGATTGGCTTCTTCTTGACTTTGATACTTTATTCACCACTTTTTCGATGATATCTTCACTAACACTAAAATTATTGAAATATACTAAAAATAAATAAAATAAAAGAACTTCAATCGAAAGTGAAAAAACAAAGGTTAATAAGTGGTATAAATATGCAAAATCGCGTACATCATGTATATATATATCCAGCCAAAACAATGTATATAGTCGTCCAACATGACCTAAAGGCTGCATTTTACGCAAGGGATATGATGGTGAGATAGGATAATTTTATCCTATCCCATGTTTGGTGTTCGTCAGGATTGTATATCTAGGGGATTATTTATCCCACTAAAGCTTCTTATTCTACCAAAAGAAGGATTAATGAATCCCACTTAAGAGGTGGAATTATTTTATCCTATCCAGATGAGATTAAATAATCCCGTTCGAATCTTTAATTTGACACGTCAAACACACCAAAAAGCTTTTAAACTTGTCCCCAACTACAAGATACACCCTCCTTTCCAGATTAAGAGTCCACTATTCAATTTTGGGATGTCCCAAATTAAGAGTTCAAATCCTAATCAAGATATAATCAATGTACCATATTTCACGAAAGTACATAAGTTGTGTTGTTAAGCAATGATTAATTTGAAATTAGTGCATTTAAATTTTTTTAAATATGGAAAAGTCAAAGTGCACTCTTAATTAGAGGCGGAGCAATTAATGAAGTACAAGGCTTGCATGTAGTTTATGACTTTCAATCCAAATTTTATGGTACGGTGAGAAAAACAATTAACTTGTGACGCCCTGAATCCTGTTATAAGGCTTAGACCTCCGGGACCCAGTTAATCACGATGCCGTACGCGACGGTGGGTTGGATGCATAACTTAGAACTGATATAATAGAAAATTACAAATAAGGCTGCATTTTTCAGAAAATTTGCTATGTGGAGTCTATAATTTCAATAAAACCAACCTGTAAATTATAAAGAAAGTTGAACTAGAAACATAACTCCACACTTTTGAAGTCGTAAATCATTAGGCAATTCAATATACAACAATTCTTCTAATAAGGTCCCAAAAATAATTAAATAGCCTTTACAACAATTGTGTATAGAATTTAGTACAAATCAATGATACAATAAAATCAAAAGGTTCCATTATCTATAAATCATAAGGGACAAGTCATCCATGGACGACTACAGACGTTTAGGGTCATCAGAGGTTTCTAATCACGTACTCGCGCCGCCCCAAGGAAGTACCTGCAAAACTGGTTTGAAAAATAGGAGTCAGCCAAACACGGGCTCAGTGGAAACTATAAGGGTTTTTGTATAAAAGTAGTACTTCTTAAAAACCATACATACGATGCATTAAGATGAAAATAGTTTTGTTGTTATCATGCATATATAGATACACCATTTCTATAATATATGATTGATATCAATGCAATAGAAATCATTTTATATGATATGCGTGTCAAATACTATCCCAGCCCCGATTACATAATAAGAATATATCATCAAAGTACAAAAATATTACTATAACAAAGTATTCTCGAGATAAGAAAAACTATAGTAATAAAATAAATACTCTCATGATATATATAAACCATCATAAGAAAATAGTCATAGAACAAACGTAGGCACTAATCTTGTAATCACAATATGAAGTCTATCTAACTCATAACTTACTATCTCATCTCCAACTCTCTCCTATCAAACATCTAGGATTTCCCGACTGTGCATAGCGATCGTGAACTAAGCCCCTAAGGCTAAGGTATGCAGCCCCCAAGGCTAGGTCCCCCCGTGGACCACCTAGATGTGCAGGGTATGGTGCCTCGCACGGTCCCCCTAGCTGGACCATAGAGTTTGCCGCTCCCAAAGCGAGACCATCTACACGGATCATAGAGTATGCCACTAATATAGCGGGGTCCCTCTGCACGGACCAGGGTATGTAGTCTCCATGGTTAGGTCAACCCCGTGGACCATTAGTGCCTATTCGAAAGAAACTAAATGTGCATATATATAGATCCAATATGGTTCAAATACATTAACCAAACATGTATATTGGGATATACATATTTCGATATATCGAGTAAACTCAACCACATCAATTGCCCAAAATACCAATTATAGACACCATGGTTCAACTAGGCTACACAGTAGCCATTGAAGGAATTACAATCATAAAACTATATATTATATACATATAAAATCATATATTAAATTAACCTATAAATATATAGTATTCTCTATATATATAGATATCCCAAATCATATACTAGCATCATTGTTGTACTTAAGCCAAGTTTGCCAAGTCTGTCAAATTATGGTTCAGTTAGGAGTTTCGTCCATAAGTTTCACCAATTGGGAAATTTTGACAAGGATTTGTCCAATCGAAACTAAACCGAATATAATGAATTAATTTATAATGCTTAGGTTCGATATAAACGTCCCCACATGATCTCAATACATAGTTTACTCAAAATGATTTCAGAAATATGTTCAACGTAGTTATGGACGGGCTAGTTATTCAACACTTTTCACAAATAGTCAACCCATAGCTTACTTACAACAATAATAACTCATATATGACTAATCATAGCCAAAATACACTTTAAACTCACCATTCCATCAATTATATATGCATGTTCCTATTTCTTATCCGTTAGCGTATACACGTAAATGGGTTTTATACCAATCTTCAATTATACTACCAAATGATGGGAGATTCTTTATGAATCATTAAATTGGAGTTATATGAGTCATAAATCAACCAAAAGAATGCAAGAATATCAACTCAAACCCATGCACAAGCCAAATTTCGAAATTAAGCTAAAAAGCCCCCAATTTGGTGTGAAGCAAACATATAACACAATATAACATGAAAATAGGTTTGAATAATAGTGTTCCCACCTCAATTAAGCAGAGTCTTTGAGGTTGAGAGTGGTGGATCGAGCCATCGTCCGCGAAATTGCGAAATCCCCACGGTAGAGCTTAAAACCCTCATTAATGGAGGAAAGGAATTGAAGAGGAAAATGATGATGGTGATGTTTCAAATGATGAATCATATGTATGGGTGAACAAACCCTCTCCAAATCTCCCAAAATAGCCCCCCAATCACCTTCCAAAGCTCTCAAGGTTGGTGTATAAGTTGGGGACGAAATGTGCTTTGTTTTATCTTTATAATCACGTTCAGGACCCCTTCAGTCGATTGATCAATCTCCATCAGTCGACTGATGGGTGAATATAGTGCATTGTTAGCATTTTGGCCATAACTTCTTGCTTGGAACTCCGATTGAGGTGACCTTTATGTCCACGTAAAAGTAATTCAAAGATCTACAACTTCCTAAGAGGAAAGTTCCTAAAATTATGGATGGATTATTCCCAAAAATCCATCGAAAACAGCGCTCTGCCGAAGTGTTCCGAACAACCAGATTTTAGTAATTGGCCTACTTCTGAAGCTGATTTGACCACCAAGGAGTGTGATTTGACTTTTGGTCAAAACATAAAAGTTGTAGAGGGTATTAAGTTGAAGATGTGGCCGTAAATGGGGATTCATGTGGACATCAGATGAAAAAGTTATGGCCTCTCAAAGTTGGCCAAAAATCAACTTTTTTCGAAAAGTTCAAAATACGCGATTACTTCCCGTTTTCGATTCGGACCACCCGAATAATGAAAAAAGTGATCTTACAAACTTAATATACCTAATATGACATGATGGAGGTGTTGGGTCAAATACAAGAGGCTCAAAACCCAATGTTCACGATCTAACGATAATAAAGCCTTAACCGGGCCAAAGAGAAGAGTTGGCTTGGAAACGAAATACGAGACGTTACATAACTAATACACAAAGGCACACTTTTATAAAGGAAAAATGTTCCAAAGGTTAAATAAAAATATATGAATATTACTTATAAAATATTTTTAAAATTTCATTAATAAAGCCACTAGGAAAACGTTGCGGGTTGGCTACAATGATCTCATAACAAATATATGACCAAGTAAATGTGGTAATAAGGTCTCTATAAGAACTAGCATTCTTATTGAGACTAGAACTCTTAGTGAAGAAAATAGATTGACGGATGGAATCAAATATGCAGTATTTACAGACAAAAGTATTCACTTATTGTCGAAAAATTAATATACTTATAATGTTGAATCAGGATTAACTAGGATAAAAATAACTTTCAAGTACTTAACTATTATTTCATCAACGAAAAGGCCAAAATTTATAATTCTAATTTCGATCCATGCAGGAACATCATTTTGAATCCATTCAAGTTAAATTGGTATTTTATACCTCACAATTATTTTGAAAAAACATCTACAATAATAAGTCTTGGGCAGTTTATTTGTGAAAATGGATGTATAGCACTAGACACACAGCGATAAGTCGTTCTGCTCTGTTCAGCTATCCCTAACACGTACACTAGACCAAGCAAAACATCTAAGACTGAACTGTCTTACCTAGCTAGATCTAAGCTACCTATTCATGGAGATTCTGTAAATCTTTCGTTCCAAAAATGGAAAGTTTGAAATAATTAAGATTTTTTTTGGATTCCGAGTCATGAATAGAGCTGTGGCAAACAATATAGATCGGCCTTGACTCTCTCTCTATAAAAAAATCCCTTCTTAGTCAAGCTTCGATCTTATAGAGTAAAGGGAGTGCAAATCTGGAGTGTTCGGACGAAAACGAATGGCTTTGCAGCAAGCCGAGTTATACCAAAATTAGATTTTCTGAACATATGAGAAAAGAGTCTTAGGAAATTGATAGAAGAAGGGATTCCTAGAGAACAAAAGATATTTAATTAACCAGTACACCAATATCAACGTAGGAGTTCACGAAGAAAGAAAAATAAAAACAATAAATATATTTAAATATGTATGAGTAAACATTCTTCTAATAGAGTATATATTTATGTTAGCCAATGTTTTCCTTTATTTAATATTTACCAAACAATGCAATATCCATGAACTACTTAAAGTAGAATTTAGAGATCGGGAGGATTTTACAAGAAAATTTAGCCACCAAGGAGATTTAGATTTAAGGATGATTTTAAAACTTAGCTCATAATGTAGTTACATACATTTAGAAGGCAATCTGCATGCCACCCTCTTCCTATCTAGTAGCTTTATTCTCTTTGGTAGGATTTTTCCCCCTTTAATAACTCAAAGTATCTAATCCTCCTAGAGCACCTAACTAATCCCCCATAGTCCGTCTAGAACCTCCAATTTCCACAATGCGATACACTATACTCTTATCCATTAATATATATGTTTAGCTCTCTATCTCTCTCAATACACATAGATATATACGCTTATTTGATCTGTAGGAATTCAAAAAAACCTAAAGTCAAGAACTGCTCAAGATATATTTCAAAACTATCATTGCACTTTTTGCGATTATTGACCATAGCACTATCTAATATATCAAAATTCCTAAGCTAAAATTGCCATTGTGGCATTGTTCATGAAATCCCAAGATATTTACCTTGTTTAATCCCCAAATCACAATTTTCCCTTGATAGTGTATTGGGTCTTCTACCCATTCTGAAAATGGCTTGCCATGTAAGAATTTATCTTCCATTCATCCAGTAAGTTATGAAGCATTATATCTTTAAATTTATTATAATGTTCAGAAAATGATGGGAAAATTTTGAAGTGCCCATCTTTTGTATTTAATGGTATATTAGGCCTCACAATTTGGTCTCCCATGCTCCGTCCTCTCTCTTGTTACAAAACACAACTTGCACAAGATATGATGGTTTAAATTAAGCTTTTTTTATGTATAAAAATTCAAACCTTAAATGTTATCCACGTAATATTAATAAAAGAATATGTTTCAGGTAAGAGTCCTTAGAAGTCTTTTGAGAAAAATGAAATGGCCTAATTACGTAGACTTATTAATTATATCTACATATGCGGTCTCAAGTCATTAGTGTGGTCATGAAATAACAGGTATTAGCCAAGCAGGCTTTTTTCAGTTTCTACGGTGTATTAATGCGATAAAATGTGTCAAAAATATCATGTAATAATTTGTATTCTTGTCTTCTATATTTGTTTAACAAAGCCCTAACTTGCTAACTATCTTGGAAATTGAACAAATGGAATAGAAATTTAATAAAGATGTCTCTCTCTTCATGTCAAATTTGAGATGTGTCTCAGATTTTGTGACACTCCAAATCCCGTTTAGAGGATTTCTCCACAGGACCGATTTGTCACAAGTGTCGTACGCTGACGGCAGTTGATATTAAATTTTATGAATAAATTTAAACTAGTTATTTTAATTAAGAAAAGTACATCTTAGATTTTTTTAAAAATTCGACATGGTTTAACGAAGACCTATATTAGTACGAGAAATAATATAACAAAATTAACTATACCAAAGTGTGGTACATTCAACAAAATTTCGGCATGATGTAAGCATTTCCTCAATGAAATTCAATTTTCTTCAAAGTCTAAAAACTTTACGGGCAACTTTTCACTACCATAAATAAGTCTTAATGCAAATATACACTTTTCAAACTCTAAATGTCAAGGATAGCGAGTACAAAGTATCCATAGTATGACAATTATACAGCCATAAAAAAAGAAGTCTAAAAAACTATTAAATGTACAATGAAATACTTAATAAAATAACAAAGTTGATTCAACTTCCATAGGGTATCAGAGATGTTCTAAGAAGTACTCGGACCTATCTCACGACCTCTACCTAAAACCTGTGTAGTACTTGAAAAGGAAAGATGAGGGAACGAGCCAAACTGGCTCATTGGGAACTATGGAGAAAAGGAAATGCAATACAAAAATTATAATAAATAAAGAAATGACGAACTCAAAAAGTAATGCACAATACTAAATTCACAATAAAATCTCGAAATTTTGAAATTTACTGTAAGTTCGCCCTAGCACACTAGCCTACCTCCTCACGACCTGCCATAAATATGTACAATAATCCAACCACCTCCTCCTCGACCTAATACCGGTACTAGACAAAAATACATCACATAAGCACCTCATATTACTATGGGTTAGTGCACTGCTAACTAGATTTAATAGACACCCCATCTTACCATGGGTTGGTTCAATATATATAAATATATATAACTCATACATTTCTATACCAATGATCCAATCTCAACAATATGTCCGCCGTCATTCGTATCTTAGTAGTAATAGTGCTCAGGGAAAATTTTATAAAACTAACAAGTGTATCCCATGTGATCTTAATAATGCTATCCATTAGATATAGGTTATCACATGCTTAAATAATTATAAAGTTTACCTTTAATACAATTCATTGATTAATTACACAATTTACCGCTTTAATGCTAAAATTTAGTATAATAGCAGTTTTATTTTATAATCATGTTATTATACTGAAGATGGACAACAATCTCAGATTTTTCCATGAATTTATACTTGTCTTAGTCAAAATTTCTACAATTTAGCAAAAATTAGTAAGAGTAACACTAGACCCGCTAATAACCTTATCAAACGCCTTATTCATGTTTAACCTCAAGCTTAAGTTTGATTTTATGAAGATTAACATTCTGAAATTGGCAAATTTTGATGAAAAATATGTTATTAAACATACATGTGACGATTTTAGCGATTTCGATACCAAAATCTCAAAACAACCCATGAATACCAACATGCACTACAATCAGCCCTTAATTCCATCATCAACAACTGATATAACAACTATATGCTCAGATTATATATATCAAGCATAACCACATGCATGCAACGAAAAGTAAGATTTTGGTACCGATAATCTAGTATTACTACTCATACAACAATCTCCAAGGAAGGAATGAAGAAATGAAAGGAAGTTCCTACCTTAGTAACCTCTGGACATAAATATATAACTCCTAATAGACCACCTATGGAAACCGAATGAGGAAACCGACCTCGAAATTAGATTCGCCACGTGAAAAGTGAAATATGAGATTTTGAGTCAAAATCCTTGAATTTGAGCTATGAAACCTACATATTTCTCCCTCAATCTCTCTAGAAAAGTGGATCTTGAAAATGGACTGAAATGGAGGTGAAGGACGTTTTAAAAAATGAGTCAAAGATGGTCAATTCGTTAAAAACAATGCTGGGACCAAAATGTTAAAACTGTTCTGTCAGTTGGACCAAATTGTAAAAAAAACCGACAGCTTGGAACAAAATGACATTTTTCTCAAAACAAAAAAAGGCCGAACTAGCTCATTTCACGTCCGAATTATGATGAAACTTTCCAGAATTAATCTAATAAATATATATGACTTCTTGAAAAAGACAGTACTTATTTCGGGTCACTAGAAGTAATCGAGGCAACAGTTAGCGCTCGATACTAATTTTAAGGTTTGAAATCAAAATCTTCAAAGTTTAAAATATGGAGTGTTACAGGTAATCCATTTATACATTCTCAATAAAACTCGATCATAATCTTCATATCAATGAAAAGGTCTATTACATCAATGTAATTCTCAAAATATTAAATAATTAACTACAATTATCACAATTAATTTTGCATGGTTTCTTTAATTACATAAACCTATTGTGACCTAAAGTTGTTTAGACGATAGGGATTAACTTAAAATTATACAAGTGAAATCAAGTTTCCCTCCAAGGGAGACTAACACGGTCCAGGTCATCAGATGTTCTAAGCTTTAATGCGCGACAAATCAATGAGCGTACCTACAAAAATGTTTGAAAAGTGCGAGTGAGCCAAACACAAGCTCAGTGAGAACTATACAAGTTTTTTCTATAAAAATACAACTAGCCTAGCACACACGTATACCAAAAATAATAGAAAGTCACGAGATGCATATAACTTAATTACGCCTTATATGTACCATATACATATTTATACACACACATATATATAGTATTATACCAAATATTATGAACCATATATCAAAACTAGCGGTGCGTATATGCACAACACATGGTATCTTGCCCTAAAGGAAATTAGTATTTTTTTTTTTTTATAGAACAATAAATTATTTACATCTGATATGGGGAATACCTCCCTGGTCAATTTTGAGAATACCTTTTAACAGTCTAGGGACATCTTTCCACTCAAAGTAAACACACCTTTCATCTCCATACGACCTACATTAGATAAAAAATCAGGCCCCATATTAATCTCTCTGTATATATGAACAATAGAATAATCCTTTTTGGTAAGCTTTTCACAGATCTTCCTAATTTCCAGCTGAATCACCCACGGCACCAAAGAGTCTACTTCAATCTCAACTTGACAGCACCCTATTATCTCACACCAACTAAAACCATCCCAGAAGAGCACAAGCTTCAGCCTTCATATTAGAAGTATTACCATAGAAGTTAGATAAAGCAGCAACCAAACTTCCGCAATGATTTCTAATTAAAGCACCTCCCCACTCAATCCCGGATTACCTTTCGAACAACCTCAGTGTTCAATTTAACTCGATCCTTCCCCCGAAGCCGACCATTTGATAATAGATAAAACTCCCATCCTCATTGGAGGAGCACTCTTCACAAAATCTTGAATCCATACATCATCCCCTTCAACTCGTTTTTGCACAATAGTGGAGTTAATAAGCAAGCATCAAACATAGTTCCCAATTCTTTAATTATATGAGCTATTGACATGTTAACTCCCTCAAATCTCCCCTTGTTTCGATTCTTCCACAGCATCCAACAAATCAGCACGGGAATAAGTGACAGCATTACTTTATGACAAGGAGACTTAATTCTAATTGGCCACCATTCATTAACTCGAGAAACTAAGCTTAAAGATTTGCCAATAAAACCCATTCGACACTCAAAGTGCTTCCACAGAGTTTGAGCAGTTTCACTTTGCAAAAATACGTGATTATAATCTCATAACAGGCATTCACATAACATTTGCATTTTAGAGCTAAAGAAATACCTTTGCCTTGGACATTCTGATCAAAAGGAAGCTTATTATTCAAAGCTCTCCATATAAAAATAGACCATTTAGAGGAGTTGATGAGTGCCAAAATACTACTCAATAGTAATCTGCTCTTTTTAGTTCTACAAGAATTCCAAGCTGACGAAACAGAAAAATTACCTGTGGTGGATAGAAGCAACACACTCTTTCATCCTCCTCATTCAAACATTGAAACATATCAAGAAGTTTTATCACAATAGAAAAATCTCCAACAAAAACGTATCTCCATAATTGAGGATCCAATTGAGCTTCCCTAACATTTAATTTAATAAGATGATCAGGAGGATCAACCAACCTACCCTCAAGCAACCAATTGTCCTTCCAAAAATTGACTTCACCTTTACCAATAATCCAACCCACATAAGCCTCAGCTTGCTTTTTTAACTTTCATCACCCTAGACCACGTACTGGAACACGCAGTTGGTTTTTGACAGTCTAAAAGATGCTTCTGCTTAACATATTTACCATGCATAAAATTAGCCCATAAATATTGATTAATTCTCAAATTCCACCACAATTTATACGCAAAGGCTGAACATGATATCCTCAAAACCTCTCACTCCAAGACCACCTTCTTCAGTTGGGCAAGCACATTTTCTCCAATTAACCCAATGAAATTTTTGGCCTTCTTCTCGTGCCCGCCCCCCAAAAAGTTAGCAAATATAGCTTCCATTCTATTAATTATAGCTTTCGGAGGATCAAAAGCAGCTAAAATATGAACTGGCAAGCTTTGTAAGACATGTTTTATAAGAATAACCGACCCCCTGAAGAAAGAAGATTCCCCTTCCAGCCCGCAAGTTTCTTTTCCAGCTTAAACACAATATCATTAAAAAAACTATCTTCTTTCTGCCCACGAATAGCTGGCAGCAAGATACTTGATAGGAAGCGATTTTTGGGAATAACCAGTAACATCAGCCACTGTTTGAATACGAGTCGCTGCCACCTTCTCAGAAACAATGAAACAACTTTTGGATTTATTGATATAATGACCAGATTCAACTTCATAGGCCGCAAGAAAATTCATTAACACATTCAAAGAACTCTTCGAACCATTTATAAAAATCACCACATTTCTGCAAAAGCCAAATGAGAAATAGCTGGACAACTAGAAAGGGTAGAAAAA
>CM038466.1:51186986-51416165 GCA_021464415.1 Lonicera japonica
TGGATTCAAAATGATGTTCCTGCATGGATCGGAATTAGAATTATAAATTTTGGCCTTTTCGTCGATGAAATAATAGTTAAGTACTTGAAACTTATTTTTGTCCTAGTTAATCCTGATTCAACGTTAGAAGTATATTAATTTTTCGACAATAACTGAATACTTTTGTCTGTAAATACTGCATACTTGATTCCATCCATCAATCTATTTTCTTCACTTTGAGTTCTAGTCTCAATAAGAATGCTAGTTCTTATAGAGACCTTATTACCACATTTGCTTGGTCATATATTTGTTACTAGATCATTGTATCCTACCCACAATGTTTTCCTAGTAGCTTTATTAATGAAATTTTAAAAATATTTTATAAGTAATATTCATATATTTTTATTTAACCTTCAAAACATTTTTCCTTTATAAAAGTGTGGCTTTGTGTATTGGTTTGTTGTAATTTAGTAATAAGATATTTGTTTTTCTAACCGTACCATAAAATTTGGATTGAAAGTCATAAACTACATTCAAGCCTTGTACTTCATTAATTGCTCCACCTCTAATTAAGAGTACACTTTGACTTTTCCATATTTAAAATAAATTTAAATGCACTAATTTCAAATTAATCATTGCTTAAGAACACAACTTCCATACTTTCGTGAAATATGGTACATCGATTATATCTTGATTGGGATTTGAACTCTTAATTTTGGACATCCCAAAATTGAATAGTGGACTCTTAATCTGGAAAGGATGGTGTATCTTGTAGTTGGGGACAGATTAAAAGCTTTTTGGTGTGTTTGACGTGTAAAACTAAAGAGTCAAACAGGATTATTTAATCTCATCTGAATAGGATAAACAATTCCACCTCTTAGGTGGGATTCGTTAATCATTCTTTCGATAGAATAAGAAGTTTTAGTGGGATAAATAATCCCCTAGATATACAATCCCGACAAACACCAAACATGGGATATGATCAAATTATCCTATCCCACCATCTTAACCTTTGCGTAAAATGCAGCCTTTAGGTCATGTTGGATGACTATATACATTGTTTTCGTTGGATATATATACGTGATGTGCGCTGTCATGCATAAGCTCTTTCCCGGAGTCGCTTGACGCGTTTGTTGCTTTAATTCTGCCTAATTATCCTCTTATCTCAAGATTAGTGTCTTAGCGAGTTTTGCATCTAACATCGTCCCGCTAGGTGTGCTTTTGTTGTGTTTCTATGTGTTTATAGGCATAGGATGCAATGGCGTTCGAAGAATTGATCAAGCGCTAGTCAAAAGCTCGCAAAATGTTGATCTGAGGAATTTCCCAGAAGCATGATCGATCATGGGTATACCATGATCGATCATGGTGCAAATTGGCCTTCAGAGCAAAGGACCCCATGATCGATCATGGTAGACCCATGATCGATCATGGCCTGGCGGGGACATTCACCAACTCCTGCTTTTAGCCTTATTTCGGGGGTTTTGGTTCCTAGATATTTCTTTTTGTTTATTTTATTAGTTTTTGTACTCCTTTAGCTATTGTTTTAGTCTAAGGGAGGGGAGATAGATCATGATCTAAGGAGACACACTAGAAAGTTCTAGAGAGAATGAAGAGCTAAAGTTGTATTGTTCTTCATTTTTCCTTGTAAGTGTTTTGATTTGTAAGAATAATTTCTTCTTCTATAATATTTGTTTTTGCATCTATTATGGAGTAGTCTCTTACTAAGGTTACGGAGGTTGATTGCGATATGATTTTTGGTGATTAATGGCTCAACCCATATTTAAAGTTTGATAAATATTTGTGAATCTTCTTCTTCTTCATCATATCATCCATTCTTTCAAGCTTTCTAGGTATTTTCATGATAAGTTAAGACTTTATATGCCTTGTATATTTAGTTATTGGTTGTTAATGATCATACAACATATTTATATGGTTCTAGAAAGCTTGTAGTCTTGTTCCCCCATTCATGGAGTTTTTGACCTTTTTGTAGGAATTATAAATAGTTCATAAAACTCCATAGATGGATTATAAATTTGTTAGCTTATCTTTGATTCATTTATTGATATATTGAGTGCTTCTTACACTTTATGTGATACTTAGACTCTTTATTTTCTACTATGAGTGATAAATGATGAGATGACAAATTTATCCCATAAACCTCATTCCGTTTCATTGTTATGATTCACTTTCTAATTTTCATTCTTTAAATCATGAGATATCATACACTCGCTTTATGTTAAATCTTTTTATGATGAGTTTGTCATATCTATCTCGGATTAGCTTCGTCGGGAATGGGTTTTCTTGCTTCACACCCGTAGCTAAGAGGTAGGAATGATAACCTCGTCTTTGGTGGAATGTCGTTTGTCTCTTTCTTGATATAGCTTCAATCCGGGAATGAGTCGCCTAGCGTCGCACCCTTTGCTATTGAAAGATACACCAACATTCCCCATATCTCGAGAAACCTTGTGTTGAAATCTTTGTATGAGCTAGTGATCACTGTCTATTAAATCGTAACTAACCTCCACCTACCTTAGTGCTTTCTTATTAATTTTCACAACTGTTTTACATTTACGTTGTTCTACAACAAATCCAATTCACACAAAATCTGAAAACCGTAAAATCCGTAATCCATTCCATTCCTTTTCACTTATCCCTGTGGTTCGACACTCGGACTTCCGAGACTATATTACAACTTGACGTGCCTGAACTTGGGCTATAACACAACGCGCTATTTTGGCGGCGTCATGCGCGATTTTGCATATTTATACCACTTATTAACCTTTGTTTTTTCACTTTCGGTTGAAGTTCTTTTCTTTTATTTGTTTTTAGTATATTTTAATAATTTTAGTGTTAGTGAAGATATCATCGAAAAAGTGGTGAATAAAGTATCAAAGTCAAGAAGAAGCCAATTGAAGCGATCTCAGAACAAAATTTTTATTTAAGGAAGTTGCGCTACAGTTTGGTATTTTAAACCTATATCCTCGCTTAGAACTCGGATTTTTTATTTATTTATATATGGTTAGAGAGAAGTTTCTCTTCCTAACTCGAAGACCTTTTATGTTAAAATAGTTACAGCTTAGAGGAGCGAGAATCATGTTTAACTTTCTCTTTTGAGTTTTCCCAAATTCTGAGGCATCCCAATAATCCAAAAATTTACTTTCCCGTCCAAATATCCCCAAAAATAGTTCGAAGCAGACATCCTCCATTACCTTGTTTTCCAAATTTCACAAAACATCCAATCCAAAATTTCAATAACCAATCCAATCCTACATCCTGTCCAAAAATATCAAATGCCAATCCCCAAATCCATAGTCCAAATCTCATCCACATCCATAACTATATTACAAAATAGTTCTTTGGGGGGCGAGCATATTATATACTCCCTTATTAAATGATATTTTCACCAACATGTAATTGGCTAGTTATACTTCTCTCCTAGGATCTAAAAAATATTTTTTATTTACTTCAAATTTTTTTATTAAAATCCAATTAGTTTATTATCAAAAAATTCCCAAATATTAATCAAAGTTAAAAAAGCACGGCCCGTGCATTATAAAATCAAATTCCATTTAAATAATTAAATCCAAATCAGCCACTAACTTGCTCCCTACTACTCATTAAACCCTAGCCCTTCTTCTCCTATATATTGACGCATTCAGCTTCAAAGAAAAGAATCATACAATTTTAACAATAATTTCCAACTCTGATTGTCAACTATTTTTGAGAGACTATATGTGATTTTAGATTATATATCTCGCATAAAGAGAAACATGGTGAGGTTCTGGAAACTCCTAATTTTTGTTATATGACGCCGTGTTTAGGTCATTTTGATCTTTAGAAGAAATATATATTTACAACAGATCTGAACTTTCGTGGTAAAATATTAAATGGTGAAGGTATTTGTGTTTTTAGAAGGACAAATATATCTTATCATTGAAATTGTATTGTGAAGGTTAGGAAGGGAAGAAATTTCTAAATTCGAGTCTGTGGAGGGCTGCTTATAGCAGATGTAATTCGAAGCAGAAGAGTATTTGGAAATTCATCCAAAAATCATTGGACTATAGTTTCTATTTTTATTTTATAGTAGATTAGTTTGCAAATTAATTTCGATATTATTTAATTTTCATGTAAAAAAGTAAATTTAATTAATAAAAATTCTGAAATTTCACTCCATGTGGATACGATCCCTCATTTCGCTCTATACGTTATTAATGTAGTATAGTTATGATTTTTTGATCTAGCGTTTTTCTTTCTGTGAAAAAAATTCTCTTTCAATACTATAAATATATATGTCCTTACATAGTATTACAGATGAGCATAATTTTGAGGTACACTAATTGGACCCATATATTAGATGCGCCAATCTAGTAAGCTGCATCATCACCTGCTCATATTAGGTAGCAAATTTATAGTGTCATGTCTATTATTTGTGAATTATTAATCATCTTATACTCTATATTTATACGTGTTTGCTTCTATTGCTCGGAATCTTTCCTAGTTCACTTTTTGGCCATTCATTACCAATTTTGGTATGTTTTGCCAATCAGTGTGATTCCTTTTTAAGCCCGTAGATTTTCAACCTAAATCCATGTGAACATTGATCTATGACGTCCTTTAAAACACAAGTGTGTTTCTTTGTGTTCTAATCCCATCCGTACATTTATAACCGTCAAAGTTAATCCTATCCGTTAATTGTTAGGGTTTATGGGTTAGTGTATTATATAAACCTGTTGTTCTTCCCTCTCTGCCGCATTCAACACTCACCCACACACATATTTTGTGGTGAGATAAACCCTCTCCCCCTCCCTCTCATACTGAGTAGATTAGTCTTCTCTTATCCTCTGTTATATGGTGAGTATACCTTTCATTGTATTCTTGTAGGATTGGATGTATTAATTCCTTTACTATTTTTGCTCCTCTTTTTTCTATTAGCGTTTTGTGTTATTTTGATCCCGAGGACCCTTGGATAGTTGATTATATAATCGATCTACAAGATCTTGATCGGCAAATTGCCGAGGGAGATATGAGTATATTTTTATCAAATAATGTATTAGTTTCATAGACAATCAGATCTATTTTCGTAGAACAAGTTTTCTTAAACATCGAAACTAAAAGGTTTTGTTTGGAATTTATTTGTTTCCCATTCCATTGATTTTTAGAATTGTCTTACCTTTTTTTTTCCTAATTTTTAAAAGTGGATCTTGGAGGTATCCAAGCCATCACCTTGTTAATGTTGTTGTTGTTGTTGTTGTTTCCTCTAATTAAAACTTGGTTTGTACGTAGAAGAATTCAACCTTGCCACCGTTCGGTGGGGTTGGATGAGGCAATGGGTCTTGAGGGCTCTTTCTCCATAATTAATCCAAGGGAGGACACCTTACGATTCCATTTCAAAATAAGTACACTCTTTACCTAAAATAACCTTCATTAACTTCTTCTTTTTTTCTATTAAAAAAAATCCCCACCCAACCCCACGCACCGCAACTCTCCCTCACCTGAATTCCCGACACAACCCGCAACCCAGAAACCCAACTCGCCAACCAGTTTTAAACCTTCACTCTTGTAATTTTTAAAGAAGGTTTTTAATTTTTAGTCGTACATTTTGTTTCTTTCTTTTCTTTTCTAAATTTTTAGAACTCTATACAAATACATTGTCAATCTACTATGCAGTAACTTGCGAGTGTTTATCCATAATGTGGCCATACAAGGATGAAGAGGAACCCTACCTACCAAGGTTTTTTTCCTCTCTAGAGTAAAATTCTCCCATGTGAGAAGTGAAACGCATTGCAAAACATCATCCTTTTTCAAACTAAATTGTTTACAAAGTGTAGGATGCTAAAAGTAAATTAACAGGCCACAAGAATATAAATCCTCTGTTAAGCGTGTTTTAATTTTATGAAATAAGGGTGGTTATAGATTACCATTTTGAGCAAATAATTATGCATGCCAAGAATAAATCTACTTGGTAGTACGTCGAAAATTATCTCCCGAGGCAAATTGTCTATGGTAGTTCTTACATGGCCACTACAATTCATCAATTTCTTGGGTGTAAAGCATGCCATTTTAGAAAGAGGATATTGGAGCACTGCCTTAAATCACTTATATTCAGTTGGCCCTCATACAGTGTTAAATGGATATTGGAACTGTAACGCACAATTATATAAGTTGCTATTCTGATCTCCATGTAATACTGTTTTAGGGTCATCTAATCGAGAATTATAAGTGATTGAATATGGTGCTCCAAATCCATAGTTCTAAAATTGCATGCTTTAAGTCCACGAAGTTGACGAATTGTAACGGTCAAGTGAGAACTACAATAAATGATTTGGCTCTAGATACAATGGCTGACATACTTTCAAGAATTCCCATAGATTTAATCTGGGCATACATAGTGGTTTGCTCAAAATGCAGCTATGCAACTAAGGAACCTTATTTCATAAAATTGAAACTCACTAGATCGAGGGTTGTAAATTCTTCGACGATAATGGATTTTAGCATCCAACACTTGGTATACAATTTAATTTGAAAAAAGATAAACTTATGCATTGCAACTCATTTCTCTAGTAATTACACTAGAGTGAATTTTTCTCGAGGTGGGAAAAACCCTTGGTAGGTAGGTTCCTCCATCCATGTGTGGCCATAGCTTGGTTACCTTGATGCTAGCGCATGGTAGTCTCCTTTCCTCTATCATCATATATATCTCTCTCACACACCGGGGCACCCAACTTCAACTTCACCGGCGTAATACGTCCATCTGTTTGCAATTTTACTATGGTATAATCCACTCCTTCCTTTAAAATAGTACTTGGTTTAATTTGTCTCCCGTTATTCGAATTTAGTTTAATAATCTAGGTTTAATCAGTTATCCACAAAATTTGGTACCAATTGGTCTAGAACTTTCTATTGTTTTTTTCATCCTAATAATTCGATTATGGATGTTCTATAATAAAAGCGATCCTTTTTTTTCCCTTTTTGTATGAGGTTCAAAGTAATCCTCTAATATATTTATTTTTTGAAAAAAAAATCAACTTATTTTGGTTATTTTCATTATGATTTAAATTATCAAAACAAATATTTTTTTTCAAAGTTAAGAAAATTCAATTAGTGCTTTAATATAATATATATAATACAGTGTAATGAAACTATCGGTAAAAACCTAAAAACATAGCATGTTTAATTGAATTAGATATGTTTTCGTCAGGTATTGGACAAAGGATTCCATCAAATTTCATTTGAATAACACAAATTCAATCCATTGGAAGTAACAATGAAATGTGGACTAAGTATGTCATTGAAATGTTTGGATCGTTGTTACGTAACTTAATCCAGAAAGGAGGGAGTATCTTGTAGTTAATGTCGAGTTTAAAAGCATTTAGGTCATGTTGGGCGGCTAGGCACAATGCTTAGGATATCATGTAAGTTGATTTTTGTTGTATTTTAGGGCCATGATCTGTAATTTAATCCCGGCCAGTTGTGCATTTGTAATAGTCAGACTATTTTTATGGTTTGAATATAATATAAATCATTTGTCCTTCGATCTCTTCCACATTCAACACACATCCACACACAAATTTTGCAGTGAGAAAAAATCACTTATCCCCTGACCCTCGCCCCCTCTATTATCATGGGTGGATTGTCTTCTCTTATCTCTCTTATGTAGTGAGTATACCTTTCTCCGTATTCCTGTAGAATTGAGATATTGAGTGATTGTAAATATAGGATGAAATGTACTACTCCTTTGATGTTTTTCCTGTTCTCGTTTTCATTTGTGTTCAGTGTTGTTATGATCATGAGGATCATTGACTAGTAGATTCTCTAATTGATCCCATAAGATCTTGATCAACAAATTATTGAGGGGGAAACAATATTTGTTAGAGACAATTTTCGTATCAATTTATTGTCATTTGATGTTGTTTCAGTTTCAAGGAAAATTAAGCAAATCTATCATTGTATCACAAGTTTGCTTGAATAATTGAATATAAAAGGTTTTCTTTGGAATTTATTGTTTTCTGTTCCATTGTTTTTAAGAATTGTTTTACATCTTTTTTTTTCTTCTACTATACATTCCTTAATTGTTTTTAATTTCTCTCTTTGTTTATGTTTTTAACTACATGTATCATATTTGTGTCGTGTCATAAATTGTTCAACCCGTCAATTAGGGTCATGTATTATCTTGTTCATTAATTTGGGCATAAGTAAAGCTATACAACCTGGCTAAAGAGGGCAATTGCCCCCCATAAGTTATTGAAAATGAAACCGAAGAGTGTTCATGATGGGTGCTGAAACTAAGAGATAAACTAACAAGGTAGGTTTACCTAGTTTTGATTCAATGAGAATGTCAGACTATCAAAGATAGATATGATTTGTTGTTGGTTACCAAGCATCAATAATAGGTAGATTACTCTTAAGATTTCTCTGTTTGAAAAAATCCAGGAACATATAAAAAGAACAAATTCTCTGAAAGAGTTAACAGAGATTGATGAATTGAATAGGGATTTGAAATTGTAATGTGAAGAAACCCTAGCTGACGACCACATATTTATAGAAAGGAAGGTGTTGTTGTAAATTACATAGCTGTCAAGAGGTTCCCCTTGTGTAATATACAAAACACCTTCCCCTCTATAAATATGTGGCTGTCAACTAGGGTTTTTTCATATTACAATCTCAGATCCCTATTCAGTTCATTAATCTCCGCCTCTCCTTCCGAGAAGATGCCCTTTTCATATGCTATTGGGTTTTTTCAAACACGTATGAATCTGTATAGCAATCTACATATTATTGATTAATTAATGGTAATCAACAACAACAAATCATATCTATCTATGATATTTTCATTGAATCAAAATTAGGTAACCTACCTCATCACTTTCTCTCTCTCAATTTCAGCTCCATCATGGCCTCTCTTTCTATATATTTGTTTTGTTGCATCTTGTAAGTTCTTATAATACTCTTCAGTTTCATTTTTGTTTTGTTGGCATAGGTCAGAAACTACTATCAACTAAATTACTATCATACTTTTTCTTTTCGCAAAATTATTTTTTTCCGAAAATTAGAACCAAACGAGCGCTAAAATATAAAAATATCAGAAAACTTAATTATTTCCTTTGAATATAGTAAACAGTTGTTGATTTAAAAGGATAATTGCCGTAAGGCTCAGAACTTATAGTTGAAATTACTCAGTATCATACTACTCACTTTCTAAACTCCATTTTTCGTCTAATTTTCTAGCAAAAAGGAAAACATGAAATCAAGATTTCACATATTTCTCAAAAAATTACAAAACCCTCAAATATGCAATAACCCTCAAATTAAACCTGCAAAAAAGTCACTTTTTCCACCAAAGATTCATTCACACTTAGTCTCTAAACAATGATCAAAGAACTCCTCCTTATGCAAATTTTACAACTTAAAATTTAGGTTGCATATTAAAGAAACAATAATAATAACCATACCCTACTGCTTTCTCCATGAAACATTTATTTTTACTCTCTGTCCAAACAAAAATGCTACTTTATCCATTTATTGTATTTCGAAAAAAACAACATTGCTAATTTTACGAGTATAACTTAATTTATTGACAACCCAGACCAGTTGGCTGATAAGAAATAGGGCAAAAACAGAGCTTCATTCGACCAAAAAGTGTTAGCCCTTTAGGAGGCCCCCTAACAAATAGTAACCAAAGCTTGTGCACCGCCATTGATGTACAGATCACATGATTTCCCAAATACAAGGTCCAGGAGGACCTCAACATGGTTTCCATTGACGAGGGGAATGAAGAGAAATATTTTCTTATTGCCAATTCACTTAACCAAGAAGAAAGGGAGCGGCTAATCAAGGTCCTGAAATACAACATATATGTTTTTGCTTGATGGCCTTATGATATGCTAACCATCGATTCTGATGTCATGTGCACAAACTCTACATTAATCTGACGTCAAAACCTATCAGGCAAAAAACCACATAGAGCTTTTCCCGATATAGCAAAGCCATGGAAAAGGAAATTCAAAATCTACTCAAGGTAGGGGCCATCAGTAAGGAAGAATTCTCAGACTAGATTTCAAACCCAGTGGTCGTAAAAAAACATAATGGGAAATGGAAAGTCTGTGTTGATTTTATCGATCTTAACAAGTCATGCCTTGTGGACAACTTTCCTCTTTCCATAATTGATCAATTAGTGGATTCTACAACGTGTCACAACAAATGAGCTTTCAGGATGCATATTCTGGCAACCACCAAATCTCCTTATTTGTCCCTAATCAAGATAGCACAGCTTTCATCACCACCTTTGGCTTATATTATTAAAAGGTAATGCCATTTAGACTCAAGACTGCAGGAGTAACTTATCAAAGGCTAACTACCAAAGTGTTTAAGGACCATGTTAGGAACTCCATGGAATATACATGGACGATATGCTTGTCAAAAGCAGGAACAATGGGGACCAAATATTGAATCTTGATGCCACCTTGCAAGTAGTCTGACATTATAAAATGAAGTTGAATGATGCAAAGTGTTCATTTGGAGTTAGTTCAGGCAAATTCCATGGTTTCTTGATTAACTACTGAGAACTTGAAGCCAATAAAAAAATCGAAACCTTAAATAATGCCACTCAAGTGGATAGAAGAATGTGACAAGATCCTAGTGAATCTAAACGACTATCTCAGTAGCCCCCTCCCAACTCATTTTCATTCCTTGGCTGCACGAATAGTTGTACTTCTATTTATATCCTCATCCAAATATGTCAATGTTGCCTTAATCAAAGAAGAAGATAAAGTTCATAAACAAGTCTATTATGTTAATAAGTTACCATTGGGACCATAGCTCAATTACCTACCTCTTAAAAAAGCTAATATTTTCCTTGGTAGTAATTGCCTTAAGAAAATTCAGTCATTATTTCGATGCCCACCTAGCTAAAGTCCCAATTGCATGAGAAAAGATGGGGTGCGCGTGAAGAACCAAATTAATTAACTCTAGATTTATTAGTTGATGGTTGGATTCTTAAAAACTAATTTTAATCAAATCATAAAGTAAACCCTAGAAGTCTATAGATTTTAGTTCTACAAAACCTGTTTAATTTATCTAACATGCAATTAATAAAGTAATTAAACCGATAAGTAAACACCATAATTAACGAGGTACTCCTGTAGTGTAGGATTAATCCTCAACAATCCATTATGTACATAAAAGTTTACGAACTTAATTAATCACAAATCATACAGACTTACACAACTTAAATTTCACAATCCGCCTGCAAAAGTCTCCACCTTCTGCTCGTATAGTCCATCCTTAAATCACATTATTTGGATTAAAACGAATCACACACCCTGGTCTCCCACCAATCTCTTCAACGCCTTTTGCGAATTACACGCACCTTGGGATCAATTTTGTTTTTCAAAGAAAAATCGCTTGCTTTGACATGAAATCAAACCCTAAAGTAGATTTTATGTTTTGAGGTTTTAATCTACCTCTATATGATGTCCCAAATCCCGTTATGTGGTTTATACCTACAGGACCCGGTTAATCACATTGCCGTATGCGACGACAGGTTTAAATAAATAAATTTAAAACTCATTTAATAGTGAACTATGCGTAAAACCTTATTTTAAGAAAATTTTGGTAGGTGGAGTCCATAAGCTGAATAAAATCAAACCTATAAATTAATAAAATAAATTTCATTTCTATAAACAAGCTCCACATTCTATAATGCTTAGTCATAACAAAATCACATATAATTATTTAATACAAATCTTCCATGCTAAAACCCACATAAAATCAATCTATAATAGTGTATAAGCATATTTACGAGCTTTGGTGGGTTTTTGGGAGATATTGAACCATACAAATAGGGATTTTAGTTTGATTGTCAAATGGAAGGTATATTAAGTGTAAATTAACAATTAAAAATCATAAATTCAAGCCCATCACCCTTACATGCAAACAACCTAGGGTTTATACTAAAATTCCCAAATTATCAAGAAACCAACTAATGCAACTCGTTATAGTTAAAATCAAAGTTTGAGTACCAGTGTTCCTACCTTAATTGAAGCTTCATAAAAGAAATGAATGATTGAAGATGAGTGGAGAGGCTAGACGAAGTTGATCCGCAAGTGTTATTAAGCTTCTTCATGCTCTAATGGTGGATAAGATGAAAAAGATGAAGAATAGTATAATTAGTGACCAAAATCTTAAAGTTGGATGATCAACCTTCAAATCTCCAAAAATCACATATCTTGCTCTATCTCTCTCTAGTGTCCTCAATGTGTATTGTGTTTGTGGCTCAATCAAGAGGAAAAAATGGGTTGTAAAGTGGTAAAATTCTGGTCAAACGCTGAAATATAGGTCAAATTCTGGCGCATAGTTCGTATTTTGGCATAACTTTTTATATGGAACTCCGATTGATGCACCTTTTTTTATCTAAGGTATTTCCAAATTCTCAATAGATCAATGCCAGAAATTCCTCAAAGATAGCGCTATACTAAAACACATTCTAATACGATTATATTTTTCCAATCATCATACTTCACACGTAGTTTTGGCTCATAAGGAGTGTGAATTGAGTCTCGGTCAAAAACACAAAAGTTATAAGCTTTCAAAGTTGAAAACAAAATTTAAAACAAAAAAGAAAAAGAAAAAGAGAAACTCATTTTGTTGTTAAGTTTAATTATCATCGTTGGTCTATCAAATTTAACCACGGGTTTTCGAAATGTGTTATAATCATACAAGCTTATATAATGTCACCAATGTGACATGTAAAAAGTTTTGAATCCACAAAAGGATTCCTATAATAAAAAATGGCTACCCGAAACAAGTTTAGTGATAAAAATGCAAATAATGAGCACTTAGAAGTCCAAAACTCATTTGAACAATCTGAGATGTGTTGTGACTATACATGCATGTGTATTATCAAAAATAAGACTTATATGTGAACACCTCATTTTGCGACCTTCGCAAGAATCTCGACCCCTAAAGAAATGAGCACGCATGCATGCATAAACATTCATAGATGCATACATGCTATATACATGTGATACATGTCAAAGAATAAAGCCGAAAGGACACCTGGACGAGAAGTTACGGGAATTATCGGAGGTTGCCAGAATCGAAAATCGTTAACTCTTGTGAGAACTCGTACAATGATACTTCCCCATTTCTGATCATCCTAAATCTTTGAGAGTTGTTAAATGGAACCATAAAGAGTAACATACTCAAAAATCATCTCGATCCGACGGCCGAATCTCTAGGAATTCAAAAAACCAAGAGTTCACTTCGAGTAATCAAATGAAGACCTTCCCGGACTCCAATCGACGTCAAATTCGGACACAAGCTGGAATAGATTTGGAGGCAAAATATATTCAAATTTCAAAAAAATCAAGAGTTAATCTCACCACATCCCTCAACCTTAATGAATAAAAGTAGAGTGTTTCACATTGCGGAAGTTGGAGGTTTCTAGACGGACTATTGGGCATTAGTCAGGTGCTCTGGGACGATTAGATAGGAAGAAGGGAAAAAAATGTCCTCGGTTTGGTCCCTTTGTTCCTCAATGGGATATAGTTGATCTACCCTAGTCTGCTTATATATGAAATGCTTTGATATAGACATTGTAGGTAGATTACCAAAGCAAAATGTATAATAGTAAAAAAAATATAATATAAATTTTTACAACAATATTATAGTTGACAAAAATAAAATTGTTTTGACAAGAAATACCAACTATATATATACATAAGTAATTTTACACTAACATATATATATGACATAAATTAGTGGCAATTTAATATAGTGATAATTCATTGACTATAATATATATATATATATTTTGATAAGAACAACCATACAAAACTCATACTCTAACCAATACATGATAGTCATTTTATACGTGTCATTATATATATTATGCCATATATATATAGCCAATTCATATTGCAGAAACATTCTCTCTTTGATAGAACACAATATATTTAAAAGAAGTTATACATATATATATTTTATAAATTTTCACATTATTCCGACTACAAGTATAATTATCATGACAATAGTACGACCTATATATACATATAAGTTCCTCTATAATTTGATTAGGGATCTACACAGCTGCCACTGTGGCAGCTTCCCCGTTGGAGAAGGCATGTGAGTTGGAATGATTGGCTTCTTTCTTGGATGCCAATGAGCACTTCTCTTTGCTCTCATGTTGAATTATTTGTTGTTGCCCACTCTCTAGGCTGCAAAATGCACTATCCCCCGTGCATAAATAAAAGGTTGTTATTTACATTGATATATAATTTCTCTCAATATATAATTGGTTTTTCACTATTTTAAAAAAGAAGAAGAAGATAAATTAAAGGTTGTAATTTTTAACAATTTATTATTTCCGGTAGAGTGCTTTCTCTACATTTTTATATCACTTTAGAGGCAAAATCCCTAAAATTCCGAAAATTATTATAGAAGGTCAGCAAGGATTATAGAAGCTAGAAATGAGGTACAAGGTCTTGCATGACAATATTTTTTTCAAAAAAGTCAACGAATAATATTTTTTAGAAATAAGAATCTAGATATTATTATCATTTTGAAATAAGAGCTTGTTTATCAATTGTATTTTAAAATAAGGGCTTTGACTGATCGAGTGCAATATTAAGTTTGCACAAAATTGTGTTTTGTGCAAATTTAACTTTGCAATAAAAACAAAATCATGCAAAGTTGTTTTGCATGATATGTTTATATTTTTTAACAAGTATATTCTTATATATCATTCTTAAAACTTTAAAATAACGTCAAATAAACACCATTATATAGTAAAATTTTATAAAATAAGGAGTGCAAACTTAACTTTGCATAACTCCGAAAAAATTATTATATGCATTTTATTAATAAATAGGTTTTGAACATAATTTGTTAAAATCATTGTAAACCACTGCCAATTAAACACTTATATATAATAATATGATAAAATAATATATAGTGCAAACTTAATTTTGCATTATTCCATAAGAAAAATATAATTTAAAAATCTACTACAAAGTTAACTTTGCACTATTTTTGGAGTTTAGTCAAATATAGACTCTTAATTCACAAAAATATTACTCCCTTGTTCTTTTGCAGAAAACTTTTTCAAACAAGACCTATTTTTCAATATCTCGTTATAGAAGCAATTAAAGTCAATTGCTTTGAAATACTCAACTTACTCATACTAAATACTAATTAAGGATTTTTAGGATACGGTTTTTTAATCTAACAAAATAAAATACCATTCACTTGAGGGATAAATAAATAATTTTTAGCAATTTTCATAAAAGAAAATACAATCTCTTTCATGTAATGAAAGAAAAAATGATATAAATGTATTTTTTTTGTTTTACGGTCAACTCGTCCATTTTTATGTGTGTGTGTCTCTCTCTCTCTCTCTCTCTCTTGTGAATTCTCATTTTTAATTCAATTTGTTAATGAACTCATTGGTGATGATTTATGGGCTGTAATGTTTTTTCCACAAAAAGAGCATTGCAGAACATTTAATAAACAGTTACTCATTTGTTTCGTGTAAGAAAGTGTTGATTCACATATCTTTTTCCATGAAACAAAAGGTCCAAATAGAAATCTACAAAAATCGATCCGTTTCTACACAATAAATATTAAAATGCTCGATTTATTCAATTTTTGAATCACTCGAATAAATTATGGAGCCGTACATTTAATCTATTGTCTATCTTATTTTTTTTAACGTGCAATAATTATATATACATATATATATAACTCATACAATTTGTTAGCATGTTTAGCACTACACTCATAGTAATAACAAATACAAGAGAAAGAAATATAATTTTATTGAGGGAGAAAGTACCTATACATGCAGATATCATGACCGGAGACCAAACGGTGCTTGCAAAGGGAACAACATCTCAAGAAGTGGCCACTACCCATAATATTCACCGAGTTCCGGCGCTGGTTTCCAGGAGATATTGGAATGGGGGTGGACTCAATTCATGAGCAGAGATTAATTTTATATTTAATGTGGTATGAGGATACCTGTGTGAGAAAATGTTGTGGCCCATGGCAAAGAGGAGTTTGCCTTTTAACAAGAATCGTTAAATATTTGGGCTTTTTCTGTTCTTCCTGGGAAACATCTCTACAAATTTTCTAATGAAAGATCAGCATTACGCATAAGTTGGTCTGCACATTTTTACAATTAAACCAAAAAAATAAGCTCCGTTGAATGATAATTGGCATGCACAAACACAGGAGTTGGTAAATAATATTGTCAATGGTGGTCACTCTACTGACTATTGTAAACATTTAAACACAATTTGTACCCATATTTGAGAACTCTCTAATTGTTCATTTATTTTTTTAAATGTGATGTTTGTCTTTTCTCATAAGGTGGCCTAGTGGAATTGGATTGGTTCTATTTCTTCGAAATCTTTTATGCCAACATCTTATGGATTAAGTTGACATAGTAATTGATAATGTCTACAAAGAAATTTAACGGTTAATTTTAAACAAGAACCGAAAGGGACAATTTGTATATATATTGATTATGTGTAAGACAGGAAAAATCTTAATACGTTGTTATGATATATGTAAGAGACATGTTGATCATGTATTCTTGTCAAAAACAAGAAAAATAAAAAAAATTTATTTTAATTTGATATTAACCTTAGGTTGAAATTAAAAATTCTTTCAAAGTTGTTTTAACAAAAAAAAAGTTTTTAAAGTAATATAGATGGTTTAAGTGGCTATTTGGCAAAAGCTACAACAACGTCGTAAATTTGTTTTTATCAAAGGGAGGTTTCGATCCTCCGACCTGTGGGTTATGGGCCCACCACGCTTCCGCTGCGCCACTTTGATTTGTTATTGTGTAATAACAATTTTATATTTAATACTTTAATTCTATTGTTTATTCTCACTAACCTAAACTTTTACAATTTGTAAAAGTGAAAAATAACTCTGAAGATACAATGCAAAAAGACAACTATATGTCTATCAAACTAAAAAATTATAATGAATTTAACAATTTGGCGCAACCGAAAAAGATGGACCCTGTATTAATTTCTCAAGTTCATTTCTTGCAACATAATAATAGGGTGATTAGTTGCCAAAATAGAATTAATAAATGCACTGCTTGTACAATAAAAAAACAAAAAAGTAGGGAAAAAAAGAAAGAAGGAAATTATTTGGTGTGGATCTCTAATTTCCACTATCATTTTTTTCACATCAATTCATGGATGAATCTTTGGTGGTAGTCTTAACTTTTATAATTAGCTTATGTTAGGGTGAGAATATACTCCAAATTTTATGTATATGTATATATATATCAAAAAAATCTCATACGAATTAGTTAGTACAATAACTTTTAGCGACAACTTTTAGTCGTTAAAAATATCTCCACAATATTTAGATGACGGAAAACTGTTCATAAAGATTTTAGTCTGTCCGAATGGATCATTTGAAAATTGTACTTTCTTTTTATATATATATATATATATGTACATAAGGTGTTATACATAATCTTTTTTATAATGATTTATAACAATCTTTTTTATGCATCTGTTAGAACAATTTATATACATTTGTATATATATTTTTGATGCCAGCTAAGGTCTTTCCAAATAATATTAATAAGGTGATGGTGAAATTTAATAAGTGGGCAGACAAGGATTGGGCGAGTGGACCCCTCGCGAATAATTTGGGGCTCACACGAGTTCTTGTATTTTATTTAAGGGTCATTTATATTTTGGCACCTAAAGTTTATGTTAAAATTAACTTTAACGTTTTAAAAAATTAGGTTTTGATACCTATCTTTAACAGTTTCATCATTCATCTTTGACAGTTTGGTCAACCAGAAAAAAAAAAGAGGAAAATATCTAAAATGCCCCCCAACATAGCTTCTCATTCTCTCTATCGCACATTACCCATGCCAACATATAATAATGGGTCTTAGAAATCAGAATAAATACCAAAACAATTTAAAATATTTTCAAAAATACTATTTTTTTTTTTTGAATTGGATCGCTCATGAGAACCGAGTGTAAAACCAATTTATTATCGAGTTTTTTTATGAGATTTGTTTTAATTTATATGTTAAACGCAAATATTTTTTAAATGATTTATTTTGTATGTTGCTATATGCCTTTGAATAAAAAAAATTATTAATGAAAAAAAAAAATTTAGAAAAGACGGCATATATATATAGATAAAAAGGAATATCTAAAAGAATTATAGTATTGTCGATTATTTTTAAATTTTTATATGAACCAATTTTAAATTGGGTTGTATACGAATTTTTTCCACCCTTTGCTCATGATATGAGGCATATAAAAAGCTTAGAAATAACTTATGCGTTCATATTTTGAAATTAGTAAGGAACAAAAACAAAATATAATTTTTTTCCCATTCCTTAATTTTAAATTTTTACTCAACTAAAATTGCCTTTAACACGTAAAAAATAATAATAAAAAGTGATAAGGCCAAAATTATTTTAAAATATTTTTCGTATTAAAAATATGGACCACTAATATATATAAATATATAATATAAAAGTTCAATTTGAAATGGTAAATGATTTTTTAAAAATAAACCGGTTTAAAATAACTCTTTTACTTGGACCATATTTTCATGTTTCACGTGACAATCCATTAAACTAATTTTTTTATTTGTTCTAGAATGAATAGTTTAATAAAATAACATACATTTATCTTTAATAAGAAAAATATGTATGTTTAAATGGATACATGTCACTGTAGGGGTGGGAAAATCTATCGATAATACTATACCAATCCGTACCAAATCGAACCAATACTAAAACATACCGAAATTTGGTATGGTACAATACCGATTTGGTATTATACCATACCAAATTTATTTGGTACGGCACTGGTACTCAAACTCATTACCAACGGTATACCGTACCGTACCAAAATTTTGGTATTACCACAGTATACCGTACCGAACTGTACCAATTGTGCCAATTATACCAAATACTAATAAATAACCAATAGTTCTTTAAATGTTCAATACCCACACAGCCCATTAGCCCACAGCCCACACATTAATTAAATACATGATCCATTAAGAGACCGAAAGGGCGAATTAGGTGCCTAACACCTTCCCAATTCGTAACATAGTTCCCGAATCCTAGCAAAGTAAGTTTTCAATAAATCTCTGGTTTCAAACGTATGAAAGATAATTCATTTTTGAATTGTCCTTCGTATGATCTTTTATTTGTTTTCTCGTAAAACAAACTGGCGACTCTACAAAACACGTTTTTCTCTAAAACAAGAAACCGAGAAGGCCGGGTCGGAGATCTGGATTCTCATAGTGACTATTTTTTTAAAAAAAATTATGAGATTTTTTAGTTGGTTGAAAAAAACTCAAACAAAAACCAAATTCACTTTTTAACATACTTCCAAATTCTACCAAATACCAAATTTTAAAAACTCAACTCAAAACAGTAACCAAACATCACCTAGCCTTTATTTTTATAGTTCAGTGAATAAGTCAACACTTTTATCAGAAAATGAATTAAAGACCAAAACAATCCGTCTAGGGATGGCAACGGGTCGGGTATGGGGCGGGTTTGGCTAATACCAAACCCGACTCGCATATACATTAGCCCGCCCCGAACCCGAGACGGGTTTCTTTTTTTAAACCCAAACCTGCCCCGCAAGATTGACTCAGAGCCCCGCCCCGCCCTAGAAAACCTTTTCTTCCTCTAACCTTCGTAATAAGAGTGGAGTTACAAACCATAAAAACCGAAGAAGTAGGAAAACTATGAAAATTTTACAAATCTACAGGCTCATGCCATAATCAGATGGTGTATTAGATGTCCACTAATTTTTTATATGCATACATAATTCACTAATCCATTATCTTTATACAAAATTCATTAACGCTAAAAGTATTAAATTCCTAATTTTATATAAATCTTACAACATCAACATAAGCAAATGTGAGACTGAACTTTACCTATGGAAGAATAGATTGGCCAGTGGTGGAGGAGTAGTGGCATGCTGGCGTGGCCGTGTGGGAGTTGGAAGAAAGGTGGCGTGGGAGGTGGAAGAGAAGGAGTTATCGGAGCTAGTGGGGTGCATCTCTCAACTGCGAGTGTGGTTGTGTGGGAGAGGGGAGAGGGGAGAAAGAGAGAGACTAATAGAGTGATAGACTGAGAAATGAGGAGAACAGAGGTTAAACAATTGGGATGGCCTAGGCTCTACGGTTTTCTTTTAAAAAAACAATATATATGAGGGTCGGGTCGGGTCGGGTTTTTTTAAGACAAAACCTGAACCCGACTCGAACCAGGCCCGGGCTTGAAAAAATTCGCTCCAAAACCGCTCCATCCGGGTCTGGTCGGATCGCAAATTCACCGGGTTGGGTTTATTGCCATCCCTAACTCCGTCCTTCGTCTACAATTATTGTTATTCGGTCTCTATCATTTTTCTGGTATTCAAGTTAGAATATTATATCTACTTTTAAGTTATTATGCGGTTAAATTACTCAGTGTTTTTACTTTAGTTTTATGAATATTAATGATATTATTCATAAATTTATAAAATATTTATAATTGAATAATTATATATATATATATATATATATTATAATTATTTTTTACTATCTGAATCTAAATCGTATCATATTTGATATTTTTCTAATTTTTTCGTATCATTGTATTGGTTCAATGTCCTATCCGATATCGTATCTGTGTTTCATAGGGTAACAATATTAGTATTTCACAAAAATATTCTATCATTTCAAAAAAAAATTAGTAACTAAAAAATGTTCCAAAATATCTATACAAGGTGTCACTAAAAATGATTTTTGAGAACTAAAATACTTTTTGGAGTGTTAATATAGTTAAATTCTTTATATGTAAATGTCTTTTTAGAGGATAAATTTTAGACCTTCATTTCAAAAATGATATGTATAATTAATAATTAAATATACAATTCACAATGTATTGTTAGATTTAGTACATTAAAAGAAAGTACAAAGAGAGAACCCACAATACTATTTATATTACAAAATACTATCTTTGACCAAAACATTCTTCAAAAAATATAAGAATCTAGTGGTTAAAATGTGAATGTTGTGGTGTGCATTAGTTCTGCACACTTAGATGAATTTTATACACATCAAGAAATCACATCAAAGTTAAAACACTGACACCAATAATACATACACAATAAACTCTCACACACCATTAATTTTGTCTACATTAAAAATGCCATAACTTAAAATAAAAAGACTAAAATTTAGTATTTAAAATATACTAAAAAAGATCAATTAAACAAGATCCACGAGGACAATAAATTTCTGTAAAAAAATAAAGAAAAATTTAAAGTCTCACACACCAAAAAATTTGTCCACATATATATATATATATTACAAAATACCATCTTTGACCAAAACTTTCTCCAAAAAATATAATAATCTAATGGTTAAAATGCACGTATTATGGTGTGCATTAGTTCTACACCCTTGGATAAATTTTATACACACATCAAAGTCAAAACGTTCACGCAAATAATATATACACAATAAACTCTCACACACCAAAAATTTTGTCTACATTAAAAATGCCATAACCTAAAATAAAAAGATCAAAATTTAATAAAAATTTACTCCCTCCGTCCCAATTTAATTGTCCACTATTCCATTTTTGGATGTCCCAACATAATTGTCCACTTCCTATATTTAGCAAGTCATTAATTTGAGCACTTTTTATTATTTTCAATATTACCCTTTAAGCTACCACCACTTTCTTTATTGTGGGTCCCGCCACCTTTTTTTATTAGGAGAAAAATAAAGGTCATTTTTGAAAATAAGCATTTTCTCTTAGAGTAATTATTATGTATCCTTAGTTTTTAGTTTTTCAAAGTTGGACAATTAAATTGGGACGGAGGGAGTAATATTTAAAACCTACAAATCAAGATCAATTAAACAAGATCCATTACGACTTTAAAATTATGTAAAAAAAATCAAGAAAAATTAAAACTCTCACATACCAATAATTTTGTCTACATTAAAAATGTTGATAAACGCGTAATTTTGTAGTCGCTAACGCTCTTTTGATTGTGTTTATCGCATTTATCTTAGCCTAGTTTAATCAAATTTACCCACTTTTGCACACACACTCAAATATCAAAAATTGCTTTAACATGGCTCAAAGTAGCCTTTTCTAGTGTCTTGAGTGTACCTTCAGGCTATGGAAGCAAGTTGGAGAGCTTTGGGAAGCGTACAAGAGAGATAGAAGCCAAAAGAGAAGAAAAAAAGTCTCCCGAAATGTCCTCTAATCAATCAGAGGAGCCTCTGATTGATTAGAGGCCACCTTTTAGTGCAGAACATGCCCTCTGATCGATCAGAGGGTGCTCTGATCGATTAGAGCCCACCTTTTTAAGCCAAATCTCCCCTCTGATCGATCAGAGAAGCCTCTGATCGATCAGAGACCTCCCAGATCTCAAAGGACAGCACCCAAAAGCAGTTTTTCTCCCCTTTTTATGCATTGAAACTCACCAAAAGTACTGGACTTTCCATTTCTAGATAGGATGAGGTGCTTACCCATTGGGTTCTTTAGAAAAGTGTACTAGAATACCCATTTTTGGGCATTGCTCTCCCATTATTTATTTGCTCTTTGTCCCTCATGTAATGGAGGTAATTTTCTAGATCTAGATTCAAGTAATATAAGCATTATTTTCCTGCACTTTCTCTCTATCTATCACTTGTAGGAAATCTAGAGAGAGAAACTCTTGAGAGAAATGGAAATCCCTTTAATGGTTTTTGTTTATACAACTATCATGGAGTAGTTTCATTGCTAAGGCTAGAAGATGAAGTTTGCATTGCATTAATTATGTAAGTTTGTTTCTCATTCCATTGTTAGTATTGTTAAATACTTGTTGAATCCTTCATCTTCTCCATTCAATCAACCATTCATAAGCTAGTAAAATAATCCTCATAAGGTGATTAGACTTTGTATGCCTTGTATACATAGATCTCAAGCATTAATGAGGAGATGATACATTTGTGTATTTCTTATTAGCCTATGTCCATTCCTTCTATGATTGAGATACTTTACATTGCCAAGCATGTTTAGTCTTTGAATATTCATAGAAATACCATAAATTTGAGATTCCAATCCTTGAATGCTTTAATGATATGTTGAGTGCTTTCTACACTTTATGTGATTTTGAGACTCAATATTTTCTTAGTTAGAGTGTTGCCAAGGAGGATCTCTTAAGTTTATGCCATAATCAACTACACTAATCACCTTAAGGATTCAATTTGTATTTATCAAATGTGTCTAAACCGGATGATTCAATCTCCACCTAGACCTCCCAATCTTAGACAAATAAAATGTTATGATTTATTGAGCTAAACTTTTTAGTTGGCCATTTTCATAATCAAGTCAATTGCCTAGGGGAAACTAACAATGAATTCTCAATGCCTAGTTTAATTTTATGCCTTTTCTTTTGGTGTATCTTAAGTTTGCATCTTGGTTGGACATTATATGGGAATGGGTTGCACTTGCTTCACACCCTTTGTTACAAGATAAAAATGAGGGATACATTTGTGTTGAGTTTTACTTACACCCTTTCTTTATATGGCATTTATATGGGAATGGGTTGCTCTTGCTTCACACCCTTTTGCTTAGAAAAGTGTAAGGTGCTCAACACTTAGGAATTGCATTGAGAATTTTGAATGAGATTAATTTTACATAACATTGCAAAGCAAATGAATTCTATAATGCCTTAGCCTTTTCTTATCAATTGATACATCACTTTAATTTTTATTGCAAGACTTTAAAATCAACAACTAAAATCAACCAATCAAATTCTCTTGAACAAAGCCTTGGACTCGTAATCACCACATCGTCTTTCCGACTATCCTTGTGGTTCGACACTTGGACTTACCAAGTATTATAACTTGACGACCTACACTTGGGTTCCTAAGCATGGAAATATTTTCGGGCGCGTCAAATGTCATAACTTAAAATAAAATGATCCAAATTTAATAAAAAATTAATATTCAAAATTTACTAATCAAGATCAATTAAACAAGATACATCATGACTATAGAATTATGTAAGCAAAAAAAATTAACAAAAACTGAAACTCTCACACACCAATAATTTTGTCTACATGAAAAAATGCCATAACTTAAAATAAAAATATCCAAATTTAATGAAAATTTACTATTTAAAATCTACTAATCAAGATAAATTAAACAAGATCCGTCCTTAGATGAATTTTATACACACCTCAAGAAGTCACATCAAAGTTAAAACAATCACACCAATAATATATACACAATAAACTCTCACACGCCAATAATTTTGTCTATATTAAAAATGCCATAACTTAAAATAAAAAGATCAAATTTAATAAAAAATTAATATTTAAAACCGACTAATTAAGATCAAACAAGATCCATCACAACTATAAAATTATGTAAAAAAAATCAAGAAAAATTAAAACTCTCATACACCAATAATTTTGTCTACATTAAAAATGTCATAACTTAAAATAAAAAGATCCAAATTTAATAAAAAATTAATATTTAAAATCTGCTAATCAAGATCAAGTAAATAAGATTCGTCATGATTATAGAATTATGTAAACAAAAAAATCAAGAAAAACTAAAACTCTCACACACCAATAATTTTGTTTACAATAAAAAATGCCATAACTTAAAATAAAAAGATCCGAATTTAATGAAAATTTACTATTTAAAATATACTAATCAAGATCAATTAAAGAAAGTCCGTCCTTAGATGAATTTTATACACAAGTCAAGATGTCACATTAAAGTTAAAACAATCACCCCAATAATATATACACAATAAACTTTCACATACCAATAATTTTGTTTTACATTAAAAATGCAATAACTTAAAATAAAAATATCAAAATTTAATATTTAAAATCTACTAATCAAGAACAATAAAACAAGATTCATCACGACTATAAAATTATTTAAAAAATCAAGAAAAGGAAAAACTCTCACACACTAATAATTTTGTCTACATTAAAAATGTCATAACTTAAAATAAAAATATTCAAATTTAATAAAAATTTAATATTTAAAATCTACTAATCAAGATCCATTATGACTATAGAATTATGTACACAAAAAAATTCCAGAAAAATTAAAACTCTCGTACACCAATTATTTTGTCCACATTAAAAAATGCCATAACTTAAAATAAAAAGATCCAAAGTTAATGAAAATTTAATATTTAAAATCTACTAATTAAGATTAATTAAACAAGATCCGGCATGACTATAGAATTAGGTAAACAAAATCAAGAAATATTATTGAGTAACATTTAAGGACGTATTTTATGTTTTTGTATATTATTGGTCATCTTGGTTTGTTGTTTTTAAGAGTGTTCACGATACATCAGTCCAATTTTTGAATTATTTTCAAATAATATTGACAGACGTGTTTGGATGATTTTCACATTTGACCTTGAGCTTAATTTGTTAAAAAAAAATTACCCAAGATAAAAAAAATATGATTAAAAGATTCTTTAAAAAATAAAAACAATTTAGTCAAATTCGGTCTACTTTTAATTTTTGTAGATTGAAGATATATTGAACCTACATTTTGGTTGTTCAAAACGTTAGATTAGGTTAGACAATAAACTCATTAAGGGAGTAAATATACAAAATGTACAATAGTAAAAAAGAAAAAAAAAAGCAAACACAGTAAAATATTGTCAATTGGGGTGTTTCATATGACCTATAAACTCTGTTGAATGTTGATGAAAAAAAATCCTACCAACGAGAATAAGGCTACAAGATAGGAAGGGGGTGGCATTCTGAGCCTAGTTTTAAAATCATCCTTAAATCTAAATCTCCACGGTGGCTAATTTTATTTTTTTTTAAATCCTCCTTATCTCTATATTCTACTTTAGTTAGCTACTTAGTTCATGGATGTTGCATTATTTGGTAAATGTTAAATAAAGGAAAATATCGGCAAACATAGATATATACTATATAAGAAGAATGTTTAGTTATACTAGGATTTCTAGAAATAAAGTAAAAAGGCTTGCATAATAATGTTTTTCGCAAAAAAACTAACGACTAATTTTTTTTAGAAATAAGGACCTAGATATCATTATTCTTCTAAGATAAAAGGGCTTGTTTATCAATTGTGTTTTAAAATAAGGTTTTTGACCGAGTTCAAACTTTACTTTGCACTAAATTATGTTGAGTGCAAACTTAACTTTGCACAAAATTGTGTTTTGTGCAAACTTAACTTTGTAATCAAACAAATTTAGTGCAAATTTGTTTTGCATGATATGCTTATATTTTTTAACAAATATATTCTTATGTTTCATTAATAAAACTTTGAAACAACGTCAGATAAACACAAATACATAGTAATATTTTAGAAAATAAAGAGGGCAAACTTAACTTTGCATAACTCCGAAAAAATTATTATATGCATTTTATTAATAAATAGATTTTGAATATGTAGTTTGTTAAAATTATTATAAATCACTGTCAATTAAACACCTATTTATAATAATATGCTAAAAAACATGTAGTGCAAACTTTATTTTGCATGATTCCATAAAAAAATACAATTTAAAAATTTACTGCAAAGTTAACTTTGCAATCATTTTGGAATTTGGTCAAATATAGGCCTTTAATTTAAAAAAAATATTATTCTTTGATTTTTTTGCAGAAACCTTTTTCATACAAGCCCTATTTTTTAATATCCTGAATTTAAACATATTTGTTGTTTTTATTTTCTTTCTTCGCGTACACGAACGTTGATATTTGTTTACTGGTTAACTAAATATCTTTTGGTATTTAAGGAAGCAAAGATGTGTTGCTTTTGAGAGCTTTAGAGACCTTATTGCCACATTTGCTTTGTCATATATTTGTTACTAGATCATTGTATCCTACCGCAATGTTTTCCTTGTAGATTTGTTAATGAATTTTTTAAAATATTTTATTAGTAATATTCATATATTTCTATTTAACCTTCAGAACATTAATCGCTCCGCCTCTAATTAAGAATACGTTTTGACTTTTCCATATTTAAAAAAATGCACTAATTTCAAATTAATCAATGCTTGAGAACATAACTTTCATATTATCATGAAATATGGTACATTGATTATATCTTGATTAGAATTTGAACTCTTAATTTGAGACATACCAAAATTGAATAGTGGACTATTAATCTGAAAAGAAGTGTGTATCTTGTAGTTAGTGACGAGTTTAAAAGCTTTTTGTTGTGTTTGATGCATTGGATTAGATAGTCGAACAGGATTATTTAATCCCATCTACATAGGATAAAACAATCCCACCTCTTAGGTGGGATTCGTTAATCCTTCTTTCGATAGAACAAGAAGCTTTAGTGGGATAAATAATCCCCTAGATATACAATCCTGACTAACACCAAACATGGGATAGGGTAAAGTTATCCTATCCCACCCTTTTATCCTGCGTATCAAATGTAGCCTTTAGGTAATGTTGGACGACTATATACATTGTTTTGGTCGGATATACATACATGATGTGAGTTATTTTGCGTATTTTAAACCACTTATTAATCTTTATTTATTCACTTTAAGTTGAAGTTCTTTTCTTTTACTTGTTTTTAGTATAATTTAATCATTTTAGTGTTAGCGAAAATATCTTCGAAAAAGTGGTGAAAGTACCGAAAGTCAAGAAGAAGCCAATCGAAGCTATCTTATAACAAAATTTAATTTGAGGAAGTTGCATAGCAGTTTGGTATTTTAAGCGTATCTCCTCGCACAAAACTCGGATGTTGGATTTATAAATATATATGGTTAAAAAGAAGAATCGAAGACTTACAACTTTCGTATTTTGAGTTTTCCCAAATTCAGAGGTTTACTTTCTTGAAAACAATCCAAAGCAACTACCTATGCATAGTAGCGAGAATGACATGTAATTGGCTATTTCTACTTCTCTCTTGGGCCCAATTAATTAACCCTTACTAGTCCTTAAACTCTAGCCCTTCTTCTCCTATATGTTGACGCATTCAGCATCAAAGAAAAGAATCATACAATTTTAACAATAATTTCCAACTCCAATTATCAACTCTTTTTGAGAGACCGTATACGATTTTAGAAGATATACCTTTCATAAAGAGAAACATGGTGAGGGTTCTGCAAACTCCTAATTTTTGTTATGTGACACAGTGTTTAGGTCATTTTTGTCTTTAGAAGAAGTATATGTTAAATTTATAAATACCATATCAATTCAATAAGTAGGAAAAGATGAATAGCGGAAGTGTACTCGTCTCCATGGATTTAAATCTATAAATACCATATTAATTCAATTAGTAGGAAAAGATGAATAGCGGAAGTGTACCCGTCTCCATGGATAATTGATCGATTAATGCAGCGGACGTTAGTGCCAATTTTAGTATAGCAATTTGCCTTCCAACCTTTTCCCCTTCAATAGCCTTTTGATATTCCCCTTAAGAGGATGTAAAGAATAAAAGAGAACCCAACAACTGTCTGTTGATGAAGAAGACAATTATATAGGGATGGGTTGGGGACCATTGCCTCAATTAAATTAGTTCCCTTGAACTATCCGTTAATTCTATTTCTGCCCCTCATAGAAAAGAATTCACATTGGTGCATCTATACATTTGTTCCGTGATAAATAACCCACAAGCCTACTTAAACATCAGTTGGATCACTTGAGTTTAGGCTTTATTAATGATGACACGCATTAATTATACATAATGTGGACCAAAGTTGAATTAACTATAAAAATTAATCCAACAATCTCCCACTAGGCCACATATGTATCCTGATAAATGTGCTTAACCTAATTGAGCTCATAACTTGTCATCATAACCATAGGATATCAAAAAATCTCATCCATTAACTATGTCAATATAGGACCAAAGCGGCCTTTTGTTACATTTAATCGTAACTCGACCCATCAATGATCACGTATACCAACACAATCAAATGACACATATCAATCATGGTACATAGCATGGAAGTTACATGTAATGTGATCCAGGCATGCCTATTTCCAACTGGTCCTCTTTATTGAGATCAAATCCTCAAAATACTTAAACAGAGTGTAATAAACTAAATACTTTATTTCTGTAGAAAATAAACTAAATGTAACTATAGTTAATATAAAGTAACAAGCTAAACACAAACTCCCATTAAACTAAAGTATCCTCAAATAAACTAACACCCATATAAGCAGTATGCTCGTGAAAGACCTTGGATGGTAATCTCTTGGTAAGTGGATCCGCTATCATGGAGTTTGTCCCAATATGTTCTATAAAAATCTGACCACTCTATACTCTTTCCTTCATAACGAGAAACTTGATGTCAATATGCTTTGACTTTGTCGAGCTTTTGTTGCTGTTAGAATATAGAATGGCTAATTTCTTATCACAATATAATTTGAGTGGTCTTTTAACATCCTCTAAAATTCGCAGCTCAGTGATAAAATTTCGCAGCCATATTCCATTAATGGACGCCTCATAACATGCTACAAACTCTACAGCCATGGTGGACGAAGCAACAAGCGTCTGCTTGGCAAACCTCCACCAAATCGCTCCACCAGCTAACAAATAAACATAGCCTAAAGTGGATCTCCTGCTATCTTGGCATCCAGCAAAATCGGAATACCCAATGATCTCTAATTGATCCGATCTCCTATATGTGAGCATGTACTCCTTTGTTCTTTGTAAATACTATCCATGCCGGGGTTACTTAAATATCTGCCTAACATGCTAACTATGAACGCAATATCTGAACGCGTACATACTTGAGAATACATTAGACTCCCTACAGCCGACGCATAGGGAATCTTTTGCATTTTCTTAATTTCAAGGCTATTTTTCGGGCATTGACTGAGACTAAATTTGTCTCCTTTAGCGACCGGGGTTTCACCTAGTTTGTAATTCTGCATGCCAAATCTATTGAGAACTTTCTCAATATAGTTCCTTTATGATAATCCCAATATACCTCGAGAACGATCTCGGTGTATCTCAATTCCTAATACAAAGGAAGCATTACCAAGATCTTTCATTTCAAAATTCTTTGATAGAAATCTCTTGGTGTCATGTAACATGCCTATGTCATTTGTGGCAAGCAATATGTCATCGACGTACAAAACTAGAAAAATGTGTTTACTCCCACTGAACTTATGATACACACAATCATCAACAACATTCATTTCAAAACCATATGAAGTAATGACTTGATGAAATTTGAAGTACCACTGACGAGAAGCCTGCTTGAGTCCATAGATGAATTTTGTCAATTTGCAAACCATATTCTTTGGGTCTCCCGACACAAGGTTTTCTGGCTGCACCATATAAATTGTTTCTTCAATGTTTCTATTAAGAAATGTTGTTTTGACATCCATTTGATGCAACTCAAGATCAAAATATGTAACAAGCGCCATAATTGTCCTAAAAAAGTCTTTTGTAGAAACTAGAGAGAAAGTCTCTTTAAAGTCAATTCCTTCCTTTTGAGTAAAGCCCTTTGTCACAAGACGTGCCTTATACCTCTCTACATTACAATTTGAATCCCTTTTGGTTTTAAATATCCATTTACAACCTACGAGTTTCGCACCATCCGATAATGAGACAAGTTCCCAAACTTTATTATCTTGCATAGACTTGTACTCTTCATTCATGGCTTCAATCCATTTATGAGAGTTGGAACTTTGCATAGCTTGACGAAAGTTGATTAGATCATCTTCCGACATTCCACTTTCTACCTCCCGTTCTTGAAGATATACGACATAATCGTCCAAAATTGCAAATTTCTTTTCTCTCGTGGATCGTCTTAATGGCGCAGATTCTTGAGGTTGTTGAGTTTGTTCCTCAGGAATGGGTTTCTCGGGAACAATTACCTTATCTTGAATGGGGGGTTGAACAACATTGCCCTGTCGAGAATCTGAAGTAACTTCTTGATCAATGACAGGTATATAAACAGCACATTGTCAAAAGTAGTAGTAGGAATTAGGATTGCTCCTTCTTCCTTCTCAAAGACAATGTTCCTAATATGATTTCTCCCCCCAAACTTAACATCCTCAAAGAACGTTGCAGTTCCTGTCTCAAAAATTGACTTACTAGTGGGATCGTAAAACTTGTAGCCCCGTGATCGTTCTGCATAGCCAATAAAGTAGTTGCTAACGGTTTTGAAGTCTAATTTCTTTTCATGCAGCTTATAGGGCCTCGCTTTAGCAGGACATCCCCAAACACGTATGTGCTTTAGACTAGGCTTTCGCCCAACCCAAAGCTTATATGGCGTTTTGTAGCTACTTTTGTTGGCACTCGATTTAGGATATAAGTGGTTGTTTTTAGAGCCTCACCCCAGAGTGACTCTGGTAAAGTAGATTGACTAATCATACTTATCACCATATCTTTAAAAGTCCGATTTCGTCTCTCAGATACACCATTCATGCTAGGCGACCGTGGCATAGTGTACTGTGAGACGATTCCACATTCCTCTAGGTATTTAGTAAACGGTCCTAGATGTTGTTCATCTGAGCCGTCGTATCTACCGTAGTATTCACCACCGCAGTCAGATCTGACACTCTTTATCCGTTTGTTGAGTTATAACTCAACTTCAGCCTTAAATGTTTTGAACATATCCAAAGATTGCGATTTTTCATGTATAAGAAATAGATAACCATATCTAGAATAGTCGTCTATGAATGTTATAAAGTATTGTTGACCATTCTAAGAAGCTGTAGGGAATGGACCACAAATATCCGGATGGATTAATTCTAAGACTTCTATAGTCCGATTGGCACCTATTTTCTTTGTTTTAGTCTGTTCTCCCTTGATACACTAAACACAGATATCAAAGTCTGAAAAATCAAGGGAGTCCAAAATTTAATCAGACACAAGCCGCTCAACTCTAGATTTAGAGATGTGACCTAGGCGTTTATGCCATAATGAGGCTGAATTTTCCTTATTTAATTTACGCTTAGTACCACGTGACTCCACATGCAAGGTTTCATGGTAAGATGAAATAGTTTCAAGCAAATATAGATTATCAAAAGTATTAAGTAAACCAATACCAGCAATATTTGATTTAGAGATAAACTAAATGTAGAATTTCCAAATGAGCAAGAGTATCCATATTTGTCCAAAATAGAAATTGAAACCAAATTTCATCTAAAAGACGGTACAACAAAAGTGTTTATCGAATTCAAATAACAACCATTTTTTAACAATAATCTAAAGTGCCATATTGCCTTCACTTCCATCGACTTGCCATCACCCATATAAATGCATCTTTCAGCATCAGTTGGCTCTCGGTGGCTCAGGCAACCCTGCATAGAAATACAAATGTGAGTAGTAGCACTAGAATCTACCCACCAAGTGCTTCTTGGTACTGAAGTTAAATTGATCTCAGAACAGACCAAAACAAAAGAAGTACCTTTCTTTGCTCGCCAGTTAGAAAATTTAGTACAATCCTTCTTTTTATGTCCAGACTTGCCACAAAAGAAACAACCATTTTCAGTTTTCTGTTTCTTTTGTTCTGGACCCTTAAGAACAGCAACTTCTTTTCCTCTATCCTTCCTCTTACCCTTACCCTAAGAGGTGCTAGCCAAATGAGCACTTTCAGTCCTATCTTGCTTCAATCTCTCCTCTTCTTGCACACAAAATGAAATGAGTTCATTGAGAGCCCGTTGAGAGTTCATTTCTCCTTTTGATAATTATAACTGACCTTAAATTGACTGAATTGTGCAGGCAGAGAGATCATAATTAAATGCACGAGCAAATCATCCAATAAGTCGAGCTTTAGTGCCTTAAGTTTTGAAGTAAGATAAGACATCTCCATGATGTTCTCCCGAACATTACCCTTGCCCTTATACTTCATTGAAATCAAGTTCGCTAAGAGCGTACTTGTTTCAGCCTTATCGTTTTCAGCAAAACGATTCTAAATTTCCTCAAGGAACTTACTGGCAATGATATTGTCATCTGTTATTGCACCTCTAAAGGCCTCTGGAATCCCGCGCTTAGTGGTCATAAGACTTAGCCTGTTTGAACGGTCCCACTTTTCAAAGTACGTAATTTCCTCATAAGTACTTTGTTCAGTGAGATCATTTGGTTTCGGCATTCTCAATGCCAAGTCTATGTCCATGTAGCCAAGAATAATCAATATATTCTCTTTTCAGTCTTTAAAGTTTGTTCCATTTAACATTGGAACATTGCTCATGTTTACAGATATAGAAGTAGTAGACATTAAAGCTGAATAAAGAACAAAAGTAAACTAAATTGACAATAATGCTCACATCAAATGACCAAATAACTAGTCTATAAATTGATTAATTATATCTCAACATCTCAAGATACCTAGCACAACATTAATACCAAATCTTTGAATAGTGGTATTAACTGTAAATGGTACTCTTGGTGTAATGATCAAATATTGACAATAAAGTATGTCAAATAACAAATTTATTTTTGGATTGATTTATTATTCGCATTAGGTTACCTTAGTAAGTGTCAGATGTTTATCATCACAAGTGTGTGTGCAATTCGGCCAAGTATTAGAGCCTTTCTTTGGACCGGATAATACCCGCATGAATCACACAAACACATACATTATATCTAATTATTCCCTGAAGATCAATCTTACTCAAGAGAGGTTACTTTGGCAACATCTTGTGTAAATTGATATAAATAAAATATTAAATAAATGCAACCATAAATGTTGAACATAATTAATTAATTTTTTTTTCAGTCAGATACCTTGTCATTGCCGAAAACAGTGACAAATTGAAACTGGTCACAGTAATAAACTGTGACAATTCTGCATAAACTTGTCACTGCTAAAAACAGTAACAATGCCAACGCTTAAAAATAATGTGCATCTTCTTCTTCAAATTTAAAACTTTTAACATATAATATATATACCGAAATTAAAGGCTCATTAATATATATAGTAGTTATAATATATACACAACCGTCCATATATATATATATATATTATAACACTAATTATGCATCATCGTAATGAATGATGGAAAAGAATTGACCATGAAAAAGAAAGGCTTCCCAAACCAATAAAAAAAATAATTTCCAGCCACTATATGAAATTCTTTAAGCAATCACATAACCATACGCATATATATATATATAAAGCAGTTTAAAGTATGTATAAATATGTGACGCCCTGCAAGTGATGAGTACTCCCTTGGAGGGGAGGAATTGTAGCTTAAAGGAGGCATCTCACATCGGAAGATGGGGGATCCTTGAAGACCCATATAAGTAACAGTTGGTTGCTAATTAAGTACGAGGCCTTTTGGGAGCTCACTGGCTTCGGATTCCATGAGAACTCCGAAGTTAAGCTAATCGACGGCCAGAGCAATCCCAAGATGGATGACCCCCCTGAGAAGCTGGTCGTGAGATCCTAGAAACAAAGCCGTGCGAGAAAGGGCTGCCCAGTTGTAGCTGGAGCAGAGCCACTCAAAGCGGATAATATCATACTGAGGTGGGACCGGATCGTTACAAAATACATACACAATTGCGCATACATATATATGAAGCAGTTATATATACACAAATTTTCGATCATGATGATCAAACAATATATAACATTAATGAACAATGCAATCTCAATATGAATGATGGCATGGATGTAAATTAATAATAAATCATGCCCTCATAATATGCCAAAGGTTGACAGAATCCAAAAAATAATAATCAATCCCACCAAACATGTACTTGGTAGAAGACAAAGGACATGAAATCCTCACATCAAATAAAAATAAAATAAAATTTGGAGCATGTAAGATTTAACTAACCACACTCGGCAGAATTCCACCAAATTCACTACACATATATATACACGGCAGTAAAAAAAAATTACTCAAGGAATTGATAATGGAACCTGGCTCTGATACCACTTATTAAATCTATAAATACCATATCAATTCAATGAGTAGGAAAAAATGAATAGCGGAAATGTACCCGTCTCCATGGATAATTGATCAATTAATGCAAGGGACTTTAGTGCCAATTTTAGTATAGCAATTTGCCTTCCAACCCTTTCCCCTTCAATAGCCTTTTGATATTCTCCTTAAGAGGATGTATAGAATAAAAGAGAACCCAACAACTGCCTGTTGATGAAGAAGACAATTATATAGGGATGGATTGGGGACCATTGCCTCAATTACATTAGTTCCCTTGAACTATCCGATAATTCTATTTCCGCCCCTCATAGAAAAGAATTCACATAAGTGCATCTACACATTTGCTCCATGATAAATAACCCACAAGCCTACTTAAACATCAGTTGGATCACTTGAGTTTAGGCTTTATTAATGATGACACACATTAATTATACATAAGGTGGACCAAAGTTGAATTAACTATAAAAATTAATCCAACAGTATATCTTTACAAAGGACCTTATCTTTCGTGGTACAATATTAAGTGGTGAAGTATTTGTGTTTTTAGAAGGACAAATATATCTTATCATTAAAATTGTATTGTAATGGTTATGAAGGGAATAAATTTCTACGTTCGAGTCTATGGAGGGTTTCTTATAGCATAAGTAATTCAAAGCAAAAGTGTATTTGGAAATTCGTCCAACAATTTTAAGAATGTAGTTTCTATTTTTAGTTTTTAGTAAATTAGTTTGCAATTTAATTTTTGACATAATTTAATTTTCATGTAATAAAGTAAATTAAATTAACAAAATTTCTAAAATCTCACTCGGCTCCTTGTGGATATGATCCCTCACTTCACTCTATACGTCATTAATGTAGTACTATAGTTATCAATTTTTGATCTAGTGTTTTTCTTTCTATGAAAAAATTGCTCTTTCAATGCTGTATATATATATATATATATATGTCCTTACATAGTATTTCAGATGAGCATAAATTTGAGGTACACTAATTGGACCCATATATTAGATGCGCCAATCTATTAAGCTGCGTCATCACCTGCTCATATCAGGTAGCAAATTTATAGTGTCATGTCTATTATTTGTGAATAATTAGTCATCTCAAACTTTGTATTTATACATGTTTGCCTATATTGTTTGGAATCTTTCTTCGTTCACTTTTTAGCCTTTCATTAGCAATTTTGCTATATTTTGCCAATCCATGTGATTCCTTTTTAAGCCCGTAGATTTTCAACCTAAATCCATGTGAACATGGATCCCCGCCGTCCTTTAAAACACAAGTGTGTTTCTTTGTGTTCTAATCCCATCCGTACATTTATAACTGTCAAAATTAATCCTATCCATTAATTATTAGGGTTTATGGATTTGTGTTTTATATAAACCTGTTGCTCTTCCCTCTCTGCTGCATTCAACACTCACCCATACATACATTTTGCGATGAGATAAGCCCTCTCCCCCTCCCTCTCATACTGAGCAGATCATTCTTCTATTGTCCTCTCTTCTGTAGTAAGTATACCTTTCTTTGTTTTATCGTCGGATTGGATGTATTCGTTTGGTATTTTTGATCTTCTCTTTACTAATTTGTGTTTTGTGTTATTTTGATCCCGAGGACCATTGGCTAGTTGATTATGTAATTGGTCTACAAGATCTTGATCAACAAATTGCCGAGGGAGATATGAGTATTTGTATGAGTTTATTGTGATCTAATAGTGTATCAGTTTCATAGACAATAAAATCCATTTTTATAGAGCAAGTTTTCTTGAAACATCAAAACTAAATGGTTTTGTTTGGAATTTATTTGTTTCCCATTCCATTGTTTTTTAGAATTGTCTTACCTTTTTTATTCTTCTAATTTTTAGAAATTGATCTTGGAGGTATCCAAACCATCACCATGTTGTTGTTGTTGTTTCCTCTAATTAAAACTTGGTTTATATGTAGAAGAATTCAACCTTGCCACCGTACGGTGGGGTTGGATGAGGCGATGGGTCTTGAGGGCTTTTTCTCCATAATTAATCCAAGGGAAGGACACCTTATGATTCCATTTCAAAATAAGGATACTCTTTACCTAAAATAACCTTCCTTAACTTCTTTTTTTTTCTATTAAAAAACGTACACACCCCATGCGCCGCAGCTCTCCCTCACCTAAACCCCCGATACATCTCGCAACCCATAAACCTAAATTGCCAACCAGTTTTTAACCTTCAATCTTGTAACTTTTAAAGAAGTTCTTTAATTTTTAGACCTACATTTTTTTCTTTCTTTTCTTTTCTAAATTTTATAACTCGGTACAAATATATTGTCAACCTACTATGCAGTAGCTTGCGAGTGTTTATCCATAATGTGAGCATACAAGGATGAAGAGGAACCTTACCTACCTAGTTTTTTTTTCCTCTCTCGGGTAAAATTCTCTTATGTGAGAAATGAAACGCATTGCAAAACATCATCCTTTTTCAAACTAAATTATTTACAGAGTGTAGAATGCTAAAAGAAAATTAACAGACCACAAGAATTTAGATCCTCTGTTTAGCGTGTTATAATTTTATGAAAAAAGGGTCCTTAATTATAGATTACCATTTTGAGCAAACAATTATGCGTGCCAAGAGTAAATTTACTTGGTAGTACTTCAAAAATTATCTCCCGAAGCAAATTGTCTATGGTAGTTCTTACATGGCCACTACAATTCATCAACTTCATGGGCGTAAAACATGCCATTTTAGAAAGAGGATATTGGAGCACCGCCTTAAATCTCTTATATTCAGCTAGCCCTTAGACAGTGTTAAATGGATATTGGAACTGCAACACACAATTATATAACTTGCTATTTTGATCTCTATTTAATATTGTTTTAGGGTCATCTGATCGAGAATTATAAGTGATTTAACGTGGCGCTCCAAATCTATAGTTCTAAAATTGCATGCTTTAAGTCCATAAAGTTCACGAATTACGACGGTCAAGTAAGAACTACAATAAATGATTTGGCTCTAGATATAATGGCCAACATACTATCGAGAATTCCAATATATTTGATCTAAGCATACATAGTGGTTTGCTAAAAATGCAACTATGCAACTAAGGAACCTTAATTCATAAAATTGCAACTCACTAGACCGAGGGTTCTAGATTCTTCGAGGCCATTGAATTTTAGCATCCAACAGTTGGTATACAAATTAATTTGAAAAAGGATAAAGTTATGCATCGCACTCATTTTCCTCGTAATTACACTAGAGCGAATTTTTCTCGAGGTAGGAAAAACCCTAGGTAGGTAGGTTCCTCCATCCATGTGTGGCTATAGTTTGGTTACCTTGATGCTAGCGCATGATAGTCTCCTTTCCTCTATCATCATATATATCTCTCTCACACACCGGGGCACCTAACTTCAGCTTCACCGGCATAATACGTCCATCTGTTTACAATTTTACTATGGTATAATCCACTCATTCCTTTAAAATACTACTTGGATTAATTTGTCTCCCGTTATTCGAATTTGGTTTAAAAATCTAGGTTTAATCAATTAACCACAAAATTTGGTACTAGTTGGGCTAGAACTTTCTATTATTTTTTTCATGCTAATAATTCGATTATGGATGTTCTATAATAAAAGCAATCCTTTTCTTTTTTTTCCCTTTTTGTATGAGGTTCAAAGTAATCCTCTAATATGTTTATTTTTTGAGAAAAAAAAATCAACTTAGTTTGGATATTTTGATTTTCATTTAAATTATAAAAATAAATTTTTTCCAAAGTTAAGAAAATTCAATTAATGCTTTAATATAATATAAATAATACATTATAATAAAACTATCGGTAAAAACCTAAAAACATAGCATGTTTAATTGAATTGGCTATGTTTTCGTTGGGTATTAGACAAAGAATTTGATCAAAATGCATTTAAAACACAAATCAAATCCATTGGAAGTAACAATGAAATGTGGACTAAGTATGCTATTGAAATGTTTGGATCATTGTTACATAACTTAATCTAGAAAGGAGGAGTATATTGTAGTTAATGTCAAGTTTAAAAGCTTTTATGTCATGTTGGGCAGCTAGGCACATTGTTCAGGATGTTTTGTCCGGACGATAATGTTCTTACTTTTCCGGTTTTATAAATGATTTCATCAGAATTTTGTTTTGAAAACAATAGACTATTTATAACTTGACTATAAGTTTATTCAAATAAAAACTGGACGGAATAACAGATACGTAATAAAACAAGTACACAGATATCTAATTTTAAATAGTATGAGAGACTTTCTTTACCTTCCCGACGAGAAATATAATAATAAGAGAGAAAATATAATACGACAGAGAAACCTCCGGCAATAATCAGCTTTTACCTCTTCAAATATTTTCGAGAATTGGATTCCAGAAGTGAGACATGTCAAGTGTTGAGGATAGATTCGATAATTCTTCAGAAATCATACGATTGCAGAATATACTTAATAAGAGATCAGAAGATCAGATAGAAAGATAGAATTCTTAGATCCCAACTTACCCTTTTTTAAACCCTTGGGGGTGTTGGTCTATCTATAGTGCTGGGGAAGGATTGTCACGTAACATTTCTCCAGAAAAGGCAAGTGTCGTGCGAAAAATGGCTGTAGTGACCCTCCTGACAGATTGATTTATCATAAAGTGGTTGGTCTGTGTTTAGGGAACTTGTCGTGCGATATAAGGGGGATTGCCGCGTGACATATTGATTTGTCGCACGATAATCTAACTTAAAAACAGGTTTATTTGGCCAACAAACCCCCTCGGAGCAGTTTCGGGTGCTCGGGTGGGCCTCGGACTCCAAAATACTGTATTTTTCGATAGTTATTAGGGTTCTTGCAAAGGTCACGGATTAAGGTGTCTACAGTGGGCGAGCTATGGTTTTGCGATTTGGAGTCCACGCTTTATCAACTCGAGGATTAGGATTCTTTAAGGTGGGAACACTATTATAAAACTTGCTTTTCAAATAATTAATTGTTGCATTAAAGTTTTCTTTTCAAAATGGGGATTTTATGAAAACCCTAGGTTGTTTGCATTTCACATGGGTTGGGCTAGATTAAGGTTCAATTAGTGGTGGACATAGATGGTTATCACTTTAATTGCACAATTTAACAAGTGAATCTATGTTTTAGCTTATGCTTATGAAGATTCATGATGAACCCATCTTGTAGCTATATGTGTAAACTAAAAATTTGGGGTTTTGGGGTTCATAGTAAATGGTTGATTGTGGGTTATAAATTGTAGATACACACAAGTTTGTCGTTGATTACAAGTGCAGAACATTTTCCTTTTAATTTGTACTGAAAACCAATTAAGGCGAAGTCGTTTGCTATATCCTTTGAGTTCAGTGCCATATGTAGAACATTGTTAGAACTAGTAATTAAAGTGCAACCTTGATACATCCTATGAATATCGCAAACGTAGTTTTAATGTGTTGTAAGTCCCCATAGCCATAATCATAAGATACGAAACTGCCATAAATATACTAGTTAGGCGAGAATCACAATAATCAATGCTTTGCTGGGTAGAACAACTTGAGGACCTTGATAAGACTCATACATCCTTTGTTTTACATGCAAATAACGTTATAACATGTGAGATATCGATAATACACTAGCTATTTGGGGTTCGTAGTAAATGGTTGATTGCGGGTTATAAATTGTAAATACACACAAGTTTGTCGTTGATTACGAGTGTAGAACATTTTCCTTGTGGTTTGTACTAAAAACCCATTAAGGCGGAGTGGTTTGCTATAACCTTTAAGTTCAGTGCCATATGTAGAACATTGTTAGAACTAGTAATGAAAGTGCAACCTTGATACTTCATATGAATATCACAAACGTAGTTTTGGTGGGGTGTAAGTCCCCATAGCCATAATCATAAGAGATAAAAGTGCCGTAAATATACCAATTAGGCGAGAATCACAATAATTAGTGCTTAGCTGGGTAGAAAAACATGAAGACCTTGATAAGACTTATGTAGCCTTTGTTTTACACGCAAAGAACGTTGTAACATATGAGATACCAATAATACACTAGTTGACCATAAAACACGAATAATAACATGATGATAAGGCTATGGGCAAAAGGCATAGGTAACGACGCTTATAATGATGATAAATGATGATAAACAATAGTTAGACATAAGAACTTGATATTATAATAATTATGCTTGATAGATGTGGTGAAAAGGCTATGAGGCTAATTACGTTATCGATAATAAAAAAGGAGTTATATATATTATTCTAAGTGTGACAGATTGTTTGGGCTGGTTGCATATATATATAAATGAGGATAAAGCCTAAAATGTGAATTACTTTATTGACGCTATGTAAACGAGTGATACACTTTGATGCGTTTGTCGCACCGAATAAGAAGGTCGGATAAGATAGGACAAGGATAGAACATGATAGGATAAGAGTCTTTCAGATAAGTTATAAAACTGTCATGTGTTTGGAACTGTCTCGGATTAAATAGTCGGATAAGAGAGTTAATCCTAAATAAGCGTTTGGCGAGTATCAGATAGAAAAATTTTGTTCAATTTTCTAATATACCCTTTTGTGTGATAATCATTTTAAATGATATTTGTTTAATTTCTTAACATGCTTTTCCTTTCTAGTATTATGGAAAATAAATAGAATATTTTCAAAATTTGTTTACTTCACGTAAATAGCAAAAATAAACATATCTACTTTTGCTTCAACACTAGTAGAATTAAATTCTTTTGTCCCCGCTTCAAATTTTTTCATTATATAATAGGGGTTTTGTTATGTTTCATTAATTTTGATTATATTGTTAGCGGTGAATGGAAAATCTTTGCGTGATTGCAATTTTGATATTCATATTGATTAGTTGTTTAGATAATTTAGATAAATTCAATAAGAGGTTTTATGTATTCAAATTAATCTAGCCCCTTGAAATGAAGATGATAATTTTATACAATATTTTTGAACTTATTAACATAAATACATATGAATTATACAAACAAAAACGAAATACAAAAAGGAAACCTGTGATGTACTTCGAAAGTAAACAAGCATGAAACATACACACAACTTCATATATATATATATATATATATGTGCATATAATCACATATATAATAATAAATAAAACATTATAAAGAAGAAGAAACTTGACTAAATTGATATGGCTTCCTGTCTCGTCTTCTTCTATCTCTTTCTCTCCTCCTGCAGCTAAGTTAATTATGAGACGTAAATACGAGGGCAAAGTAGAATTTTTTTATTACTTTTGTTATCCCATAGGAACCTTATAACGCAATACCAGCCCTCAAGGTGGGATTGCGTGATCCCGTAAATTATAGGATAAGAAGTCTCAACCGGATTAAGAATCCTCTTACTTATCCAATCCTATGTGACACCGAACACTAGATAGGAAAATATAATCCTATCCCCCTAAGCTATCCGGTGTGACAAACACAACCTTTGGTATTATCACATTATTATTATTATGCTATGGGATGGCTTGCGTGAACATTGTAATGTGTATATTATACGATTCATTGTTGGATCTCGTGTTGATATAAAGTGTGGTGGTGAAATGGCACTAGTCCATGATTTGTCCCAGGAGTGGTCTCATTAGGCGGGTCGTAAGTTAGGATAAAGCGCCCATAGGTGAAAACTCGAAATTATGCTCGAAAACAAATGAAAGGTCGTACTGCTGCGTAGGTGAAAGGCCACGAAATACAGACTTGGTGACGCTTGGATGACTATTGGTACTATGGTTGAATGTTGAGAATAAAGAAACTACGTCTCGGATGATACCGACGCGACACAAATACGGATATGATGGTGATCTTGATAAATATTATTGTGTTCTATCTTATATTGTTTTATATGTATTGTCTCTGATATATTGCGGATAATGTAAGAATGAACACGAATTTTACTAAACGGATTAGAATACGCATAGAGAATCATCTGACCGTCATAATGAACTTATATGTACAGTAGTGACATTTATTAACTATTGATTTTTTAGATGTAGTTTAAGGAAGTGTGAACACGTATAGTTTATGACATAGTTGGCCGGATCATAGTGAATATAAAATATTAATAATCAAAGTGACAATTATAGCTAACGGAATAGCTAAATAAGATAACATCGTAATGTGATGCTTAAGACGAATGATTTAGTAGTGATGCCCATTAGCCGGCCAAGTATGAAATTCATAATAAATTATAAGCAAATAGGAAACGATAAATACTTGACCCATAGTTACCAACTTTTTAGAATAAGTGTGGGATAGTGTTGTTTCACACATTAGAGTGATTCCACTTTAGCATGGCAAACCTTAGGAAGCTATTGATTGGAAAGAGACGGTTTTATACTAACAGTCTTCTAGTGATACGAGAACATGCAGGGTTTTATTGTGGAACCTCTAGGGGCGGGATCGGTTAGTCGGGTCAATAACTTCCGATGACTAGGATGATAATCCTATTGGGGATCGGCATGCATTTATGTGTGAATTGCATCGCATTATTTTTCAAACTACCGCAGTGAAGTAAAGAACTTACTTTATATATAAAGCTGCACATGCCTTTGTATACAATGTGTACTTTCCATACAAAAGCTATATATTTCCCATTGAGCCCATATTTGGCTCATTCTCTTTTTCACCAGTTTTGCAGGTTTAACATCTCGGGTGGCCTGTGGTTCTTATATCCAAAAGCCTCTGATGTCCACAGACCTTTTCTAGTCCTTTTCAAGAATGACGAAATTGTGTAAATATTCTGGTTTTATTGTATTGTATAAGAACCGAACCTTGGTTTTGTTGTACAAACATTATTTGAAGTAAATTTGTGTGAAGGATTTTTTATGTGGAGTGGATCTTAAATGTTGTTGGACATGGTAATACTTGTATGAAAATGGTTTTAAATTTTATAGAATGGTTTATTAACTAAACGAACTCCACATGCCAAAATTTTCTATAATGAGATCTTGCTTATTCTAAACTTTATTTAAGAAAATATTTCGTAAGTTGTGATTTTATATTTTAAATCCGCAGTATATGTCATCCGTGATTAATGTGGTACCGGAGGTAAAAATCTCATAACGGGATTCAGGGTGTCACATTTATACTTAATTCCTTGATGATAACTTGATTTTTGGAAGGGAGATGAACAAGAACCGATAGTGCACGTACTCTCTCGATTTGTATGGCTTTGCTTTGGGGGGTTGGGGGCATGGGTTTGAATAATGGGGTTAAGATTTGGAATGTGTTTCATAATGTTAATTAAGTGGTATTAATTTTTTTAATTGTTGGGTAAATCCGTTAGTTTTTTGTTTATAACCATTGAGTAAAAGATTAAGGGTGGAGATATATACGCCTCACAAAACAATCGGTAACACTCATACTTTTCATTCGATCCTTAACAATTGAGTAATGTGTATGTTATTTGGTTCTTGAGGGCCGAGTATAAGCCTATATACTCAAAACTGAGTAAGGCATTGTCAAGTCTTCACTCGGCGCTCAAGAATCGAGTAACATGCATCTTACTCGGTTGTTACCAAGTGTTTTGTGGGGGTATATATCTATTACCACCTAAGATTAAAGATAGTGGGTGTTTATGACAAGTTAGTAAGGTGTTGAGTAGTGATGTTAACATTTGATTATTGAGGGGGTATAAATATCAGCACCCTATTTTTACTCTATTTCCATACCCTCTCTTTCTTAAAATACGACATAATATATATTTTATGTATATTTTTATGATACTACTATTTTAAAACTTGAGTTAGTAGGATAAATATATAATACTTGCCATACTTCTAATTTCACTATTGTAGATGCTCTTATACAAGACCGCATAGATATTATAATTGATGCATACTCAACACATGGGCATTATTATACTTTATATTATTTTATTTTATTTTAAAAATATTCTAATTTCACAATACGTTAAAATGAAATAAGTATAAATGAGCTAATTAGTTCTTAAAATGATCCAAGTTATCCGAATAATTAAAATATGTTCCAAATTACAAGAAAATAATATCAAAATCGCACAAGTTATAGCAAATACCTAACCCAAATGAGGCCCAAGTAGGAGGCCGGTCGCTGCAGCCTACAGACAAGAGTGGGTCAAACACGCAGTCGAGTAAGAAAAAGGGTAAAAAAAAAAAAAAACCTCGCTGGGAGAAAGCTTTGTTTCTTCATCTTCTTCCTCGTCTCTGATACGATCTTCTCTTGGCAGCCGCAACCACAGCCACCACCACCACTCCGGTGGCTCTCTCACTCTCTACAAGTAAGTTCCATCTTTATTTTTTGTTTTGTGATTTGAGCCCTAGAACTAATAATTACGTGTATCGGTGATGTACAAAATAATTATATATATGCTGAATTAATACCATTGGTTAGAGAGCCCAAAAGTATATATGAATTTGAACCACGAAGTATCTGTCTGGGAGTTTGGGATTTTCTTTTTGAGCTCTCTACCATTGTTCATACTATTGTAATTTCACAAATTCTTTTATACATACTTTTTAAGAAGCCGCATGTGCATGTTAGAGATAATTAGTCATCCAAATAAATAATAAGTTCACACAGATAATTAGCCATTCACTTTGATGCACCCGCACTGTAACCCTCTCATTGTGCCTAAGAGGTCTTATTCAATATTAAGCATTCAGAGATCAGTATTCAAGCCTTTTTCTTGTTTTAGCTTTGAGAATTTCTATCTTCCCATAAAGAGAAGGGAAAAAGATAAAGTTCTTGAGAATTTCTGTACTGTCACAGTCAGGGGCGGAGGCTGGCCCCACCTGGACTTTTTAAAAAATTTCAGAGAGTACAAGGGTCTATGTGTGGGAAGGAAAAGCTTAGGAGCCATTGTGTAATTAGCTGATAAGTCTAGGGTCAGGGGATGTAATATCTGTAAAGCAGGCAGTGTTTGGTGAGGGCCGCGGGGGGGCTTCGTGCAATTAGCATTATAAGTTCAGGGTTGTAATATATATTAGGTTTTCACTTTCTTTCATTTCTCCTTGAGGCAACCGTTTTTTACTACACTTTTTTTTTTTGAAACACAGTTTCTATTTTTTTTTTGATCATATATCAAAAGATATTTCAAAATATATAATTAATTTTATTATATCATTTTTAACTTTTTTGAAATATCGAAACAGAATGGAGAAGTATTTTAGTAAAAAATTGGTCTGTAAGCATAATTATTGAATTTGATTTGGCTTAAATTTTTTTTTGGCCCCCCCTGAAAATTATTTCTGGCTGCGCCACTGGTCACAGTAGTGATGGTTATTAGGTACTTGAACATATCTTACAGCACAAAGGTTTTTCGGGACCTTACTGTCAATGGAAGGTTTAAAACATGCTTTCAAAATACGGTAACTTACCCTTTATGAATTTGTCAAGTCAGCTGCGGTTAGTATATCAGCAATCCTTGATGTAGATTTACAATGTCCAAACCTATGTACCATATATAAGAGAAACAAAACAAGTCAATTTTCCATTTTACGAAACATGCGCGGAAACAACTTACGCCTATTAATGAATAACCAACCATGTAGCTCCATTGCTTTTCTATATCTTATATTATTGATGACTGGCCGTTTAAGAATAGAAAGTGAGTTACTTAAATTAGTTTACATATTTACATCATCAATTCAACAATTGAACAATTTCGTCTACAATCTCTCGAAAACCCAACAGAAAGTGATGCATGTTAAATGTTTTAATGATTTTTACTGGAACGTGGTTATGTGCAACAATTGAATAGATGAAGGGGATTTTTACTCCACATCTACGTTATAGCCTTTCGGTAGTTGCCATGAAACTGGCTTACATTTATTGGGGTTGGGTTTATTAATATTTGCCCTCAAACAACAAAGATAACTCAAATAGAAAAACCGATTCGTCGTAGCTGGTTGGATTGAGATCAGGAGATTGTCAATTTCTTGTGAATCTTTAGTGGCTCTTTAGAATCTTGTTGTTTTTAATTTCATTTTCTTCTAGTTCCCAATTTTTCATTATCATGTAACTAGGCAAAGTTGTGCATTTATTTTACTTGGTGAAACTAGCTAACTTGCCAGCTTTGTTTCAGACAATATGGTCCTCGAGTGCTTCGCTTGGTGGGTGCGTTCATATTTAGCAAGGAGGCAGCTGTTGGAGCTCTTTCCGATGATATCATTGTCAACATTCTCAGTAGACTCCCAGCGGACTGCGTTTTAGATTGCAGAAGGGTGTGTAAGAAGTGGCGAGCATTAACGTCATCACCTTATTTTGAGGAGTTACATATCAAAAGAGCTACTACTACTACTGCTCCGTCACTTTTTGTGCAGTGGCTCGATTGTGATAAATCGGTGAAGCAAGGGCAGTTAAACTGCCAGTCAAAAAGCTAATAACAAAAATTATTATGATGATGGGAGGAGGAAAAGCATCATCACAAAAGTTCTCCCTAGTTCAGGGAAAGCAATGTACCACCATGGGGCCGTGATTTTAGGTTCGTGCAATGGGTTACTAATGTTCGAAGCATCTAAACAGAGAGCTACTACTTTTGTTTTCAATCCTGTTACAAAAGATCTAATAATTCTACCGACCCCATTTAGGCACACTACTCCATGTGGAATTTATTTCCATCCTTCAACTCGCGAGTATAAGCTGTTGTTATGCACTTTCAAGGGAAGGGATATTCATCAGCTTCAAACTTACTACACGTGCAGCCTAAAGTTGATGGTTTGGAAGAAACACCACTGTTCACCTCCGTGCAAGACTAGCAGCAGCCAACCTGCAATTCTGCTGAATGGATCTTTACATTGGATGGTCAACCGCAATGAAGAAGTCAAGGAGGAGGACTTCGATCGTCCTTGCACGGATGTGATCATGGCGATTGACACAGAGATTGAAGATTTCCGTCTTATGCCTCACCCAGGAGACTCGTCGTGTTATTATCGCCCAGAGGAGCACGAAAACATGTCTCTCTCGTTGGGGACAAGCGATCATTTGTATTTGTGTCACATTTCGTGGGGGGAAGTGATTCATGTATGGGTGCTTGAGGACTATGCTGGTTGGGTTTGGGATAGGAGATACAAGGTCAACCTTGATTGGGCTGTGAAGGGTTTCCCTTTCACCACCCGTCACAATGGCATTTACAGTCCCAAAGATTTAAAGGTATTGGGCATACACAACGGCGGACTCATGATGCATTGGAGTTCAAGAGGCCTATGTTCGTATGATCTTGAGAAGAATATTGTTGGCAAGGTTGAGTTTAAGTTGGAAGGATGTGACATTCCCACTCCATATGCGTCTCCTTACACCAAAAGCCTCGTCAGGACCCCTTCTCAAACATGCGTGATTTTGGGTAGTTGAGTTTGACTTGTGAATTTTGTATAGAGCTTTAGATTTTTTTTTATCAGTTTAGTGTTAATTTAAGTTTTTCAAGTCTTTGGGCCACCAATGTTTGAACAAAACTTATATTAATATATGAAGACGAGAGCTATTTATTAGTTTATAAAGTTCCTTTTTTAATCAGAAAATGATAATTTGTGTCTTAAGAGTATTTGTTAAGCATATTTTAAATAAAAAGAATATTCTCATGTGTAAAAATTCATACCCTATTAGATGTGTATTTAGGCTTCATAAACTGGGGTGTACAAGTGCCGTCAACACGATAAAAGGAAAATAAAATTAAAATAATCGGATAAAGTATAAATATATATGTGTGAAATGTGAGAATCGAAGATGTGTATGACTGAATGTTAACGGATCAGTTCTCACAAAAACAAAATGACATATATATATCTAAAAATGTAGCCTTCATCACCCGAGATAAGTCTTAGTCGTACAATTGAACTTAAAATGGCCTTAACATTTTATAATGTAATGGTGTTATGAGTGTATTTAAAAGAAAAACAAATAATATATTCGATGATGGTCAGACCTACAAAAAAGTCCCGTCCCATGCGGCTCTGTTCGGATTGATTTAACTGTCTAAAAGTATTAACACAATTAAAAATTAATGTGTGATGTTGGATTAATTTATTATTTTATTATAAAAAATTCTTATTTTATAATATAGATAGATTGCTAATGTCATAACCCTTTCAGATTTAACCTCATGTAGTCATGTGTATTCACAAAGTCAGTTAAAATATCATTATCTGACAGTTCTGAACACATGCAAAAACGTAAAACAAAACTATCTAGCACGGAAATGACACGAGAATTGGGCCTTTTTATTTTTACCCCAAAAAATAATTTGTTTTGCATTTAGCCCAACACATTTTTAAAATTAGTTTTTGCCCAAACTTATGGATAATCATCAATTCAAATTTTAGAAAATTATTTAAATGTTATTATTATTATTATTATTATTATTATTATTATTATGAAGGTTAAATTGAAGGAAAAAAAGGGTATATATGTAGACAATTTTTCCACCCTTGCTTTCTTTTCTATGCCACACTTACTCTAATACCTGAACCAGGCTTTTAGGATATTGATTAAATATATATCATATCTAACTGCCATAAATTTCCTTATTTGAATCTGAAAAATGAAGGGGGCCGGGCATGCATAATAAAATCCTTCAACAAATGTAAAGTCAAGGAAACACATATTATGAATGTATTTCTCCAACATTTTATTCAGTCCCTCGTAATAGTATTTGGTATTTTGTAGTGCCACAATAACACCCTATTTTAAATTGATATTTTGAACCTTAAACACCATGAATTAATATTTAATTGTCCTCACAAAAAAAATTTGTCTTTTCATTCTTTTTAAGTTATAGTGTTTTTTACATCAAAATCGAGGTTGATGTATCATCACTCTAAATATATCCATGTTACTAGGAAAAATATATCACTATTTATTCTCTTAAAAAAATTATTTTTATCTCCCGTTCGGACTCATCACCTCTTCATCACTCATTTAGTTCAATTCTCGTCCAATGGGATCTTCGATGATCATCTCATCCACTTTTAGATTCAAATTTTATGGAGATGATTTATACATAGGGATCATCTCCACCAAATTTTATAAAAAAGTTGACAATTTAATCCTCAAACTAAACCTTATTAAACGAAATTAGAACAAAGGGTAACAAAAAAGAAGAAAGTCCCTTTTTTTAACTCTTTTCAATACTTTCTTTATTCTCTCATTTTCTCACTTCCCAAATTAACTGTATTCTTCATTTCAAAGATCAAATTTTCTTTCCGGTAATTCTCTTCTTATGTAAAATTTGTTGCATGTTGACCCTCCTGCCCATTGCCTTTCCTTGAGCAACGCGCGTGTATATATATATAGAGAGAGAGAGAGGTGGTACTTGAGGGAGCACAGAGGCGTGCAAATTAACTGTCTAATGCCAATTAATCAAACATGCATATATCATTCATGGGACACTTTACGTGTGCAGATTGTTAGATAAAACTTATAAATCTTTGTATAGAATTAATAAAATTAAAACCTTTTTTCTTTTTCTTTTTTTTGTTTTCGCCGCCTTTAATGCCTTTTCTTTCCACTTCAAGAATTTTTTATCTTATGACCACTGTACATTTTTTAGATTCTTTTATCTTGTACATGATTGCATTTATCATCCGCTAGCATTTTCCAAATATTTTTCACATAATCTTGGGGATTTATCACACTTGTGTAATTTAACTTGAATATAAGTGTTTAGAATTGTGTATAAGTGTATTTGCTTCGAGTTACTATTCTTGGAGTTTTTTTATGTAAATTGTTGCAATCTCTCTCTCTTAGCTCTCTTTTTATTGCATTTTTCTTCACACTTTTTGATTTTCATGTTCTTTTTGGATTTGCTTATCTACCTGGGTGTATTTGCTTCAGGTCATTATTTCCAAATATTTATCATAATGTATTTTGCATATGGATGTGTATTTCCTTCGGGTTACATTTCTTTAAGTTTCTTGCGTATATATTTGTAATTTTTTTTTATTTTTTAATTTCTCTTTATTACCTTTGGCATTCACCTTCAAGATTCCATTTTTTTTTCAATACTATACCTTTTCAATTATTAGATTAATTACATATGCGTTTAGTTCAGGTCGCAGTTTCGTGTATAATTTATCGCATTTAATTTTATCTCTTTATTGTATTTTCCTTTCCGTTTATGGATTTAGAAAAAACACTTTTTTTTTGAAATAATAAAGCTTTGAATCGATGTACAAAAAATCAAATCGATTTTTTTTTTGAATCAGCTTTTAAAAAAGATCTAATTAAATTTAGTTTTTAATGGAAAAGATAAAAATACCATTGATTACGTCTAACTTAACTTGGACGGAAGTAAGAGACAAAGTGAGGCTTGCTCAATAATTTAAGCGCCAAAATTTGGCATTTTTTTAATATCATGGTCAATGTGAGACCGAGTGAATAATTTATGAGTAATTAATTAGGACAGTTTATTTATTTGCTTTTATTGTTTAGTATGAAGCGTTAAGCCTTTTTATTATGATATAGTTAAGACTATCTGTAATGTTATATCTTTGTAATAAAATATGTGTCATTTCAACACGTGCCCTTAGGGCTCGCGTTAAACATTTATATATGTAAATTATAAGTATCTAATAAGCATTATATTATGCACAAATTCACTTGTAATGTTTTTTTTTCTTTTTTCTTTTTTCAGTCATAGTACACTTGTTATGTGCCTTGAGGGAAGATGTTAACATTTACCAAAAATAATAGGAAAAAAATTCCTTTTGTGATGCTACCTTTTTATAAGAGTTTAATTCAAAATATGTATAGGTGTCTAAAATTGTGTATAGCAATACTTGCTTCAGAGTCTCTTACATAAACGGTTGCAATCTCTCTCTCTCTATCTCTCTCTCTCTCTCTCTCTCTCTCTCTCTCTCTCTCTCTCTCTCTCTCTCTCTCTCCTTTTCCTGCACTTCTTGATTTTCATTTCCTTTTTATGGTGCTCTTTTTGAATTTTTTTTTATCTACATGGGTGTTGCTTTAGGTCACTATTTTCAAATTATTTTAACACTACCAAAGTTAGAAAGGTTCATATTCATAGTTTATTTTGTATATGGATGTGTATTCCTTTGGGCTACCAAATTTTTATATTTGTTCATAAATAGTTGCAATTTTTTTATTTTTTTTTTATATATATTGGTTTTTTATTGCCTTTTGCTTTCCCCTTCAGATTCCATTTTCTTTCAAACTACACCTTTTAAGTTCTTAAAATATTTATTAGAGGTGCATTTAGTTTGGGTCGCCGTTTTCATTTATGATTTTTTGCATTTATTTTTCTCTCGTTACTATCTTTTCCTTTCTGGCTATAGATTTCATTTACTTTTTATAAGGCACATTCGATCATTTCCTAGCAATAAATAGCAACAAAAAGTTGAATGGACTATATTAAGGTCTTAACTTTGGAGTTAAAGGGACTATATTAAGGTCTTAGCTTTTTTGACGAACTTTATAGAGATCAATGAACTCTATGATTAATAGATCATCTCCACCAAATTTTGAAAAAAGTTCAACAAGGAAGTGGATAAATACATATTTCAATTTCATAATTAACCTACTTTTTGGTTGAATTTTTATGAAACCTAGTGGAGATGATATAATAATAATAATGGAGACAATCTCCACCATATTTTGTCAAAAAACTCATCCATTTGATCCCGAATATGCCCAATCTATAACTTAAGGTCCTTAAGTTAAGACCTTACTTAAAATGCACCTTGCCTTTAAATAGTGTTTGATTAAGTCCTAAAAATATGCTTTCATTAACGTGCTTCAAATATTCCTAATGACTTATTTTAGTGCTTTAATTGAGACGCCAAGATCTTCATTGCGTTTAGTTAGAAGTGTAGATATAGATTAATAGTATTTCTTTATTTTCTGTACAGAGACATTTACAAAGGGATTTGCTTAAGCAATAACACTTTTATAATAATTAATTGTGTTTTTTTAAGTGGTAATGTGACGGTATTTTATGTGTAAGGTCAGGGGTTTGAATCTTTCAATAGAATTTTTTTTTCTTAATATAGAGAAGTATTTTAGTAATTGAATTGATACATCAAAAACCCAATTCACACTTTATTCGTAGTATATAGTGTGTGTATATCTAATTTATTTCTCATTTGATTGCATTCTTAACCTCGTGAGTGCTTTTACTTATGTTCATCTATCTATCTATCTATCTATCTATCTATATTTGCATGAAATACAAACTTATGATTCAAAATATAAAATAATAAAAAAATAAATTAATTATTGAGATAATGGGATAGTGAATGAGTCCATCAGTAGGCCATACCATCAAATCTCTGACACCTACATAGACATTAATTAATTAAGGGTGTATATGATTATTAACATTTTGAATGAGTAAATTAACACATCTAATTAATTCGGGCTAGCTACACACTAAATATAATTTTAAAGCAATAGAATTCGGGCTAGCTACACATCTAATTTTAAAGGTTCATACAATCATGCAAGTCAAGTAATTTTGGGGTCGAGAGATGTGTAATACTTGTGTTTCTTCCGTACCAAAAACACTGGTCCTCCCCCCCCCCCCCCCCCCCCCCCCCGGTCTCTCTCTTTGCCGCGAGCACATAAATATATTATGATTTATGGAGAGAGAAAATGCCCCTGCCAACAAACAGGCCTTTGGGATCTCTTTTTAATGAGAAAGATTTAATGTCTACCTAAATATAGTAATTATAAATGTAGCTCGATCTTTCATTTTTTTTTTTAGGGCTTCACATTGATCATGAAATTGGTAATACAAAAAGCTTTTGCTGCACTTTTACTTTAATCTACACACTTGCTTTTCAAAATACTAGATATTAGTCATACTATGCAGTACAGGCTTGCAATATATATATATATATATATCATTCATCATGAAATTGTTTTTCAAAATACTAGATACATATTTTAGTAAAAATTAATCTTTATACGTAAGCTTTTTATTTTAGTAAAAATTAAATACAGGGATAACATGGGGAAATCACTAAGTATAACGTTAGTACTTATTATGTGAAAGAAAAAAAAAACAAAAGAATTTGACTATAGTGACCAGGCTTAGATCAAATTTTCCACCTTAAATTATACTCCTATTATCATATAAATGTTTATAGTATACGAGTGCAAGCTAGTTGATGTGTCATAATACTTAAATTAAGATATTTTTTAAACATTGTTTTAAAATGTTTATGATATGAATAGAACGTCGTGCCAAACTTAATTTTCGTTTTTCTCGTATCTCTGTGTATCAAAATAAGGAATTATTGTGGGATAAGAAGTGCAGAGATTTATTCTGTAAAAATAAATTTAGGAAATAGATCCCAAGAAAATTTTGCATGGACATATATTTTTTTTTAAATATAGTCTAGAGGTGAAATATATAGCTCAAATAAATTTGATATTTTTTTGGGAGAGCTATATACCCAAAGTAATATTATTATTTTTTGCTAGAGCATAGTGAAATTGGACAACATGTTTTTAAAGTTGTATATTATTCTTATAATAAGTATACCTTTTTTTTTCTTTTTTTCTTTTTTTCTTTTTTTACAATAATACAATTTTGTCACCCATAAGAGAAAGAGGAGTTGGTTGTTTAAGTAGCATCAGATCTCTCTCTCTCTCTCTCTCTCTCTCTGTCCCCCCTACTTTCATGTTAGTTTCTTCTTTTCACTCTTTTTTGCCAACTTTCTTGTCCTTCTCTTTTGATCTCTTCTGTCTCTTCTCCGTTTAATACCTGTTGTTGACCTTCCTGCATGCGTTGATTTCAAATTGACACAATCTTTCATTAATTGCATCAACTCAAAAAAACAAATAATTAAATACCAAATTATTCCTCTCATGCACCTCCTAACTTCTTCGAAAAGCAATTTTTTTTTAAGTTAGAAAATGCAGTCTGAAATTTATAAATTGACCAGAATGTAGGGATACTAAATGTGTGGTCAGTAGCCCATATACTCAAATCTATCATACTTGCATTAATTAATTTGTTAATGATATTATGATAATTAACGCTTGAAATTAATAATTTAGCATTTCATGGAGCATCTTCATTTCATTACTACTATACACCCAAGTGTTATTTAATTTGATTCGAGTTTTAATTTCATCCTAAAATTTTAAATTGTTACTAAATTTACTCTAAGAAGACTCTCATTCAAGATTATGAGGAGTTGATATATTGAGGAAGCAAACGTGTATCTCAAGCACATTCTAAACAAATAGGTGCGTGAATCTTCTTGCCAAGATTGGAGCTAAGCAGATCAAGCAAGCTAGGCATGTGTTTGTTGATTGAAGCTAGGCACATTCTAAACAAATAATGTTTTTTCTTTCTAACTGTAACACCATGAATTAGTATGTAACTGTCTTTTAAGTTAGATTGCTTCTTACTACAAAACCGAGATACATGTATCATCACTCTAAATTTATATTTGTAAAAAAATAAAATATATATCACTATTTTTACTCTTACACAATATCTTTTTCTATCTTTCTTTTGGTCTTTTCAACACTAGCTTTCCTTATTCTCTCATTTTCACACTTCCCAATTTGGTTGCATTCTCCGTTTCAAAATTACCAATACCGATCAAATTTCTTTCTTGCTTGCGTATTTTCTTTCCAATATTCTTCTTTTCTATATCTCTTTTGTCTCTTCTCAATCCATGACATGAGATTAAATATATATATATATATATATTCATATTCATGTGAAGATACACGTACCACTTATGATTAAAATATAATACAATCAAATAAATTAATTAGTGATAAAATTAATGAGATAGTGAATTAGTCCATTAGTAGGCGCCATACAATCAAATCTATGACACCTACACATACATTAATTAATTAATTAATTAAGGGTGTATATTATGAATATTAACACTTTAAATGAGTAAATTAACACATCTTAGGCTCCGTTTGATAATAACATGAAAAATGAAAATAAAAACAACGAATTTAGATGAAAATATGGAAAATAAGTTGATGCATATGGTGAGATACTCTCCATCTTATACTCATTTTTGTGAGTATATGTCCTCCATCCTTCTCTAATATTTTGTGAAAAAAATTTCTCTACTATCACCCAAAGAAAATGTTGTCATGAAAAAAAGCAAAAGGCAAGAGTTAATCTCACCACATCCCTCAACTTATTTTCCATCTTCTCACCTTAATTAGTTATTTTTCTTTTCATTTTTCATGTTGCTATCAAATGGAGCCTTAAAGTGGTACAATTCTCCGTTGCTGTGCCAATTAATATAAAACAACCACATGGGGTTATTACAGTACAGGTGTTTGATTTTGTCAAAAGTACTCCAACAGTTTAAAAAATGCTTAAATGTACTGGACATCCGGACCGATGTTGGTTTTTTACCAGCTACGACCATCCGGGAAGAAATTATATAGTCAAGATATGCATAACTATATGTCCCGGACATCCTCAACATTTTTTAAAAAATAAAAAATAAAAAAAAATTAGATTATTAATTAATGAAATGACTCATTATCTGGTTTCTTTTTAAGGTTTTAAGCATAAGTTAAACAACAACCACTTTAAAAGTTTTATGCACGTTAAATAAGTAACACTCGTTTTCTTCCGTACAAAAAAACTGCTCCCCAGCCAACAAACAGGCCTTTGGGCTCTCATTTTATTTTATTTTTAAAATAAATAAATTACCCTCTAGCTAAGTATAAATATGCCTCTTTCATATTTTTAGGGCCTCACAATAATCATGAAATTGGTAATACAGGAGGCCTCTTACCACGGGATTAGACAGAAATGAAACCCACTAATATATTTATATATATATTTGATCTAAATCCACTTATATTTGTTGCTAGCTATTTCATATTCATCTATACTATACACTTACTTTTGAAAATATTATAACGATATTTTTGTCTTCATCAAATTCAACTTAAATTTATCGCACATATATTCTAATGGCAAAATTCATATAGAGGACCAACCAATGAGGTTGTAAATTAATTATTCATTGATGTCGGATTAAGTATAAGTGTCTTACTTTCGATCTTGTCAGTGAGATCGATCTGTATATATATATATTTATTTATAGGGGCCATTAGTATTTCTCCCCTCTTTTCATAATTAATTGGTAGTAAGGACAGGACAGATCTAAATATTAGTATCTAGTCCCTCTTACCTTAATTATATAATACGCAATAAATAGTATTTTTTTAGTTAGACTAAAATACTCCTTTGTATCAAACAAGGAAACTATGAATTATCGTTATTTCTATAAATATGAAAATTAAAATTAAACATTTCATCTATATTTTATTTTTTGACGAAATTTTATTATACCGAAACATATATAAACAGCTGTGTATTTTATGTAAACATGAAGACACATTAAACATTTCAAGAACTACATTTAAAATTATACACGTGACATTGGATTGACATTAAAAATATATAACTATTAAAGGCGAATTTCTTAAAACTGGAAATTTTTAAGAATCCAAACTATTATAAATTCATATTACCTGATTTTTTTAAGCAGATATATTTTAGATTTTTGTTTGTATAGATTAGTTTTAATTTTCAAATATTGTTCACTGCTTTTTAAAAAAATGTATTCCTGATAGTATAATAAGTTAAAAAAAAAATATCTGAATCGCCAAGAAATATAAATAAAAAGTAATATTTGTAAGTAATCAAGTATCATCTTGTAAATTGGAATTTACCTATTTGTCTGAGCCGAAACAGATACGTGAATACTCCAACGGATGGTTGTGATCTTTCACCAGAAACCGCAAATAGCACATCCCCTCGTATTCCGATGCATTCATTAATAAACATTAAACTTTTCCGATGGGATTCGACGATTTAGTTATTATAAATATAATGAAAACAATTATTATGAAGATAGTAACTATTCAACCCGTAGTGAGGTGCAATCAATGGCCACTCCCAAAAAATCCCTTAAACGTATAAACTCATCACTTACTGATCTGGAGCTTAGGAAACGTTGAGAAATAAACGATGAATCTCACACTACACCCACATACCAAAAGAGTGACAAAGATAAGTAGTATGATAGCGACGAAGAGGACAATGGCAAGAGAGACGAGGACATATCTGAGTCCGATGAGAATGCTTGCGATGAGGATGATGACGAATACAACGAAGAAGAGGATGAAGACAATGATGACAATGACGATGAATCTGGTGACGCTGGTGAAACGGATAAGGGACCTTGGGATGAGGTTCTAGAGGATATAGAAAGGGAGGAGAACGAGGAGTTGACATCTGATTCTTTGCAGACTGGATCGAATGATGACGATGGTGGTTATGGACGCGAGTACGGTGAAGATGTTGACAATCGGTATGCGCACAGCTCTTCTTCGGAAAATCCCTTTGCATGTGATTGATTAAGTTTGTGGACTACAGTTTTTAGGTTTTGATGTTCATGTTTTGGCAACTTCTGATGGTTTTCTTTTCTTTTTTTTTTAATTTTTTTATGTTTTTTAAGAATCAAAACTTTTGTTAATTAAGGAAACCTTTTTATGTGACTAAATATAAATATTAATTATCTATCATGGCCCAGTTTATAGTATTATAGGTAATGATTTGATTGAAAATCAACATCACCGTGATTTACTATTTCAACTATTAAACAATATTGACTGATAACTTATATGTTGCATCTGTTTATACCGCCTCAATTTAATTTGTTATGCCAACTTGAATAATTGTTTCCTGATACACTAGAATAATGATAGCCAAATAAACTGTGTCTTCTCTACATGCAGGAAAATGTAAACTTATATTGCATGATTAGATAAACTAAAAATTAGATAACTGTATTTAGTTTAAAACATTATATAACTGCTAATTTCTAGCCAATGATATTGTCCATATCATGTAGAACGATAATAACAACAAGACCCATAAAAACTTCTCCCTTCTAGAAACTTGTTGGTTGTAGTGAATCCAAATAGCAATGTCCTCCCACAGGAAAAAATCGCAAGCCGTGTTCTGTGAATTAAAAATCTTATCAGATATTGGTTTAGATTATATACACCAAAAAAAAACTAGTATACAGATTCACACTAACCGATGGATTCGAATATGTAAGAAAACGCCGGCCATGGTTCTGGGCCGTTGTGGATGTCCTAGTAACTGTCTGACGACCACAATAACATATGAAACCCAGTGTCATTTTTGACCTAGCTCAAAAATAATTCGATTTATCACATGTGTAATTAAGGTAGACTTGCATTTTATTATATATATACGAACTGGCGGGAAAAGAGAAATTTTCATATATTACGTTTTGGAGGGAAATTAAAAATCACGTTTCCAAAGAATGGCTTGGTTTTGTAATAATGAATAATGGAAGTCAGATAGTATTAATGTCCATCTAGCGGGGTTTGTTTCGAAATAAAATGATGTTTAGTGTTGATATTTATAATATATTATATCATTGTCATATATAGCATACCTTAAATCTCCATTAAAATATATAAGTCATGGGAGATACAATGAAATTGCATTTAAAAAATAATTAGTTGTAATTTACAGTGAAATAATTATATCTTACAAAGAGATAAACATAATTACGTTGTTCAAGCATGTACAATTATTACTGATTATTAAACAATAGAAAACTAGTATAAATTAGTTAAATATTTTAATACATTCCTCGTTACATATACTTGAATTTGATTGTTTAATATTTGTGTATGATAAACATGAATCGGCTAGTATACATATTACAACTACTATACAGATAAACCAACATATTATGACATTTTTAAGAGTAATATTTATACAAGTCACTGTGCAAATTATAATCAATACGTATATTATTTTAGTACAATTTTCATACGTTTCATAATTTATTTTGTAATATATATACATAAAATTAAATATTGTATTTTGTAATATTAAAAAACATTTATATATCATATGTATGTAGATGTAAACAAGTATATACGTGTAAAATCATAAAACTGTAATATTATATTAAAAAGACATACGTATATAAAAATACTAATATTGTATATATTAATAATTGTTTTTTAAAACATCTTAATTATATAGTTATATTAAACAGGACATATCAATTATTATTCTGGTTGTGGGTATAGTAGTAGTTGTGGATGCAATATTATATGGGTATGCTATACCACAATGCATCTAAATTATCGCCAAAATAACCCCGTTACTCTTAGTTACATGTATCATCATCTTTAATTCCCTAAAGTTCATTTTTTTTATAAATCACATGATCAATTCATTTTATATTGGTGTAGATAAGGTCTCAGTACTGGTAATTTTAGTAAACATTATCTCATTATACATTGTGGCGGTACATAATGTAATACAATTTTATGTGTAGTGAAACGCATCTTATAACATTATAAGTGTATCTATACAAGGTTGTTGAATGCATGATGACGTAAAACTAATAGACAAATATAGGTAACATGAAATTTTATATATGACCGCGTAGATGGTAACCGTTTATCTGTTCAATAAAAGAACCCATATATATGTGTAATTAAGGTTGACTTGCATTTTTAAGATACAGACACAATATGTATGTTTCACATTGAATGACACATTATTTAACAAACAAATATGTATTTTGTTTTATATGTTTAGAGTATTTAATATAATTTACATTACATATATTATTATGAATCAATATATTTAATGTAATATTTGTACAAATAACCGTGTCAATTACATGAATACGTATATTATTTTAGTACAATTTTCACAAGTTTCATAATGTATTTTGTAATATATATACATAAAATTAAAAATTGTATTTGGTAATATTAAAAAATACCTATACATCATATGTACGTATATGTAAGCATGTGTATAATTGCATGTATTTTATGTATACTTTATGTGTTTTATTGTAAACGGATGTAGTAGTAGATATCGAATTATAATTGTTTGTATAATATATGTGTTTTATTGTGTTATAAAACATTTGAATTATATAGTTATATTTAACAAGACAGTTCAATTCGTAATCTGGTTGTGGGTGTATTAGTAGTTGTGGACGCAGTATTATATGCGTATGCTATACCACAATACATCTAAATTATCGTCAAAAATAACCCATTTACTCTTAGTTCCATGAATCATAATCTTTAATTCTCAAACGTCGATTTTATTTTATATTTTTGAATAACATGATCAATCCGTTTTTTATTGGTGTGGATAGGGTATCAGTTCTGGTAATTTTAATAAAGATATATTCATTATACATTGTGGGGATACGTAATGTAATACAATTTTATGTCTAAAGAAACTCATTTTATAACATTCTAAGTGTATTTTATGTATACTATATGTATTTTATTGTAAATGGATGTAGTAGTAAGTATCGAATAGTACTAATATTTTATATATTAATAATTGTGTTTTAAAACATCTGAATCAAACTCATTATACGTTGTGGGGATATATAATGTAATACAATTTTATGTGTAACGAAACACATTTTATAACATTCTACATGTATTGATACAATGTCGTTGCATGCATGATGACGTAAAACTTATTATATTATATATGGTCGGCAATAGCGATTGTATTTGTTATTTTTACGACATGTAATAGTTTACATTATATATGTGTGAATCCATATAGTGTATGTATGTCAAGTAATGGAAATCACCTAGACACATATAGGTAACATGAAATTTCAAATATGACTGCGTATATGGCAATATTATATCTGTATTAAATTATAACACACATATATGTGTTATTAAGATTGGCGTGCATTTTTCAGATACAAATACACTATATAGATTTGACATTTAATGACACACTATTTTATAAACAAATATGTTTATTGTTTTATATGTTTTCGGTATTTAATATAATTTTTATTATATATAATATTATGAATCAATATATTTAATGTAACCCATTATAATGAGGTTAACAATAGGTGAAATAAATAAGTAATGTTACAAAATCTTTAAAATTAATATATTGATTATATAATATTCCACATAAAAATAAGAATGTGTCCAATTGATATCTTTGAATATTTTAAACGTAAATTGGAATGTATCACTCTGGATTAAAGAATGAATTAGTATTTTGTAAATTATACCATCCGGATAAAGTGGGCCACCACGGGCCAGTGTACTCGGTGAGGACCTAATATCTTATATTGATATGTTTCCATATCTTATGTGAAGTTAAATTTCAACGACATATATTTGAATCGTAAACATTTATATCAAAGTCAACATTAATATCGTAAATCATGACTACACAGCTAATCAACGGTTAATATACCAAACAGATTGACAACTAAAATCTTGGTGCTAATCACAGCGGAAACAGATACGATACAATATCGTCCAAATATATTCAGTCCCGAGTTGATTCTCTTTCTCCGTTTATAAGCATTAGGTACAATATAAACAGGGAGTCTGGACAACCCATTGCAAAAGCTTTAGTTTAGAAATCAAAAAAGGTTAAACCTCTTCGGTGTGTGATAGTGCTGATGGCCAACCAGCTAGAACAGGTATATGAAGCTTTTTAATCTGTTTTAAGTTGAAGTTTGAGTAGCTGTTTCTTTACATTGTTATTTGCGATCCAAGCCCTAATTTTTGGGGATTAGGTTCTAATGCTTTATAATACTATTAACCAAATAGATAATGCCTCATATGATATGTAGTATAACAGATGAAGAAATATACAAAAGTTTGTAGTTTTACTGAATACTTATCTATGCGTATACACTGTTATTCCATACATTGTTTACCTAAACTAATACTAGCCAATAACCAACATATTAATACATAAATAAATAGTGACACCCTCGTATGTTGTGTAACTAAGTGATTTTCGTATAATAATTCTGAACAAGTGGTATAATTGCTAACTAATGTTTTTCTGATATAATCATCGTATTTGTATGTATGAATTGTAATGGTATTTTGCCTTTTCTATTCTGATTTATGTCCTAAATATTTGAAGAAGTATACGATATATTTACCTATATAAGTCTTCATATGACTATACGTATTGTGATTTAGGTAATAAAACAATATACAATAGTTTAATACCTTTGTTTTATAACCGTAAAATGTAACTGGTATTGAGGCTTTTATAACTTGGATATGAGGATGTTTGTAATATCTGATAATATATATCAATGATTACTTTAATAAGGAAATAAACAGTTTAAAGGAGATAAAATAACAGGACCAATTTTTTATGTTGGGACGACATTGGATATCTGTTTAAGGACGTAATACTTGATTTTTCTCCATGGCTTGTAACCTGGGGGTGGTGCTTTTGTACACCGGAGCAGGTCCAGCCTAAGCTGATAGAGATGGTAACTGAATTTTGCCTTTTTCTAGTAGGGTTTTTATATGCTTTTCTCGAGAGCCTCCTTTTCTATTTATAGATCTGTATTTCGTATTTCCCAAGATGGATTAGGTCACTAGTGAAATGACCATCCGGGGCATATCCTAGGGCCCCCGTGGCATTCATTTCCTCCTTCCACCTGTTGGAGGGACAACTGTTGTAACTAACTTTTTCGCACTTTACACGTGTCACTTTGTCATTCGTTCGTGCAGTAATCATTCATCGTGCGATATCATCTGTAGATGTCATTTTCTCATTGGTGAGTAGGCTTGTGTTGACATGTTAATTACTTGTATGTTAGAAGTCTTTCTTAAGTTGATTATCTTTTGCTCGGTTAACTGTCGCTTTTTGCTCAGCAAATATTATATACAGTCTCTCACATTGTTAGGCCTCGCCCATGGTCCTTTTCATCCTTTATGATAATTGGGCCTCGTCCTACTCATTTAGCCCATAAGGAGATGTTAAGGCCAACTCGGCCCACGAGAGAATGCTTAGAATTATGCTCCCACATAACCTAATTATGACCTTATTAGATATTGACGATAGAGTAATGATGTTATTTACGTATATTATTGCACGTCATTTATAACGACATGTATATTTGTATAACCATATAGAGTAATAAGACTATATATTTGTGCAACTCACTGTCGATTTGTAATTATAAATTAATTTATTTTAAATGATACAGGAAATGCAACAAGAATTACTCAACAGAAGAAGAAGTCCACAGTTGAATATACCAAAGAGCAGGGTAAGTTATAACTGACAACGCGTTTGTAAATTTCATATTTATTACTAAAAAGATACGATGTGGGTTAAATTTACACTAAAACTTAAATATATAAACAGGTCGCTCCTGCAGTGGTGAATACTATTCCAAAACCTGAGATACATCATAACGAAACATCTAGTGATAAAAAGGGAACTAAGAGGTCTCGACCTGCTGCACATTGTAAAAGCCGTGCAGTAGCTATGGTATTCTTTCATTTTAATCTAAAATGAAAAAATAAAGTGGATTAACGAAATAGTATAATACTTATTATATATTGACATAACGTGAATGCGCTTTCACTTCTTATACAATATGTACAAATAGATGGTGAATATGCAATTGTCAAAACAGACCAATTCCGTTCTAATATGATATCTTTTGCTCGTTCACTAGTATTGTTCAAAGCGGGCGGCCTGAATTCCTTACATGTTAACTCAATGATGAATACACCGTTTTACGCCCTATTTGATAGGTACAATCAGGGGCTTGTTCAAACGACCAAGCATCGCAAATCTAATTTGGACATCATCAGAATAATTCATTGCTATCACGCTCCTATTGGTACATTTGTTTTTGGTGGGAAACATATGAAATTGACCCCTACACGGGTAACTAAGATCTTTGGAGTACCTTGTTTGGGTGATAAAATAGATATATCTGGTAATCACCAATTAGATGCTAGTATCCAGAATACTTGTATTCTAAACAGAGGACAGCCACAAAAAAACTCAGGTAGAGCGTGAGATAGTCAGCAGACTACAGATGGTTAGCCCTATAGATGTGGATAGAGTTACACAATTAATGTGTATCCTATTGTGGAACTCTGTTTTTTTTCCCAAATACCGGTATTTATATCCCATGGTTCCTTGCAAAACTGATGTCCAGCATTGATGAGATGAATAAATACAACTGGGCATTGGCTATTTATGAATGGCTGATGGAATCAATAATAGCAAAGGCAAGCAGGCCATCGACAGTAACAGGCTGTGTGCCACTATTGATAGTGAGTGTGAACAACTTTATTTTTGTTAATGGTGATTAACATATTTAGTAACTAATGACATATTAAAATGATTATTCATTTCAGTACTGGTTTTGTAAGGTTGTCATTTTCATTGATCCGAATGAGCCAAAGGATGAAGACAAGCCATTGTTTGTGAGATGGGACATAAGAAAACTAAAGAAGGCATTCCAGTAAACAGATGTGAAACCTGTGAAGGCATGTATCAGATTATCTGTTAGTTAATTGTGTATTTTGACAAACAAATAACCAAATAATTTATTTTTTTTTGTAAAATTTCATTAACTCAAGTAATTGACAAACATATAATTGACGTAGACAACATTGGTGCAGTATCAAACGCATCTGATATCGACATTGAAGTTCGAAAAAGATCAAGGGCGCCAAGAGCTATGACGAGTATCCCTATTGTGCAAGGAACAAAATCATCAAAGGGTAAAGGTATCGACATACGGGATGCAAAGACTTCAATACCAAAAGAGGATGTTTGTGATGGGGCGAATGAGGTGTTTAACGAAAACAGCGAATCTGACAAGGTTAAGTATTTAGAAGGAGTACAAACCTTTTTTGATGTCAATTTCACTAAATATAGTGTCGGTTCATCTGATTCAGCACATAAATTATCAAAGGAGAAGGTTATGGATAATGTTAAAACAGTCGTAGAGGAAGCTGGTGTTCGAGTTGACTTGGATAGACAAACAGCGCCCCAACCCATATATGTTAATCCACGGAGAGAGTATGCTCAGAATGATCCTTCCACCATAAGAGAATTTCCAAAAGAGACTTTATTCAGTGCAAATGGTGTGACGATAAAGCCAACCAGATCAAGTGTTGACAATGTTGACGTAGGTTCTTCACAGCAGAATGTAGGGACATCTTACAACCATACAGGGAGTAATGTATTTGTACCATCTGTTCCCTTAAAGTTGTCAATCAGCCGTGACATTATTGACCAGTTAATGATCGGAATTGATGACAATGCTACCTATGAATTCAAGAAATTGATGGTTGCACACGAGCATTTAACTGACAATTATATGAAATCAATTGAGGAGTTAAAGCGTAGGGGCATTGAGATAAATGAACTGATGGTCCGATGCAGTAATCTCGAGGATACGACAAATAAGATAGCAGTACGATTGAAGAGTAACGAGGATCATCTTAAGAGAAGTGAGACACGGGTTGGAATGCTTCTTTGCTTACTCGATGAGTCTCGTGCAATTGCTTCTGAACTTGAAAAGAGATGCTCGAGCTTAGATGTTGCAGATACAGTCCACAGTATTATGAAATCCAGAAGTAAGGGGAAGACAGAGACCGATCCAGTTGAAAACAGTGGTCTCCCCTCTTTTGACTTACACGTAACTCAAGTAGCATCCACTAGAAAATATGCTGTAAGTACCAGCTCTGGTGTTGAAACAGATAAAAGGCTGATGGAACTCGAAGTTAAAAACAAAAATGCAATTGAGGTTCTCCAACATACCAATTATGACATGATGACCCAGAAGGATGGTGAAATACAAAGTTTGGTGGACAATAATAACATACTAGAAGAAGAGGCCGAGAGGTAGCGTAGGGGGATGGACAATGCGAAAGGTGAAGCGGACCATGTGCGGACCGTGTTTGAGAGGAAGATGAAAGACTTTGATGGGTAGGTTGTATTTAATAAGAAGCTTATGGAAAAATTGGTGGATGTGCAGTCAGTGAATGACGAGCTTACAATAATAAATCGCACATTGCAGTATGAGCTTAAGGAAAACGAACCAAGCGTTCCTATTCCAAAATTGGAACCAGATCAGGGTTCATTTGCCAGAGGTGTTGTTGAGAGAGGTTTGAGAGGCAAGGCAGCGACACAGGTAGATAGCAAACAATGCAATGACCGAAAGCGTAAGGATATAGGAATGACTGAATACGCGTCACTTAATGGTCACCATACCAAAAGGACTCGGAGGTTTGTTTTTTTGAAGATACCTCGTGCGACGGTACTGGGTGATCGAGACAAATTTAACCCTATTAATATTGACGATTGCATTGAAGATACAAACAAAACTAGGTCATGTAGGCCTTCAAAGTAACTTAATGTCAATAAAATAGCAATAGCGAAGCACCTTGATTCCGGAACTAAGATGAAGCTCCAAACTATATTAACAGATAAATCTCTCGGGTATGAATGAACTGCCTAATGCATTATATGATTTCATTATATAATACTTATAGTATAATATAAATCAATTGTTCTTTGAATAACAAATGCAATGTAATATGTAGGTACGAGCTTATATTGCTTGACATTGTGTCCCTGTATGTAAAGGACATGGTGGATATACTCGACAACAACTCTTTATTGAGCAATGTAATATTAGCTATCAGATTCATTTAAAAATAAAAACTTCAATGTCTTAAATATAATTTGTACATAATCTAATTAGTATATTAATCATATTGCAGGTAATTGATATGTATGCGAAGCTTTTGAAAACAGGCGTAGTTGTTGACAAAGGATGCAATGTTAATCCAATTATTCTGACTACATTTTCTTGGGTAATTTTGTATATTCTTAAGTACTTAAAGTATGCAAACAACAATTTGACTATTTACATATTAGTGGTCTCCTATGTAGTAACTTACTAATACATGTCGGAAAATGCAGCAATATGTACTTTTGGGTTGTGAGATTGGAATCAACAAGTTCTTGCTTGATCCCATATTGGATAACATCCATCAATCCACTCATATAATGATCTCATTACACCACGAGAAAAAGTATCATTTCACCATGATGTACCTGGACAAGGAAAAGGGTGTATGGTACCACGTTAATCCAATGAAGCCTCACAAGAAAGGGGATGAATACAACAAATGCTACAGAGATGCATCTCGAATGGTATTAAAAATTCGACATCAATTACATTGACAATTAGATTCTTCTATTTTGATGCATTCTTTTATTTGTTTCAAACTAATTAAATGTCCATATGCAGCATTCCGAGATAAGGAAATTCCTTATGCAAATGAAGGAGAATGCACCACACACACTGATGGAAGGAACAAGATATCATTTCAACACCAAAGATGATGGGAAGTCAAAGCACAAACAGGTCCTAAGTGATACAGAACGCGATGCTCTTCAGTGGTTGGTTAGTTCCACTGTGGATTATCCATTGGAAGCAAAGACAGACTACCATCATCAATCAAACGACAGGTATGTGATGTGAACTTTCAGTACCCGTTAAACTTTTCATTATTCTTGATCTTACCACTTTTTTTTCAGCGTTGATTGTACAGTAGCAGTTATGTATTACATGACAGAGTTATTTGCTGGACATGAATTGAACGGTAGCTTGCGAAGCAGTGTGATAAGAGACATGAGGGTAAGGGTCGCAGAGGTTTTCACTGGTTCCATGTTGGAGTTGCTAAACACGGAACAGACCAAAGAGAAATCGTCAATGGATGGTGCATCTGAAAAAATGAAGGGTTGATTTCCGAATGGAGCATATTGGTAATGCGAAAGATAAAAGGGATTTTCAATATGGATATAATCTACTAGCATATTATATAAACTATAATAAGTGATATATCACGGTTTTCACATTTACAATGTGAAATCTCTTTCATTTTGGATATTTTGTGTATTAGGGATAGTAACTGTGATTTTTCAATGTTATGAATATTTCCTAAGGTGGTCTAATATTTTTATTTACCTAATTTGAACTTTATATAATGGGGAATGCATTTGTAAGTGAACAATATTCTTGCGACTGTTTGATAATATATATATATAGATATATTTCATTTAGGCTTGTTGTACATATAAATTGTATAACATATATTGAAACAATAAATATCTAAATAATAACTAAATAGTAAAGTTTAAATCTTTATATATATAAATACAATATTTTAGATTAACTAACGATAAATATAGAACATATATTGGAATAATCTATACATTTTTAAATGTATAATAGATATTGAAAAATCGGCTTCTCAATAAGAACTATGCAGTAATGATTAAATATATATGTATGTATATATTAAATTTATTCAACTAAATATATCTGTTTACATAATCAATTTTTAAAAATGTACACATAAAACATTAACTTATCAATTACCAAATGCATTTTTTTGAATGTTTATTTGAGCCCGGTATTCACATTCGATGTGTATTTTGCGTCTATTTGTTTCTATATATGCATATCTGATGTAGTCGATTTTTTCCAATAAGTATATAACATATATTGAAATAATCTGTTTTTCGTTAAGACATATGTATTAAATTCAAATATAATTATATATAACATAATTTAGATTTACTATTGAAACAATTATCTAACATTTGTTAAATAATCCGAAAAACAAAATATTCTATAACAATGGTGCTTAAATAACAGCTCACACTTTATTTATTTCAATCTATTGGCGAGAAAACTTATGGATATCAATGAGCTAAATATTATATGTACAGGTACGCCTATTATGTACACCTATTGTTATCTAAGAATAGCTATATATATATATGTTGGACATAAGTGTACATATAATTCTAGAAAAGACGTTTATTTGATTCAGCCATATTGTACATATAAGTCGTATATATATTCTGGATATAAATGTACGGAATACTATAAAATCTTTATTATATATACATTAGTTAGTCGAATTGTCTCAATAAGTGTATAACAAATATTGAGAAATGGATATCTCAATAAGAATTAAGTAGTAAAGATTAAATCTATATGTATACATATATTAAATTTTATTCAATTAACTATATCTGTTCCGATATTCAGTAATTAAAAATGTACACATCAAACATTAACTTATCATTTACCAAATGCAGTTTATTTGAATATTTATATGAGTACGGTATTCACATTCAATGTGTATTTTGCGTCTATTTGTTTCTATAAATGCATATCTGATTTAGTCCGTTTTTTCCGGTAAGTATAAAACATATATTGAAATAATTTGTTTCTCATTAAGACCTACGTATTAAATTCAAATATAATTATATATATAAAACAATTTAGATTTACTATTGAAAAAATACTCTAACGTTTATTGAATAATCCAAAAAATAAAATATTTTATAATATTAATGCTTAAATAAAAATTCACACTTTATTTAATTCAATTTATTGGTGACAAAACTTTTTCGTAGCAATGAGCTAAATATTTTCTGTACATGTACACCTATTGTGTCCGCCCAACTGACCACATCTTTCACATTTTACCTTACCAACCTCTCCACTTGACTTGAATCGTTTAATACGTGGCCTTCCAGGTTGATTCTTAGTGTTGGGAGGAAGTAGAACTGGTACTTCGTCCTCATCGGGCATGTCATTTGGGTTTTGAACAATAGGCAGAATGCTATGTGAATAACATTCCTTAAATGTATTTGCCTTGAAGTAATAGTCAACGTACTGGTACAGGTCAACGTCAATGAATTTTATAACAGTTACTGTGTGCACACAAGGTAAACCTATAAATTTCCACTGGTTACAATTGCACGATCGTTCAGCAAGGTCAACTTTGCAAGTGTATTTCGAAAGAACCTTGTAAACATCTTCATTCGAGCGGTTGACTATCCAGTGTTCCCCGACTTTGACGTAGCTGGCCAATAACTTTTCAAATTTAGGGCACAGAACAGTTGTCCACTTGCTGACTTTATGGGATCGTATTCCAATAAAATGCATCATCCTGGCTCTTATTTCATCAACAAGCTGTGTAATGGGCAATGTCCTCTCAATAAGTAACATCGAATTGAATGATTTAACGATGTTCGAGCACATTTCACCGTATCGTTGCCCCGGAAAGTATGAATTTGCCCAGTTTTCAAATGGTAAACCGCTTAGGAAGGATCTTATAACTGCACCACCTTCCTTTTTAAGCTCATCCAGCTTCTTGTGAAATTGTTTCCTTGATAATGTGTAAGCACAATTAGTGAACAACTGAACAACTGTTTCACGAGTGTCCTTATTATTTGAGCCTGGGAATTTGGCCTCGATATTGTTCTTTAGGTGATGGTAACAAAATACATGAGGATGACCAGGAAACCATTCTCTGATTGCATTAATCAAACCATTATTTCGATCAGACATGAATGTAATAGTCCTACCATCACCTTCAAGAATTTAGTGTAGGTGTTCAGCAAACCAACCCCAACTTTCATTGCTCTCGTTATTGACAATTGCGAATGCGATCGGATATAAACCTGTCGAATAAAAAAATATTTAATACTATCATACACAATTTAAAAATAATTATTAATCTGTCGGTAATTAAAATGTTAAGCAGAAAAACATATATCAATCACCTTGGTCGCCGTTCTTCCCTGTCGCTGCTAGCAAAGTACCTTTATGTTTACTCTTTAGATGAGTCCCATCCAAACAGATATACGGCCAATAGTATTTGAAACTTGTTATGCATGCACCAAAAGATACAAAACACCAAGTAAATCGTGTCGTTTCCCTATCAAACTCAATTCTGCAGTGCGATCCCGGGTTTGTATTTATTACTAAAAAGAGGTACACAACGAGCTGTTGGTATAATTCATCTTCGTCGCCGTGAAGTCCCTTTCTTGCCAACTCCCGGCCATACCAAGTATTCCAATATGGCACATCAAGTCCGTAATTGGTTTTCAGTTAACGTATTATGTCAATCAGCCTATATAAGGGATTTTCACGGATCATATATGTCATAATTAAAGCCACAATTCGAGAGTTTACCATTGCATTCCTACTGGCAGTGATATTACCACCACAATTGTGAACATTATTGAATTTCCTCACGTAGAAATTGCCATTCAATTTGCTAACAGAAGCATGTATACGCCATGGACAACCGTTTGCCACACGCTTAGCACAAACGGCCGTAACTCTGATATTGTCATTCTTAATAAATTTTATTCTAAATCCAACAGCAATGGTATATTTTATCAACTGCTGCCTAAACTCCTTCGCTCCACCATAAAAAACCTGCTTAACTTGTGTTATGTATGTCTTTCACACATCTTTCATAGAAACAATGTTCTCATGCTCGTCGTATTCCAGTAATACATGCTTTGCATTGCTTATGGGATCACAGAGCTCCGTATTCATATCCCGTTCAACAAGATTTGTGGTGGATTCGTTGTTTTGGTTTTCGGATACTTCGATGTCGATAAAGTATGCATTGGCAACTCTTTGGCTGACAAACATCATGTGCATGTCACGATCCGAGCTCAAGTTGCATTTCGTACCTCCATTCAAAAAATACCTAATTATGCATGATCCCATGTCTGTTTCCTCAAAAAATGACTGTATCTCATTCCGTAAATGATTGAACGATGAATGTTCTTGTACGTACATGGCAATTGTGGATTCCCTAAATGTATACCTAGTAATTGAGGTTTTTCCTGCGTTTATTATCCTGCATTATATAATAACGTAGAAAATGTAAAAAGAACGAAACTGTATTAACCACACGAAAATAGTGTGTATAAGTGATCAAAATAATAAACATATGCAAAATATTACAAAAAACCAATAAACTAGAGTATACGTGTGTAATAACATGTCGTTTAATGATTAAGGGCATGGTTTACTTTGCAAACAAGTGAATGGAATCGCCGTGAACAGCTGAATAGAAACACACACGATGAAAAATAAACAGGTGTAATTTTTGGCACATAATCGAGAACACGTGGATGTCCGTATATATAACGTAACAAAGATAGATACGACTGTAATAACAGGTTAATTTAGATAACTTTTTCAAAATTCAAAAAAGTTGTCTTTTTTGACGCATATATGTTTGATCTATATATTCACTGTATCGTTACTAATACTACCATTATATTTATAAATAATAATATTAAAAAAAGGTTAAAAGATAAACAATGGTAACATGTACTTCACGATTTATTAAGCTCGAAAAAAATATATTTAAAATAACGAATTCAAAATAAATCTAATTAGATTGTATGAACTTTGAAGCTATTTACCATAAAGTATTAATTCATTGTCGCTAAATAAGTACCGAGACAATGATTTACTCATATATAATAAACGTATAAAATATCAAAAGTAATTGTTTCGTAAATACCAGTGCCATAAAATTGTCAAAATAAGAATAATATATTAATAATTGTATTAATTATGGAAAGCTAAACGACCCAAAAATATTAACATTAAGAATAAAGTATCAGTAATCACCGCCCACTACCTTTCGCATAAACTGCTAGCTATTAATTCATAATCAATAGGTATTCAATTAATAATTCAATTTAATTATAGATATTACAAATCAATCCCCCTTTTTACGCCATAATGTAGTACATCAAGTTGCGAATAGAATTCCTTACAACATCGTGCATTAAATTATCAGTTTATTCTTTCTAAATTTAAAGGAATTTTATAAAATTCATTTATTAATACTAATTATCGTGCAATCTAATATGAATATTCAAACAAAGATTAAATGCTAATGCAGCATGCACTACCCCCCAACATATTAAACGGGTGCTTATTGAATGTTAATGATAATAAATACAAAATTCCAAATTTACAATATAAAACTTTAAAATATTGTTATTTGTATATCAATTTTATAATAATTAAAATCAAACAAATATAATTAAATTATCGAGGTATCAAGCCATAAAAAAACTCCTCAACACATGAGCATGTATGTATAGATGTTTGTATATCGAACATGAAAAAATATAAAATAAACATGTATATATAGATACATGTTTATTATCAAATTATAAAGAATTGTGCATGTACTTTAGTTAAACATGTGCATGCACAATGCTAATAGCAGAAATATATTATCAAATCATAAGCAGCTATATATTCACATTTAAACTGAAGTATAACGACTCATTTATAAACAGGTATATAAAGATGTTTGTATATTGTAAAATATAAAATCCGATATAAACAGGTACATGCATAATGCTACATTAGAAATATATTATCAAATCATAAACAGCTATATATGCACTTTTTAACTAAATTATAACTAATCAAGTTGTAAACAGATATATAAAGACATTTATATAGTGTAAAATTTAATAATATTTTAACTAAAGTACAATTACTTAGATTATAAACAGATAAAGAAATTAACCATGTGCAAATTATGAAAACGTATGTTAATATATTTGTTTATTATAAAGCCATACAATCTTCATTAAACATGTACATTCACAAACTTAACAACAAAAACAACAATTTCGACCTAAACATATATGTGGATATTTTATATAATGTGCAATTATTCAAATTATTAAACAGGTATATGTACATATATATATATATATATATATTTGTATATAGTACCAAAAACAGTATACAATAAACAAATACATAAAGATATTTATATAAATGTAAAATTTATTAATATTTTAAATGGAGTACAATAGTGAACATGTATATTAATATATATGTATTTTATAAACTCGTACAATCTGCGTTAAACAAGTGCATGCACAAAGCTAACATCAAATAATGAACATATATATATATATATATATATTTGTTTAGTATAAATTAATACAATTTGCATTAAACAGTTATATGCACAACAATAACAGACAAACACAATAATCTCAAATTAAACAGCTATATATTGACATTTTATCTAACGTGCAATTACTCAAATTACTAAACAGTTATATATGATATAAACAAATATATATGGAAGATTGAAGCAGCTATATATTGATATTTAATCTAAAGTACAATTACTCAAATTGCAAAACAGTTATATACGATATAAACAACTATATAAGGAAGATTGGACTTATGTACAATTACTCAAGAAAATATATAATATATTTTCGAATATATACATATATAATGGAAAATAATAAGAAATACAAATTTGAACTTAACGGTTATATCTAATAATATATGCATATATGCAATGTATAATATAAATATACGGAAATTAAAACAATTTACTATAATTATTAAATAATATATTATTAAAAAAAAATATTAAAATAACAAAAATGTATTATAAACGTATTAAAATTGACAAATATGATTAAACAGATAAAATTCATAATATGACCTACAAAATTTGAAACAATATATTAAAGAGTAAATTACCAAAAAATACAATGTACTTTACCCGTTTTTACAATTTGGGTAATATACAATTTTCTCGACATTAGAAACATTGTACTTTATTTATTTTTTCATTTTGGGTAATAATAACCCCCAAAATATTACCCAAAATGAAAAAATAAATAAAGTACAATGTTTCTAATATCGAAAAAATTGTATATTACCCAAATTGTAAAAACGGGTAAAGTACATTGTATTTTTTGGTAATTTACCCAATATTAAACTACCAAAAATATTAACATTAGTACTAATTTAATAAAATTCAAAATAGTATAATAACACAACCAATTTTATAATATTTGTATGGTAAATATAAATGAGTCAAAGAGATTATAAAAAAACAACCAAATTTCAGAAAATACACTTTCAAAAAATAAATATTATCACATCTCATTTTTTAAGAAACTAATAATACATTGACATGTTGTTTCTTTATTACCGAAACATACGTCCAAATTAAAAACAATAACAAATCCCATAAATGCTCAATTATCAACGTTGCCATATAAATCGTTAAGGTCAAAATAGTCTTTCTTAGTGTCTTGCATATATGTGCATTAATCATAAGCAACCTTATTTTAAGAAACAATTTGAAATGAGGGGTATAATCCTAATAAGACATTAATGGCTGTCCTGACCCCTAATAAGTTTGAAAAATAGGGATGAAATCCATAGTTTTCTATTATTTTTATACGTGCATACTTATAATGTGAAAAAAAAATAAGACCCAATGTTAAAGTTGTTTTTGTAGTCTAACACCATGAATTAATATTTGGTTGTTTTTATAAAAAAATTGTCTTTCCTTTCTTTTTTGGAGTTTCAATGTTTTTTTACTACAAAATCAAAATACAAGTATCTTCATTCAAAATTTATGTTCCAAAGAAAATAAATAAATTGTGTCACTATTTTTTCTCTTACACAATATACATATATATATATATATATATTTTCTTTCTTTCTTTCTTTTGGTCTTTTCAATACTTAAATTCCTTATTCTCTCATTTTCTAACTTGCCAATGTGGCTGCATTTTTCCAAGATCAAAATTTCTTTCTTCCTTTTTACGTATTTTTCTTTTCGATATTCCTCTTTTATGTAAGACCTGTTGCAGGTTGACCCTCCTGTCTATTACCTCTCTTGGAGCAACATATACATATATACAGAAAGAGGGGTACGTAAGGGCAACAGAAAGGCATGCAAATTAATTAATTTGAAACTAAGTGACATATATTTAATTAATTTCCCTTTTCATTGTACGTGTTTTTACCTGTGTTAAAAAAAATTGTGTATCAAGAGAGAGTGAAAGTTTCTCTTTGGTCTAAAATTACTAACGTAACCTTTGAGTACGTGACACTTCAATAAATTTAACACACCTATACAAATTATGAGAGTTTAGTGTGAGAGTGCCGAAAAAAGAAAGAAAGAAATTCTCCATCACAACTCAGAAATTAGCAAAGCCAAAAATGGAAGACTCATCATCGCAAAGGTCCACTGCTTGGTCCCCTGGCCAAGGTAAGCTACTACCTTTCTATCTTTCTTCTCCTTTTAATTTGTAAGTGCATTTGATCTTTCTCAAGCTTTCATATATATATATATGCATAAATACATATACTTATTGTACTCAATATTATGTTTATAGATTCTTTTAATATATTATTAAAAGTTGGATATGTATGTGTTATTTGGTTCTTCTCTCTCACTAATAAAAAAATTAAGGAGACGAACAGACCATGGTTCAAATGAAACAATTGAATAGGCTCATGAAGAGCAGTGACCTCTACCAGAAGAAGGAGGCTACCCTTGAGAAAAGGGCAGATGGTGCGATGTTCATGTACTCTATTACGGTCAACGCTATTGTGGTTTTTAGTGGCACAGCCTTCGCTTTCTTTGGTAAAACGGTCACCTGCGCTCAGGCGCTTTAGATCAGTTACTTATTCATGCTCCCCTTTGGCATTTCCCTCTTGGCATCCACCTACCTCGCTTTCAGCCATCTGAGGATGGTGGAAGAGTTAATGAGAGATGTCACAACGAAACGGAAATCCCTAGACAAAGCAAGTTAAAAGGTTTCTAGAGGTACATTACCCTCACCTTCCAACTTCTCCTATAGCAGTCGTGTCTACTACTGCTAATGGAGGTGGTGGCAATGTATTGCCTGCGCCTACTACAGATGATGACCAGCAAAACGCTTTACTAAGAGAATCGTCCTTTGTAATGCAAGTTCGCAGCCTTAGGGAGAAGCTTAACACTGAAGAGAACAAACTTTGAAGGGTGTTTGTCCAAGTATAGTGTAACCTTCCATTGTTCAAAATTACTAGCTTGTAAAAAGTGCACATCCTATTTTTCCAATAATTATAACTTTTGCCATCAAACTATGATGGCTTAGTGATGGAAGTACCTTTCGGAAAAACCGGTTTCTTTATAGATAGACATGATTGTAAACTCTAAGATTAATAAATCAAAATAAGAGTACAACTTCAGATACTAATTGTAGGTCGAAAAATACATTAGAGGGGGTGAATAGGGTTTTGAAACTTAATCCGGTTTTAAAAATTAGTTTCAAAAATATTTAAAGTCTATATCATGAACTAAGTCAATCAAATAAGCAATCCCAATCACAAACAATAATATGGCAATAAAATAAATAAGCTAGAGATATAAATATTAAAACGAAGAAGCCCAAGACATTTTGTTCAATCGGTTTGGTTGTTCAGACCATACGTCCACGCCCGAGTAGTGCCCCCGAGAAGTTTCACTAAAATCAATTTTCTTATGGGTGAAAATCAAACCACTACAAGTGTATTTTTCTCACACACTCTTTCAAAAATCCCTTTTACTATTCTATAAGATAAACCTCTCACAATATTGAAGAATAAAGTTTGTTTCACTAATGTACAATAACTCTCAAGTGTTTGATGGATTACAATTGATGCTCACACTAAAGTTAGTAAGTTTGATCAATGTATATAGCTCAAATGAAGAATCATTGATTAAAATAATTGCTTGAATCTTTGCATTACGAAAATAGATGAAGAATATAGATGAATAATGATTCAAGATAATTGGAAAGTGTCTAGGAGGTAATATATATATATATATATATATATATGTGTTTAGACAAGATATGTCTGTTTGAGGGAGTTTATACAAGTTTGGTGCCAAAAATGGTAAAAAATTAAAAGTTTAACGGCTATATTTTGCACCATTAGTCGACTGAGCCTTAGCTAATCAGTCGACTAAGGGGCACTGTTTTGCCAGCCAAAATGCAAAATTTTGACTTTTGAATGTAGCTTCAAAATCAATTATAATGCTTTGGGGACCTTAAAAACATGTTCCTAATACAACTATTTTTGGGAGAGCTCAAAATATGTTCAAATGAATTTAATATGAATTTATTTTAAAACCATCGATTTTTGTAAGAATGATGCTTTCAAAGGAAATTTGATTTCAATCAATCTAAAAATGATATATGATAAATTTGAGCTATAATGACTATTAAACAAGAAACTTTACAATTATCTAAAGTACTGACTCAATTATAAATTTAACGAGTCTTCGAGCGCTTAGAAAGTTTTTTCGGATTCTTCACCTGCTTTGAACTTTGATCCTTATTGATTCGTCATTGAATGTTTGCTTTGATCATATAAGTTATGAGTGATGCAAGCTAATGTAATTTGGAATGCTTGTAGAGGACTGATCTTACCATCGGTTTTGTCGGTTTTTTCCAAGATTGATAATCATTGAATTATGGCTATACTTAAAGCATTCAAACAAGTTAAATTACACATGATTAATATTATTGTTATTATCAAAACAAGATTAGTGACTTTTAGGTCAACACTTATATTTATAAAATGATCTAGCCTTTAGGAATTGAGATCATAAAAAAAATTCCTAAGTATATTTAATTATCAAATTGTATTCTCTCTATCACATTGTAGCTATTACTATCATCAATAAAGATATTCAAATTATCACTATGGGTTGGACGTAAACCAAACCTACCACCTATTAGATAGAAAAATCATCCTTATAAAAAATCTTTGTGTTCTCTCCGTTGATTTTTCTTTTCACTTGCTACATATAAATCTTGTTTGTTGGCAGCAGTTCATAAAACCAAAATTACTTTATACTGCTTAACTGTTTAGAACAAATTTTACATGCAGGCTTTATGATTAATTATTTTAATCTTCATCATCAAAAATATTTGTTACATCAAACATTTTCAAATATCATATTTTTAGTCTGGCGTAGAACTAATCGCAATTTATGATGATAAAAATGGTTGTGATTAGACCATCTGTAGTGTGTAATGTAAATAGGTAAAGCAATTTGGAATTTTAACAATTCGATCTCCGCAGCGCGTATGGGGTAAATGCCACGTCACACATCTTGCGATGTACAGTCCATCGCGCCAATGCCCAGTCAGCAACACTCACGACATTCTGAATGTCATGAGTCTGGTCCAATCAGCACTTGCCCAACGTCATTCTCCAACGGCACTCCAATGGCACTTTTATCTTTAACGGTCAAAATTTTGACTATTTAAACATTTGCCCACATTTTCATCTTATATCATTCTTCTCATTTTTCTCTCATACATATACACTTACACTAATATTGCTGTGGTGAAGATTATAGAAAGATTTTAGTACTGTTAGGCAGAAAATATATATTTTATCTTTTGCCTGATGAAGCTGTACTTTTGTATAAAAAATTTCTTCTGCTCTTTTATCTTTTGCGTAAAGATAAAGAAATGAATAATGTCAGGCATAAAAATATTTTTATTGATTCTTCTTATCCACGCCACCTACAATGAATTCTATAGACCATTTTCTATAAATCATACAATTCTTTCAAATGAAATTCTTCAACACAATTTCTCCGTTGCTCTTTTCAAATAGCATGATTTTCTTATAAAATTTATCATAAATAAATTATGTCTATTTCAAGTTCAAGAGATTTTTATGAGCAAAAAACAGTAGATGAAGAAATAATTTTGTTATCTCAACAAATAGCAAACTTAAATGAAGATGGTGATGATGATGATGAAGCTGTTTCATATAATGAAATGAGGAGGCAAAATGCTATATCTAATATTAATACTTTGGAAACGACTAAAGTATATATAAAAAGATATAAATACCAAGAAAGACAGGCTGCTCATTCAAAGCTTTGGAAAAAGTATTTTGCTGAAAATCCAGTTTATCCTGAAACAAATTTTCGGCGCAGATTTCGAATGCGACGGCCACTCTTCAACCACATTCTAGAGGCCGTGGCGAACTATGATTACTATTTCGTTCAAAAACCTGATGATTTAAGCAGTCTTGGTTTATCCCCCCCCCCCCCACCAAAAAATTATTGCAATATTCTGACATATGTGTTATGGGGCGTGCGCCGATATATGGGGAGAATACCTTGCAATAGGTGAGTCGACTTCAATAGCATCATTAAAACGATTTTGTAATGCTATTATTAATGTATTTGGCAGTGAGTACCTGAGAGCGCCTACAACAACAGATGTGCAGTGTCTTTCAACTGAAAATTCAGCTCGTGGTTTCCCTGGGATGCTTGGGAGTATTTATTGCATGCATTGGATGTGGAAGAATTGTCTAGTTGCGTGGCAATGATCATATCGTGGTCATAAGCACACGCCAACAATAATATTAGAAACTGTTGCCTCATACGACACTTGGATATGGAATTCATATTTCGGTATGCCAGGTGCGAATAACGATCTTAATGTGTTGGTGAGATCAAATGTTTTCGAAGATCTATTACATGGTAGATCTCCACCCGTCAACTATGAAATAAACGGCAATGAGTATAGTATGGGATATTATTTGGCTAACAGTATATATTCGAGTTACCCCACTATTGTCAAAAGTATGAAAATGCCTAATTCAGAGAAAGAGAAAGTATTTTTCAGCCACACAAGAGAGTGTTAGAAAGGACGTAGAACGGGCTTTCGAAATTCTACAAGCCCGATTCACTATCATAAGGCAACCTGGTAAATCATGGAACGAAGCAGCGTTAAGTAGCATATTGCAAGCATGTATAATATTGCACAACATGATTATAGATGATGAAAGGAGAATAGATTGGGAATGTGAGTACGATCAAATCGAAGAACTTCCACCGTTACAGCGAGATCCTACGGTGGTCTTTAATAATTACATGCATTATCATAATGAGATGATTAATTATAGCATGCACAATCATTTGCATGCAAATTTAGTAGAACACATATGGGCAATTCATTCTAAATCGTAATTTTGTGTGTTTCATATATCTAGTATGTTTTTACAGACTTCTTTTATTGCATTCTAATGTATTTTATATCTTAAAAATTCCCTGACAATCGTATTTTAATGTTGTCTTTGTTATTATGTGAGTTAATCATATTTTAATGTATTGTATTTCTTATAATGTGAGTTAATAATATTTTAATGTATTGTATTTGGTCTAATGTGAGTTAATCATATAAAAATGTATATATAATTATTTTAAATGGTTCATGCTTTTAATGATTTTTTATTCATGATATGTAAAAAAATATATTGTAAAATATTAATTATATACTTGTAGTAAGTGTAATAGCAATTAGCTTTAGTATATATGACTTGTAACATCACTGAAAAAGTAAGTGTAATAGCAAGTATCAGCTTTAGTATACTCCTAGATTTTCGAGCGCTTACTTTTTTATCTTCTTTGATATTTGTCATAGATTTTCTTATCCTTTTAAATTTTTTAAACACCTCGAGAGACGTTCATATCATCTTATGTATTTTTCCTAGATTTTCTTATCCCATTAGATTTCTTATCCTCTTATATTTGTTTGGATATTTTCATCTATAAATAAAGATGACATTCATTGATTTATTCACACAACTGTCCATCTTGTTAGGTGAAAAATAAGTAAGTAGTATGGATAAGGAAATATAAGAGAAGTGCAAGGAAATAATAGCAACTTATGAATATGGTGATAGAATAAGCCCACATGTATGGCAACAAAAAAACTTTGGAAGATTCATCTATCTCGCTAGGTTAAAAAAAAAAACTGTATAGAGGAGGGGGAGGAGAGTGGCGAAACAAACATTTCTGGCAGTATGTGCCAACAAAGTTATTCTCAACTTTGTTGGAAAATCCAGAATTCGATCCTAGGTATCGGTTACTACCTTCTTTAGCCGCTCGAAAATCAATTTTTGTACTTTTACAACGACGAGCTGAAGAATGTAGAAGGGTCGCAGAACACCAGGCTCAACTAAGGCGTATAAATCCAGGTTTAGTATTTAATGAAAATATTTGCCCTCGAGATTATGAAGACCACGCGTTTGAAGAATATGAAATTGAGGAGTCTAAAACATATCCAAATGATGTTTCTTCATCCAACGAAGATGACTTTTAATTATTTATAAATTTATATAATGTTAGGAGGTTTTAATTATCTTTTAAGAATAATGTATTATGTATTTTGTTTTGTTCTGTATGAAATGAAATTCGTTATCTTTTAAAATAACAGTGCAGTACAAAAATAAATTAAATAACATTGCATATAACAAGCAAATTACCTTAAAATAAAAGTGCATTACAGGCATAAAATTAATTTAACATTGTAGAATTTAAAAATATTAAGATAACATCCATAAAACCATAAAATAAAATAATTAAAAATACAACTCAGAAGTACTGATTACCCGGATAGTTCTGCTCTGATTGTTGGCGTCGTCGGTTTAAAAATTATTGAAGATGGTAATTGTACAACTCTCGCTGTTGGTCACTCATACGCGTGAAATTCATTGGCATTAATGCATTTTTCTTCAGCAAGATCTAATTCTCTGTTTTGTCTTTCCTCCTCACGGATATTTCTTTGTCTTTCTTCTTCTCGAAAATTTTCTAAACGAGACATGTGAAGACGCATTTCTTCATTAGCTTTTGCATTAAATGCAACCTTTTCTTCGTACATTTTATTAAATGCTTCTGATCTCTCTAATTCTGCCCTTTCATAAGCTAATAATTTAGATTTTCCTTTCCTTTTTTTGTCCAACTTTGCTGCATTTCTTCCAATTTGTCGGTTTGCACCAGGGCTTTCAATGGTAATCGGGAAAGAATCGTCCCCTATGTTAATCGAAGAACCAATGTTATCTTCAGATGGACCGTAGCGAGAGTGTTGACTATTTGAAGATGTTGTTTTCAAACTAAAACGCTGGTGGTCTTTCAAAATTTGATAACAATGCTCAAAACTAAAAGCTTTATTGTTTTCTAAATGGTATGCTCTTTGAGCTTCCCTGACATGTATTAAATAAATTAAAAAAAAAAATAATAAGTACAACGATATATAAATTAAAAAAATATATATTTTAAATTATAAATATCAATTAATATATAAAATAGAAAATTACCCAATCTATTTCATTGGTTCCGCTGCCAGCATTACTCATTGCGTGCGATAATTTTGAAATATAAATTTAACAACTTTAGTAATAACGGAAAATCGCGATTGAAGAGAGGATTGTGTCATTCGATATAAAACTTCGGGTTGTTCGTGGTATTTGACAGTAATAACTTGCCACAAGCTATCCAAAGATTGATTAGTACCTTGAATTGGATCAACACTTACAGTAAGATAAGCATGACATAAAGCTTCATCTTCAAAAACTTGAATATTTGCTCCTCGATTCTTATACATAATGAAAAAAAAAATTACAAATTGAGTTTATTGAGAGAAGAGCAAATAATTTTTTATTTTTTTTATTTATGAAAGATATCAACCTGTGAAAGTTTTGAAATATTTGGGAGGTATTTATAGTTTTGAAAAGTTGAAAAAGAGTCGTTAGGGTCTAACGGCTGGATTTCAAAAATTGCTTTTTGGCTTCCCTCACACGATGTACAGTCTATCACAAGAATGATGACTGTGCATCACGCGATGTTCTGTACATCGCAGGGCATCATGTTAGGTCTCACGATGTTCTGTGCATCGTGGGATAGAATTGTTTGTTAGCCAGCCTTTTTACCATTTCACTACCATTTTAGCGAAACATTTTGGCTTTTACCATTTGCGCTGCATGCTCAAAAAAGGTAACTTGACCATTTTATAACATGCATTGGAGAGGGTCTTATAAAGTAGAATTACTATTAATATTTTAAAAATTTGCATTAACATTTAAATTATTTTCAACTCCTATGCCTTTTAAAATATTTTATTCATCGATTTCTTAATCATAAAAAGTTGACTTAAATGATCCATTTTTTACTATTTAATAATTTTATATAAAAAAAATACTATAAACATAATAAAATTAGAAAGAAGTTAACTAGTTGAAAATACCAAGAGAGCAAATACTTAGATCAAATAGCAAGAGCTAAGAACTATTAAAGAAATCAAAAGAGAAAATTTTTTTCGTTACAAAGAATAATATTTTTTGAAGATGAGATTCTAGTGTATGAATTGTTAATCTATGTACAAATATATAAAGACAAAAATTATATCAATTACAAAGTTATTTATTTAAGGATAAGAGCATCCACAGCGGAGTTAGAAAAATTTAGGCTAAATTTAACATACATTTAATTACATTTTATAGTAGAATACAACGGATAGGATAAAAAAAATAATAAAATAATGCATACGAATGAAACTCATCCGTATGGGTTTAAGAAAAAAAAAAGAAAAAGAAAAAGAGGTCATACGAATGACCTACTATTATATGGGGTTTTTCAAAAAAAAGAAAAGAAAAAAGGTCATATGAATGAGCCACTATTGTATGAGGTTTTTCCAAAAAAAAAAAAGGTCAAACAAATGAGCCACTATTGTATGGGGTTTTCAAAAAAAAAAAGGTCATACGAATGAGCCACATTCGTATGAGTAAAATTTAGCCGTAAGGTAAATTTACTCGTTCTCTACCCTACCTGCTATAATTTTGCCCTACAATTTCTTCCGCTATGACTTGGGTAGAATAAATTTATCATTTTACCCTACTCACTGTGAATGCTCTAAGGTATTTGATGAGATCTACCTAAGGCGTCAAGGTAGTCCGGTCTATGTCAAAGTAGGTACTACATATGTTAGATTAAATGTACTTTTTTATTTATTTAAAGACAATCTTCATTTATTTGGATTAAGCATATTTTGTGACTTTATTTATTTTGGTTTAGATTTACTTATATTATCATGTTGCCTTACATTATTTTAAAAGTTTATTTAAAAATAGTTTTCATGTATTTATGAGTTAAATGGGGTTTTTTTACGAATAGGCTACTTTTCAAACTTATTTAGGGAAATGGGGGTGTTTTGATCTTCATTTGTAGGAATGGGGTAGGTTAAAAAACGCCAAAAAGTGTGGTGATTTTACGCACAAAAACGCCATCACACCCGGCATTTTTAAGCTCTCTGAGAAAAAAAAAACTAAAATTGCTATTCATTATGGCGATTTTACCCATAAAAACGCTAAGAAGAGTGGTGATTTTAAGCTTTCTTAAAAAAAAACTAAAATCATTATTCTTTATGGCGATTTTACCTATAAAAACGCCACTAAGAGTGGCAATTTTAAGCTTCTGGAAAAAAAAGAAAAAAAAAAACTAAAATCGCTGTTCATTGTTGTGATTTTACCCATAAAAACGCCAATCAGGGTGGCGATTTTAAGCCAGATATTTTCTTTGCAAACCCTTCTTTCCCTCATTTCATTCCTTCGTTTCATTCATTCTTGCAAAGTTGAGCAAGCGCCGCAGAGACGAAGGATGGCCATTTTTCATTCTTCTCTTGTGTAATTTCTTCAAAATCTTACAATTTTTTTTTAATCTTTCATTTTCTCCTCAGTTTAAAAAGACTTCGGGTATGTATATTTGTGATTTAATCTTTTATTTTATAGTTGTATTTTAAATTTTTGCATATTGCATATATGTGATTTTATGTATATGTGTATAATGTATGTATTTGTGTTTCTTAGTATATAGATGTATAATGTATGTATTTGTGTTTCCTAAGTGTTAAAAGTCTTGCTCTTAGAAGTAAGATATCAAATATTCAACCTAAATGACTTTGGGAATCCTCTACTATTTGGGTGTGAAGGAAAAAAATATAATATGTACATATTAATTTTTTTAGTCCTTCTTTCTTGATGAACACAACATGTTGATGCAAATCAAATTTTTAGAATTTTAGTCATATTTTTGCAAGACTAACATATTAACATGTGCGCATACAATACAAAAATTATATTTTATGTCTATTTTTTTTCAATGATTATCATGTTAACATGTGTATATCGCTTCATTAAATTAAGACAAATATAGTATAATTATCTTAAAAATAAACGAAAAAAATTTAAAATAATGGAGGAGGTAATTAATTACACATTTCAAAATACTATCCACCAACGCTCTAATATTGGCTTGTTTCTAGTACACTGATTCAATGATTATCGTGTTAACATGTGTATATTGCCTCATTAAATAAAGACAAATATAATGTTGTTGTCTTAATAATAAAAACAAATATAAAATATAAAATATAAAATAATAGCTGCACTAATTACACCTTTTAAAATATCTTCTGACATTTTAAATTTTTGTTTCATTATTTTGAAGAATGTATGTACACATTTGTGTTTATTATAATTAAATTATAATTTAGAAAAATGTTTATTATTTTAAAAAATTGATTTATTATCAGTTGGTGATTAGTTGAATTTATTGTGTTAAAGGTGAGTAATGGCAACCAGACAAGTATTTGTGCTTCTATATTGGGGCGATAATATTATTAACGGAGAGAATGGATGGGGTTATGATATGCAGCATAGAAGAGGTATTGTGTTAAGTGAATGTAGTACTTACTCGGAATTAGTACAAATATATATATTCTGTAATGGATGTGGACCGATCGCCGTCCACCTTGAAGATTGTATGCAGATGTCCAATGTTTGTAACCCCAAATACCTGCAACTACTTCCTTCATGAAATTAACGATGACGAAAGTTTATAATTTGCAATAGGTACCATTTTCAATGCTTCATTTGTCAATGTAATTGAAATGTATGTAGAGAAAATTGAGCTGAATTATGATGCGCTCCCAATTGGGCAAAATATTCCATTGTCTGGGTTGTACAACTCACCACAATCGACGCAATGCATTCCTATTTCGAACTTGCCTTCTAGTTCGCGAAGTAATAGGAAAAAATGTAGTTCATCTCAATCCATACCCGAACCCATGTATGAGTGTGGATATGGTATAGAGTATGACAAGGCCACTGATGAGGACACCGATTGGGGGTCAGAATCTGACAGTCTAACATAAAGCAGCAACTCTGAAAGTGATGAATGCGAAGAATCGAACCAGATTGAGGAGATTGCGGAAGATATACCGGCGTTCTACACAAATTTTAATGTCACGTATGTGGACCAGGAGGTGATGATGAATGAGCATTTGGTTGATAAAAATGAATTGCGGAAGGGGCTCACTTACGATACTAAAGATAAGTTGAAGATTGCTATGAAACATTTTGCAATTAAGAATTCAAATGATTTTATTATTAAAGAATCAAAGGCAGATACATGGGCAATTAAGTGTAAATCGTATGAAAAGGGGTGCAAATGGAGGCTTCGTGCTTGTAAGAGGAAGAAGAAACACGGGCACTTTGAGATAACGAAGTACGAGGGTCCCCACACATGCACATTTGATCGTTTGAAACTGACTCACAAACATTTGGACTGCAAATTCATTGCCAGCAAAATAAAACACTTGGTTAAGGTTGATCCTGACCTTAAGATTTGCGTTATCGTCGCATTTGTTAAGGATGAATATGGTTACAAAATTTCGTATTGGAAAGCATGGAAAGCAAAATAGAAGGCTATTAAAACAATATTTGGCAATTGGAAAAAGTCTTATGCTAATATGTCGAGATATTTGGCTGCCATTAAGTGCACCAACCCATGCACGGTCCACGAGTGTAGAAGCAAGTAGTATGATGGCCATTACCGTATTTTTGAGAAGAACTTTTGGGCCTTTAGTGCATCTATTGAAGGATTTGGGCATTGTCGGCCGGTTATAAGTATAGACGCGACATATTTACGTGGCAAGTACACTGGAAAATTATTCGTTGCTATAGCCATGGATGCAAGCGAAGGAATATTTCCGCTTGCGTTAGGTTACGGCGATGAGGAAAGTCACGACACATGGCATTATTTTCTCACGCGGCTTTGGCATTATGTTGTGAGGGGACGAGACGACGTTTGCTTGATTTCTGATTGCCACAGGGGCATATTGTCTGTAATTAATTCGGAATCACAATTTCAAGAGCCGAATACATATCATCGCTTCTGTATGCGGCATGTTCGCAGTCACTTCACTAGTAAATGTAAACCAGATGAGACTTTAAGAATAATAATGTGGAAGGCCGCCACTACTTACTGCTTACTGAAATTCAATAAGTACATGGCCATGATAAAAGCGTATGATGAACAACAGAAGACCGAAGGAAAAAGACCATGGAGGTGGCTAAACAAAATTCCCCTCGAAAAGTGGAATTTTGTTCACGATGGAGGACATTGCTATGGGATAGCTTCGACAAATATTTAGGAGGTTTTTAACGGAGTTTTAGTTGCAGCAAGGTCTTTGCCTGTGACTGCGTCGGTGCAGCTTAATTTTCATCGCATTGTTCAGTACTTTTATGACCGAGGTGAGCAAGAAAAAAAAAGGATTGAAGATTCAGACTTGAAACACACGGTGGCTATGGCGATTAAATTAGCAAACATTGTGAAGAAAATCGGCAAATATACTATTTTTAGGCATAGCAACTCAGAAGGAGTGGCCTCCGTCACCTCAGCCAAAGGAAAAGTGAAGAATGTAAATATTCAGGAAGGCACGTGCAGCTGCGGGAGGTGGGGAATTTATAAATATCCTTGTTCACATGTTATGGCGGTGTGTGGTGAACTAAGGCTTAATCCGGAGTATTTAATTGATCAATACTTGAGTCTTAAATCATATGTTGCTAGTGTTTTAATCACTGTTACAGGTGTTTTGATCCCTAATCCAAATTTGTTATGTCAAAAGGATCGACCATCTACGCGCATTCATAACGAGATGGACATAAGCGATCGTCGAAGGAAGAATTGTTGTGGGATTTGTGGGGAGCCGGGACATGATTGCCGCACTTGTCCTCGAAATAAGAAGAAACTGTTGTTATTGCCTTCTGCGCTTTGCAAATGAACTTTTTTAGTTAGACATTGTAGTAAATAAAATATTTAGACAAACGTAATAGTGTTCAACGCTTTGTAAATGAACTTTTTATTTTAGTCAGTTTCTATTTGCATCTACGCGTCTAGAGTCATAGCCATTTCTTCGGTGTTGTATACAATACCTGTGTTCAAAGACTCTGCTCTCCATATAGCAGTCTGACATACACAGTTTAACAAATCTTCTGGGTTATATCCGTGCAATGATCCATTTGTATTTGTTACCCATTCAAACTGGGTTGGCTCGTGACTGCCGTCGTCCATTGGAGGCTTATTTGAGTTGAACTTTGCTATTAACAGGACATGTTTCTCAATTGGACAACTCAATGGATGCAGTGAGCTTTGTCCGGATGCAACAACCTTCCAGTCTTCTCCAAAAACTTCAAACCAAAACTTGTCAAATAGCGTGTAGTCATAGTACACCCATTTATTCCATGTAATGTACAAATGGGGTGAAAATACAATATGTAACACCCGGTTTCTTTATCGCTTGCGAATCACGACCCATATCGCGTATGAGACTGAATTTGGCTCCGGGCAGCCAAATTGGGTTCTGGAAAGGTTGTAATGGTTTGGAAACCTCCAACAAGTCATATTAATATATTTAAGTGTGTTACAATGACTATAAGTTGTTTCGGGTGGCTCGGAAGAAAATCGGATCGAAAATCACAAATTTCGATCCTACGCGATTAATGATTTTTACCCAACTTTGGAAGACCATAACTTCTTCATCCGAACTCCAAATGAGTCCCCGTTTTTGGCCACGTCTTCATTTTAATTCCCTCTACAATTTTTGTGTTTTGGCGGAGACCCAATTCCAATTCCTTGATGCCCAAAAGTGCGTGCGAAGTCAAGCTGTTGACCAAAAATTGAAGGAGGCAGAAATTAAGCCATGGAGTCGACTCCATGAACAGTAGGGAGTCGACTACATTGTGCTGGACAGGTTTTTTATATATTTCTTCTTCTCCTTTCATCCTCATTTCACCCCACCATTGAATAGCCTTAGAGAGAGAAGTGTGGAGGGATTTGAGGGGAAATTGTGAGATAAATCTATGTGTATTATTCCCCACCAAATCATCATCATCATCATCATCTCCATCATCATCTTCATCTCCTCCTTTACCTCCATCCACCATAGCTAGGGTTTTTGTGCTTAAATTGGGGATCTTCGCATCTACGCGATTTCGGCTCGATTCTTCCGCAATACTTCGAGGGATTGACCCTCCTAAGGTGGGAACAATAGTATTTTAACAATTTTTCTCACGATTACAACTTATTCATCTCAAATAAATCTAAACCTAGGTTTTCTACTCAAAGTTGCATATGCATGGGGCTTGGGTCAATTTCTTTGGATAATTTTGATGGATTTGCATCATATATGACATCAATAATGATTTTATACAAAAAGCCCTAATTATAAATGATTTATAAGAAAGTTTGGGATATAACCTTCAAGTACGCATATGAGTATATCCGCTAAGCTTTGATACGCTTATATATGATGTCATATATGGGATTTAAAGTATATTTTGGACAAAGTTACATATATTAGTGGTATTGTTGTTATGTTTAAGTTATAAAACCACGTTTATGAGATTTTCTACTTACCTAGCCAGTCCGTAAGTATGCTGGTCTAATACACATATATGTTTTGAATAAATGAAGTCTTTGAATTATAATGGGAGGCTATTTGGGAACTCATATACATCGTTTGAATGTATTAAACTTGGCTTGGGGCCAAATTGATGAAAGCATGTGAAACCTCCCAAACTAAGGATTTTCGGTTTCCTTTATTAATTGACGGACTTGGCAGATCTTGTACAACCTCAACAACAATACCACTACGTGTTTTACAAAGTGTATAAGTAACCATAACATGGATGGATATATATATACGAGTTATACGAATATATGTATTTACATAACTGTACATGTTAGATCCTATATTTTTATGATTTCATTGATGTGATGTATTTATGATTATTTGGTATTGATTATCGGATGGCCACACCGTTCGTACTAGATAGATGGTGATTACCGGTAGCGTATAGCCTTGGTGGCTACGTGAGTATTATTGTAGCATGCGCCTTTATGGCGGCGTGAGGTAGCGTATGCCTGTGTGGCTGCGTGAGGTAGCGTCTAGGTGGACCTGGTAGGTGGTCCCTGCCTTGGGCAGAAAAAACCGAGTGCCGGCTATCTCTGTACAGTAGATTTATGAAAATCTTAGACGTGAGTATGATATGTGATTGATGTGATAGATCTAGTCGCGGTGTTGTGGCATATACTGTATGATGATGTACATATATCTATTGCTTTTCTTATACTTTGGGTTGGGGACATATATATACCTTCCACGAAAGGTTTTCGTGCATGAGTTGCTTCATATGTGTATATGTATTTATATTTGTATATACAATAAGAAACGTATTTTACCCAGAGATGGTTTATTATAGAGAAGCAGCATATGAATTTACTTTTATTAAATTGCATCACGTGGCATGCATGATTTCTAACCTATTTTTCTATACGATCCATTATAGTTCCCACTGAGCCCGTTTGGCTCACTCCCATTTTCCAAACCAGGTTTTGCAGGTATTTCCCGGGGAACGAAGCGTTTATGGAGTCTAGATAGCTCTGATGGACTTTGATCACCTTAGTCGTTAGGAAACGACTTCTGTACTAGTTGATTAGTTAGTATATGATTATGTATTATAGTGTTGTATTTTTACATAAAGCTTATTAAGATTGGGACCTCATTGGAGGCTTTGTATAAATGATTTTCGAAAATGTGGAGTATCTATTGATTATGGACAGTATGTATATTTTAACAGGTTTTGGTATTGCTTGATTAATAAACTCCACATGCCAGAGTTTCTTTTAAAATGAGTTATTTACTTGAGCATGTTTGTGGTATGGAATTCTAAGTTTTACACCTGATCACCCGTCGTCGCGTACGACTCCGTGGCTAACCGGGTCCTGGAGGTGAAATCCTCTAAACGGGATTTCGGGGCGTCACACAATAGGCATGTGATAAATATTTAGCAAATACCATAGATATACATACAATAAAGGCGTCCATGAGTGCAAAGGTACGAACGCTAGTGGTGAACGAAAGGGAAATTCGAGATTAGGCCAATTATATAGAAAATTTCTTAGCCTTAAAAGAGGAGATGGAGTTTGCAACATCCCTTAACACATTTGTATGATTCTAAGAGCTCGATTTCTCCGAACTTTATCTCGTATTTCCAATTGAAGATCGGATGGAAGGAGGTGAACCAAATCATCAATATTGAAATAGTTTCTCATGTTTTGTTTGAAGTTAGAATGCTACAAAATTATACGAATTTTGGAGTGCGATTAGATTAATACGAATATGTTTGTTATATAAGAGAACTCTCAAAGCTTTTCACATGTGAATGTGTCGTCAAATCATGTTGTAAGAAGTCACGTGAATGGGCTACCATACCAATTACAATTAGATGCAGTGACTTTTTACACTGACTAGTCACATCATGTTGTATATGTACTTGGTGGCTCGTCATTTCTCTAAATCAATTACTTTTCAGTGGATTGTCATATAACTAACAAAGTAAATGGAGTAGGCATACGAACACTAATGCTGGAGATAATGGTGTATTTTCTTTAATACTAATGTCATTGTAATAATCATGATAACATTTAAAATTAATAATTAACACATAGACATAAAAGATTATAACTAAGGAAAATAAATATCCATGTACAACAGTAAAAACTAATAATCAACAAACTAAGTACCACAACTAGGTTTTGTTCTCTTCCTCTTAGGCCTCTCAGGCCTATCGACTTCTACATGTGTGTGTGCCTCGAAACCCTCACCTCTGCCCCTACCCCTCAGTCTACCTCTCCCTCGACCTATATCGATAGGTACCACAAGTACATCTATAATATCTGGTATAAACGACTGTGTCAATCCCCCAACATCCTCCGTGGGTGTAAGTGGTGGTGACTGTGAAAGTACCGGCGGAAGCTGCTGCGATGCATCAGGTGAAGTAAATGATGTGTCAGTCGTCAATATAGACACATAATGTTGCATGTGAATGTCCTCGAATATGGTGGAGAGCGGAGAAAAGTTTATCGTGCTGTGCTGTGGTAAGGTAGGGTCATGTGGGGTAGATAGTAGTGATAAGGTAAGGTCAGGTGGGGAAGATAATGGTGTAGTAGTGGTGGTGGTGGTGGGTAATGTAGTAGTAGTAGTAGTAGTAGTAGTAGCAGCAGTGGTGGGCAGTGGTAAGGTAAGGTCAGGTGGGGAAGATAAGGGTGTAGTAGTGGTGGTGGTGGTGGTAATGTAGTAGCAGTAGTGGTGGACTGCAGTATGGTCAGGTCAGGTGGGGAAGATAATAGTGTAGTAGTAGTGGTGGTGGGCTGTGGTAAGGTCGTAGTAGTAGTAGTAGTAATGGTGGTGGGCTGTGGTAAGGTCGTAGTAGTAGTAGTAGTAGTGGTGGTGGGCTGTGGTAAGGTCGGGTCAGGTGGGAAGATAATGGTGTAGTAGTAGTGGTGGTGGGCTGTGGTAAGGTCATAGTAGTAGTAATGGTGGGCTGTGGTAAGGTCGGGTTAGGTGGGGAAGATAATGGTGTAGTAGTAGTGGTGGTGGGCTGTGGTAAAGTCGTAGTAGTAGTAGTGGTGGGCTGTGGTAAGGTCGTAGTAGTAGTAGTGGTGGGCTGTGGTAAGGTCGGGTCAGGTGGGGAAGATAATGGTGTAATAGTAGTGGTGGTGGGCTGTGGTAAGGTCGTAGTAGTAGTAGTGGTGGGCTGTGGTAAGGTCGAGTCAGGTGGGGAAGATAATGGTGTAATAGTAGTGGTGGTGGGCTGTGGTAAGGTCGTAGTAGTAGTAGTGGTGGGATGTGGTAAGTTCGAGTCAGGTAGGGTAGATAATGGTGTAGTAGTAGTGGTGGTGGTGGTGGGTAAAGTAAGGTCAGATGAGGAAGATATATGACGTGTAGAGGTAGACGGACCAGCATCAGGTGAAAAAAACGTAGCAGGCTGTGAGGATGTAGTACCCGTAGTGGGTCGCCTCTGACGACGGCGAGGGGGTCGTGGGATTCAACTCGGGAATCGGATCGTGCACCTGTAATGGGTCAACAGATAGGCGGAACTGTTGACGCACCCTTACAAGAGCTGCATGTGCCAAGTCTGATATCTCCTTCAGATGTGGAGATCCCCGTGTGATAAGATCGCATTAGATGGTTCATCGCTAATGCGTATATCTTAGCAAGCGCATCACCCTGAATCATTAAAGTACAACATAAATATCATTTTGAGATTAAAAAAAAATTGAAATTACATTTATTTGATGTAAATAAAACTTACCAGTATCTCCAATGTTGCCCTTACCGGCTTAGGACCGAACTCAGGAGGCGCCTCCGGCGTTGTAAGTATGAATTCATCGAGTAATGATACGAAACTAAACCAATGTAAGGATGGTCGTACTGAATCAGGCCCGTCAACGCAGTCGCAGTGACTACATGATCTTGCCGGCGATCCCTAGAAGGCAATGAAGTCGCGGTGATTCTGACTCCAATCAATGGGATCCCTTCTACCCCTCCCCCTCAGATCCGTATCGTGCAATTGTTCACTTGTGTTCAACATTTACATGAATATTCTGCTGCAAACCAAATTGTCGCATTGACTTTGTCTAGGAGGTGCCACTCTACTATTTCAAAGCAAATAAGGGGTGCTCGCGTGCGCCATATAAGTTGGCCAGCAGTACAATAGAGGGGTAAAGCAGCCATCACATGTGCGGTTTATGGCTCCCAGATCATCTGTAAATTATTATGAATAACTTATAAATATTCAAAATTATAGGAACAAAAGATATATGCAAGATAAATTTGTAAATTTTAAAAATTTCGGCAAGTTTCCTTTGTTTATATAAGAATCCAATATAATAATTTATATTGACCTGTTTAACAATCTCGCAAAAGCATACCAAACAAGATAATCTCCCAATCAATGACAATTAATTTATATATAATTATCCCCAACGTAATGAAAAAAAACAGATCTTTTTAGGACCAAATTCTATCTACTTTACTCGCATAGTAAGCACATGCTTCTTAATGATGATAAAAATTTATAACAATAACCTGCTCTACTCGCATACGATTTAGCTGATCCCTGTAGTGAGTCAAAACATGGATCGGAGTTCGATCCAGCAAAAACCTCGTTTGCCACCTGTATTCAGTAATAGAGGGTGTCATAATTAAAGAAATTTATGTGTACAACAACAATCTTGTTATATATCATCAAACCTTGCTCCGTATGGTGGTCTATCAATATAAACGAATTCTTCCTCTTCCTGAATAGCTATACCGGCACGTCGGGCGCGAATGTGCGATAAACGCTCCCAACACCACAAAACTAACAAAAAATTACAACGCCTATTTGTCAACCATATACTGTAAGAAATGAAAGACTATAAATTAAATTATGTAAATTAATGTATACCTGCAGCAGTATAAGTGGACCTGTAATCTATTTTGCTCGTATACGATTGCCACGACACATTTCTCTATATAAGACCGCAAGTGTGGCGGCGCCCCAACTATATTGGCCCATCGTGTTTATATCCTGAAGCAGTGGAAATAACGAAAAAGATGATGACTTGTCAGCCAAAATAGAATCGCCGATCGATTGAATAATCCAGGCACGTGCATATCGCTCGATAAGAATGTCATCAGCATTGTTGGCAGGTATCTCCCGAAAAGCATTGGCTATCCAAGACAATTTCAGCTTTGAATTTTTAATAGCGTTAACCAATGGTCGGATGCCTAGTACATGCTCACAGACGTCAGCCGGAGGGGCATCCAATGGTGGGGCGGTGAATGCAAGCCAATCTATCGGCAATCCAAGCAATACACCCACCTCCTGGAGTGTGATACTGCACTCTCCTACAGGTAAATGAAACGTGTGTGTTTCTTGCCGCCATCGTTCGACCATAGCTATAATCAATGCATGGTCGTACTGAATGTGACCTATGCGGTACACCCCGTAAAATCCCGCCCGTAGTAATATTTGTTGTACCCTCTCAGGTAAGATAATGTGATGTCCATCAGCTCGACTAAACTCGGTATCACTCCTACGATGATCCAACAATCCAGGGTCATGACTGTCCCATATAGCAGAAGACCTGTGATGGTCCTGTAAATATAAGACACAACGATCCTCAGGACCAGGATCCATCTACGAAAACCTGTTCCATATACATGTTCATTAGATTCAATAGTACATATATGTTCTTCAATTAACATATAATCCAACCACATGTATAAAATTTAAAAGACATCCATTCATTAAGTAATACAAATGCATTACAATGTATCATTACACATGCATTACAATGTAGCATTACAAGCCGAAGCCATACATATTGAATAAATAAGTTCTAACCCCATACATATAGACAAAAAACACACTAACGCGTTACACGCAAATATATAGTACTTAATAAAACAAGTTACATAAAACAGAAAAAAAAAAAAAAAAAGTAGAACTATAAGCAAATACACCCTATTTCTTGCAATGTTGAGTGCTTTTTTGCATTGCTCATACTTTTTCTATACTTCTTCTCATTTTTCCCTCTCGTTTTCCATACGCTTCGACAAATGGGCATTTAATTCCTTAACCCTTTCAACAACTGCCCTCCAATCTTCATTTTCGCGATACATGCCCTGTCGTTTTCCTGTAATTGGCTTGTATCCCTTCGGCCACAGATCTCTCCTTATCAACCCAATGGAAAAAATTGCATCCATTGCTACCAAAATTTTTGCAATCAATGAATCTTCTACCCGGGTTTTTCTCCGTCCGAGATACTCTCATAGCGGCAACCTCTCCGCAGAAGCAAGTGGTATACGAACAAGATCCAGAATTGGAACTGGAGTTTGATGACATTTCTGCGCAAAATTATACAATTATTAGGTACTTCAGTCTACTCTACACGTTATTTTAATTATTTACACAAATAAGATGAAAACACCCCTATTTGCTTAAATAAGTTTCAAAAGCAGCATATTCATAAAAAAACTCCATTAAACTCACTTCCATCTCCTTGCATTTGTTGAAAGCGGTGAACCGTGGGAGTTTTACCTTTTTGTCCCTTTATTGCAATTACTTTTATATACTTAGATATAAAATAATTTTTGAAGTTTATTGAGGAGGTAGCAAACATTTCTACCACCATATTCTTCTTATCTTTGTTTTCCTAGATTCTTGTTCCGTAGTGTCCTCGAATTGGGTCTTTCTTATTTACCTCCCCCCTCTTTTCTTTTTTAAATAATTGTTCTTCATTTTTAATCCCTCTTGTGGACTACTACTACTACTACTATTACTACTACTACTACTACTACTACTACTACTACTATTATTGTTCTGCTCAACCGTCTCGTACTCCAAAAAAGTTGGGCTTACTTAGAGTCAAAGAGTCCAAAACTCTTTCGAACACCTGCATGCTTGATTTGGTTTTTCTTCACTTTGATTTCTGTGAATTTAAGGAGCCCTCCTACATAAGAGAAACCACACTACATATGGTAATTTTGCAAATTTGCCATATGTATGTCCCCACCGCAATCAACTTAGTAAATATATCCATATATAGTAGTGAAGGTGTAAACTTAGCAAACGCCAAAGTTTTAATCACACGAGCATACCACACCCGTATGATCCACCCGTAAGACCTACTTTTATGAAGCAAAAGAGGTGCCTCACTTGTATTTTTTTTTCTGAGCAAGTTACACTCATTTCACTTAAAAAAGTAAGGTACACCTGTATAACTTTTTTTTTAATCATATACATATAATCTCGCAACATAAATTTGTAAATTTATATATTAACTATATGAATTGCTATACTAATACTTTAATATGCTTATGAAATTTAAACTTTCATCCAGCGTGTAGCTTTTATATAATTATGCAAGTTTGTGGGAAAAAAAGTACAAATATAATTCAAGTCACATTCATGGAGTTTGGAAAAAAAAATTAAAAAATTATTAACTTTTTAGTGATAAACTCCTTGTGACAGCTATCAAATTCATAAACGAGGAATTTAACAAAATTGTGTAAACCAAACCCAGAAGAAACCTAAATCCAAGATTGGTTCAACTATTTATATTGCTAGGACACGTGGTAGTGAGTCCTATGATTAATCTAACTTTATGAACCTACAACAAACTCTTTGCGAGGTACACGGATAGAACAGCTTTTGAGAGGCCCCTCACAAGTGGGGTGGCATACGCGGTAAGGTTGCTCCACTCAGAAAAGGAACAATTTGAGGAGCAACAAGGGTGGACGATTAAGAGGATGGATACTCTTGAACAAACCCCCCCCCCCCCCCCCCCCCCCCCCCCCCAGTTCACAAGGATGAGTATAACCCAGTCGAGCCATCCTCAATTCAGGAGGAATATGCCCCTGTTATCTTTGCACATGATACCATTGCCCATGTGGTCTCCCTTGATATGCTGTTAGGCAAGGTAAAATCTGTGCTTTTAGTGTATATTAAATTCGTAACGAAAATTAAATTATATTTTAGACTATTAATTATATTAAAATTAGTATTTTTTTTCCTAAAAAGCATTACAAAATGTGGGATTATCAATTTCAAGAACCCTTGGCACATCGACTCTTACTATTTTTTTCCACATTATTGTTAAACATAAACTCCAAATACATAAATTAAACATACAGTACTAATAAATTTGTTCCATCTTCACAAAACAATTTCTAAGAATGTTGTAGTTTAATTTAGGGGAAATTTGAGGGCTATTAATAGTTCCATGAGTTGCTATCATGTGACTATCTTTCCATGGACCACAAGAACACTAATTTTGGATGATAAACTGAGATATAGTATTCCACATACACCCACGAACGCGACAAACCCCACCTCGGTGCCCCACCTCCCCAACCTCGGTGCCCCACCTCCCCAACCTCGATGCCCCATCTCAATATTTGAAGAATTTCACAACCTACAGAACCCCACAAACAACCAACACAAACAACCAACACAAACCCCACAAACCCCATTCAAATCTACCAAACTTTAAACCCCACAAAATTCATGCAAAATACAAAGATATACCATTATAACTACTTGCTAAAACAAAATTTATGCCACAGATTGTGTACCTCGTGGAGTTGATGGAAAAAATAACCGACGCCGGCACAAGAGAAAGCACGGTCGGAGCTTAACAGAGAAAGCACGCACGGTCGGTGATAGAGCTGCAGCGAGAGAGGAAGGAGCCGCGTCGTTGCAAATTGAAGGAAGAAGAAGAGGAAGAAGCACGAGTCGTTGCAAATCGAACGAAGAATGAGAGGAAGAAGCACGAGTTGTTGCGAATCAAAGGAAGAATCGAGAGGAAGAAATAGCTCTGTTACTTCGAAACCATTTCCATTTCAAATCAACGATGTGGTGGGTGCGGGGGAGGGCGTAAGTGCAAAGTAAAAACGCTAGAAGAGTTGGCAATTTTATTTTTAAAATCACTACTCATTGTGGCAATTTTTGGACAACAAAAAAATTTAAGCTTACAAAACCTGCCATTCAAGCTGGCGTTTTTTTTTCATAAAAACGCTACCTCTAATGGCGTTTTTATGTCACCCCATTTTCACAATTATGTTAGAAAGTCCCCCATTCCGCTAAATAAGTTCGAAAAGTAGTCTATTTGTAAAAAAAACTCAGTTAAATGATATCACTTTTTTCTTTTGAAAAAAATTAAATAAATCTGAACTAGATTACAGTCCTATACTCTTAAGACACGTAGGCTTAATTAATTTTGGTGTACTTATTTTCTTTTAAACTAAAGAACATAAAATTTACTTCTCACGTTAGCTTTTGCTTTTGGTCACACAAGTCAACATCAACATTTTTTTCATTCTTGATACTTAAACAAAAATCAAATCACCTATTACCCATAATATATTAAAGCATTATAAATAATATAATATGGGTCACGTTAACATGTGCCTTAAGATCTCGTTTGATTCACGGAAGGCAAATCAATTCCCTTATCTTTCCAATGAAGGTGTGAAACTAAATTTTTTGTCAATTTTTTTTGTGTTTGGTAAAGCATGAAAAGTATTTAGGTAAGAGTATTATTGTCTAAATTTTTTGTAATAAATGCTTTAAAATCTCATGCGAAAATCAATCTCATGTGTTTTGAGAGGAATTGTTTTACCCCCTACTTTTTCCTCTCTCGAGAAAGTCTTTCCGGATTTGTGCTTACCAAATAAAGAAAAAGAACAATTTTCTTTTTTCGAGTATTAAAATACGTAAAGTAAACGAGGCTTAAGAGTATATGTTAAATATCTAATTTTTTAAAATAATTATTGGGGTTGGGCAGCCCACAAATCTATCGACTATTCAAATGGGCCGGGCTGTATTGGATTTAGGGTTTACGGGCCATTTGATCAGGCCTGCCTACAACAACAACCCAAAATAAAATAAAAATATAAAAAAAAGGGAAAAAGAATCCCAACGAAGCATCAAACACATCTTTCAAAGAGGGGAAAAATACAAATAATTCTTGATGTTAATTTCCTCCCAATTTTATTTTGTGCGACTGTACTTCACTCTCTCGATCAGTAGCTCTGCATCAGGTACGAATTCGGTCTGCATTTGTTCACCTCATCTCTGCTCACCTTTTTTATTTCTGAAATTAGGGTTTCTCAGAAATTTCCTTACTTCCATTTTCCCTAGGTTTTGTAAGGTTTCCTTTATGGTTACCCCCAGTTGCAATTTAGGTTTTCTAAGTTTAAACACTGCAGCTCTTCTCCATCAATTATATATATATAATTTGTCGATTTAATTTCAAGTATTTGGTATTTCTAGTATAGTGAGCGATGAAAGATTTTGATATCTGATGGAAATGCCTTTATTGTTTTCCATGGAAAACAGAATTCTTCATTGTTGTTTTGAATGCGTTGGGTTCATTGACTAGATTGAGTAAATATATCAGATAAGAGAAGGAAGTATGAAAAAGGATTGCAGAAATCAGATTATTATTAGAATTTAAGTATAACAAGTGGGTAGAGATGTCATACTCAGCTGGATGTACATTCTGATTTCTTTGTCATTTGACTGTAACAACTCGTAGCGACTTCATAAGAACGGCTGACTTGGTTGAATCAACCTCCGTCATTAAGGTGATTGGAAAAATCCGGACCATAAAAAGATTGTCTTTTTTGTATGGGATATTAGTGAGGATGAACATGACAAGGTCTTATTGCATTACTGCCTTTTTTAATTCAAAGTTTCAAATAAATAAAAGAAGAAAATCCTGCATGTATAATGGCGGGAGCTGTATCTAAAAAGCTTTGTCTATTGCAACAGCGAGACTAATCGATTGGGAGAGAGCATTGAGTGCTGTTCTTGAAGCAGGGAAGAGCTTATATTCCTTTATTCTAAGATGCCAATCGGGAAAGAGTTCGCATAAGACTTATAAAGGGGAGGGTAGATGTTTAATATGACTAATTGAAGAAACTAACTACTGCGTTTGTGATTCAATTAGCTACTACACGAGTGAAAAAATAAAAATAAATAAATAAATAAATTTTGGGGGGTGGGGGGCATGCCACTAGCTAGGACCAAATTCTCACATGTCCATTTCGTTATTACAACCTTATTTTTTGTTATGTATCGTACTAACCTCCTGCAATATGATATTTGGGAGCTTCTTCATCAGACTATGGTGAAGAAATGAATTCAGTGTGGCAGGACTACTGTCATACAGTTTGGCCGATCATTGCCCAATTTCATCTAGGTTTTGGGTGGTAGAAAAATGAGGCCACCCATTCCTAATAGCAGAGGCGGAATAGACAGAGGAACTGGGACTATGCGAAAAAGAGTGTTCAATTGCTTATTGCAATAGGAGGGAGGGATATGATCTTTGAAGCGATAGAAGAGATTCTCTGAGCAAGCAATTTGAGGATGATGACGGGGAGAATCTTTTCAGTTATAGACTAGTTCCAGTTATGCCACTTTGGATAACCTCTTTTTCCACCGCTATCTTTTCGCTATTTATGTATTTCCTTAAATTATTAGCATTCGCAAGTATTTTAATAGAATGTTTAATCATTAGATATTCTTATTTCTTGCTTATGGTGTTCAAACAGTAGGTTGTCGTTAGTCAATACTCATGTTATGATTCGTATGGAAATGCTTAATTAGTTAGTTGACCACAGCTGAAGCAGTTAACTAGGAAGTAGTTACACTGGTCAATTTTGTTTTAGAACAAAGCTTATGGTATGAGAATGACAAGAAATTTTAGAGTTTAGAAGATGAGACCAAAGCATGGAGACACAAGTACAGCCTTGTGACAAGTCCCTGTTTAATTTTATGCACTCTAAGCCGCTTGGTGATATTCAGGGTACTTTTGGGTTGATATTTTGGTTGTTTCAATCGCAAATCTTGTTTTTTTTCCTAATCCTCAATTTACCTGCATATGTATTTTTAAATTATTTGCCCTTCACGTCAATGTAAGAATTTAGGCAGGTCTGTACAACTTTTCAAAGCCAAAAAGGGATTTCTCTGTTTCTTGGATTCTCCACAGATTTTTTATTTATTGTCCTTATTCTAATTTCTGTTATACACGGGTATTGTGAATGCAAAGACTGGGAAGTAGAGGAGTAGGTTTATTCTTGCTTCTCATGTTAAGTAGGTCAAAGCCTATATTTTTATTCATAACAGCTGTTATTTATATAATGAATCAGCACTTTGTATGATTTGATTTGCAGTTTTGTGAAAAAGCTAGCGAACTCTCCTATCAAACTGTTGTCAAGTTAGTTGCTGCTTATTGTGGTGCACCAATCATCCAACAGGTCTTATATTCCTTTCCTTGCTCTGATGTCTTGACTTCAAATTTAACTGGTGGACATATTTAGATGTAAATTTTGATTTCCGAATCATTTACGTGCTCTGTAATTGATGGATTATGATATATCTATATAATAGGGCATCATTTGTGGGTTCAACGTGATCTGAATTTGATCTTTGAGAAAATGCATATTTAAGGGCCAATATGGTTTCATTTGAGACGTGAGGGAGACATATTAAACTGTTGGCAGCCTGAATTGATTTTTGTTTCATTTTTCTGTACTTGGTATTTTAAAGGCTTTTGATGCACTCGGGCTTCAGGAGGACTTCTTATCTTGTGTTCCCAAGTCCGTCCTTAGTTTTTTCTTGAATAATTGGTTCTTCTAGTTTTGTCAAAATAAAAATTCTTCCAACTATCCTTTCTCCTATGTCACAGTTCCCAACAATATTTTTTTTTTAATCCGCCTGTAAGGGAAATACCAATTTGAACCCGTTCCAAACAAATATAATAGAGATATGTGTTTATTTACGTATCTGAATATAATTTATCTACTTTGTTATTAAAAATAGGTATGGATAATTGCTGTAGGCGTGAATAGTCTTAGACATGATTCACTCGCTAATATATATCTAGAGAGAGAGAGATGAGAAAAGGAGGGGGGAGTGTTTGAAAGTTTAGATACGATTATATAAACAAATGGTTCATATGCTTCATCTCCTAACAAATCATTTTGCCGTACGATGGCTCTAACTTTTCCTATTGTGGTATATGTATTACCTAATTTTGTCCGTATGGCAAATTACCAGTTCCTATGATAATCTATTTTGCTATATGCTACTCAAATATTCTGTTTCCATAATTATAAGGAGCCACAGTCCAATTATTACGTAGATTTCATATGAAAAAACATTTTGTTGTCTCCTTTTCTTGGTCCTCGGTAAATGTCAACAATACTGTTTCTTTAATCAAAGTTCAATGCTTTATATAAATTACAGTTCTCGCCCATTCCCTGAAAGAATCTTGTGCCTTAGATCAACAGCAATGGTTTAATTTGAGCACGGATTTGCACCAAATAAACAAACTATGATGATCCAAATGCGTATACTATCTCCCCTTCCCATTCATTATCTTCCTTCCTTTCGTTGCTGCACTAGTCCATAACTAATCTACTCAGAACACCCAGCTGTGAAGGCAGCCAGTTCAGATTGTGTCTTTCTATCTCGACTATTTGTATTAGTTGTTGGCTTAGTATCAACACGCAAGGAATTCTTCTTCAAACATCTTGGTTTACACACCATGTTTATAAGATCAAAAGATACACCATTACATTTGGTTGACTCACATCAAAACATCAAATCATGGTGTGTACGTACACATCATCTACTCAATTCTCTGTCTCACTCTGCCATTTGTAATTTTGCAATGGGAAAACAACTCTCTCTCTCCCCTCCCTCCCCCCGCACACACATTACTCTGTGACTATTACTATCCTGTTTATATCTACATAACATGGATGCTTAGCGTCCATCCCATTTTTTATGGGACTTATATAGCACATTTGAGGGCCAATGAACACCAATTAAGAAACTAGTATCTATATAATAAGGGAGGTTTTTGAATCTTAAAAATGTATAAGAGATAAAATATTGGATGGTTGAGACTGCAAGATGCTTTTCTACGGTTTGAGATCCAATATGCTTTTCTGAGGGTTGAGATGTAAAATGCCAAAGGTTGATAGTGCCTTTGGCACAGTTACAACTATTATATATATAGTGTCAATATACATGTGTAAATAACCTATTTGATTTAACTATATTACAAATTGGTAAGAATAATTAGCCATAGGCATGAGTAGTGCTGTAGGTATGAGTGATTCTCTGTAAATGTGGATCGTCCACGTGCACAGGTTATACGTAGTTTATTTTATTGACATATTATCATTTCGTTTGATTACTTGTCAGGTATTGATATGATAGACTATCACTCACATGATCTATGTGATTACTTTTCAAAGTTATAGATTGAATTGAACTAAAGAGTAGAAGAAATCTCAAGCAATAAAGAACTGAATACCAAAGGAGCGTGGTAAAATTTCTGTTCTATTTCCAATTACTGCTTTTCTATTTCATGGAAAACTTTACTTTATATACATGCGCACACGTAAATGGCTGATAAGTCTATGTGATAAACTAACAGAAGGACCTAACAGGTTTGAGGACTGACTTCGCGAGCGTAGCAAAAGTAAAAGGTTCTGATATCAAGAAGCAGTAGCCCAGAAAGATGGCAGGCCAAGAACCTGTGAAGCATATTGAGGAGTGCTCAGTTGCCAAGTTAGTGCCTTCCACTTCTTTCTTTTATTTTTAGGGTTATCAAAATGTTGTTTTTCCACCCTTGCCACCTGCTGAGCAAATTGATGATTTATGCCCATTTTGTAAACTTGACTGATGGTTTGAAAATCACACTCCTAATTCTATATTATGTAGATGAAAAACGGGATTTATCTTAATTCAAGCTATAATCTTGATTTGGTTATGGTAAAAGTAAATAGAATGCATGGTAGAATTTAATAGGTTTGATATAGTTAGAAATCTACGTTCGGAATGGATTCTGGGATTTGCTATGAGAATGCTTTAAAGCCTTTTACATTAATACAAGTATGGGAGGGAGAAGGAAAGAAGTACTCTTGTATCTTGTTGAAATTTGGGAAATTGGGTTTAGAAGTGGGGGTTAGAAATATGCTGAAAAATATGTGTCACACATGCTTTTGACAAGTCGTTTGAGGCCTGCGGCTTGAGGCAAGATGGAGGGTGTGTGAGATGAGGCTTATGCCTCTGGTGTATATCACACACATATGCCTCAGTGGGTTACAAGTGGGGGTTAGAGACAAACTGAAAGACATGTCTCAAATATGTTTTTGAAAAATCGTTTGAGGTGTGCGCCTTGAGGCTAGGTGGAGGGTGTGTGAACTCAGGCTTATGCCTCAGGGGTGTATATCAGAGGCTTATGCTTCTGTTGTGTAGAGGCATACACTTAAAGGCTTAAAGGTGTACGTTTCTTTTAAGCGTATGTTTTGATGGTTTCCTCCTATCTTTTTGTTTTTGTTTTTCAAAGAATCCTAGACCTTCACAATAATACAAATCATAGTGCAATTACAAAACAAATTAGAAGGGAAAACGTATAGGAATCCTAACACGAATAGAATATGTGAGTGGTATTTAACTATTTAAGTTGATAAATTGTTGTGTTTTAGATTAGAATCCTAATGAAAATAGTACACAAATGGTTCTTTAGACTTTAAAGACTATATAAATACAAATAGGAGTCAGCAAATTATACACTCACAATTCAACGGTGTGGCCGAGTGTCATCTTTAAACAACTAACGTGCACAATTGTTTGGCTCTAATTCAGGTTTGAAAGAGCCCATAAACCCTTTGTCCTAGCAAACACTTTCTAAGCTTTAGTCCTGCAGTCACTCTCTCTCTCTCTCTCTCACACACACACACACACAAAAACACACACTTTCTTGGGCACTCTCCCTGATATAGATATAATTATAATTACTTTAGATATAATCATATAGATATAGATATTACTAGTGATGGGATATAAAGGTGAATGATATGTTTGTGATAACTTTGATGATATACTTTTTTGTGATCAACATGCTTTATTATCTAAATTTTTTTGTATAATTATTTCTCTCATGGGTTTTTCCCCCTAAAATCGAGGCTTAAGCCTTCCCTTGCTCAAGCAAAATGCCTCAAAGCTGGCTCACCTTTTTAAACATTGATACGTGATATTTATAATTTCCTTGTATGGACAACAGGAGAACCTGAGATATTTTCTCTTAATCATTTGTCTGGCTTATTGTTATCAATTTTATTTGTTTATCAGCCCTAAACTTAGAGCTTATTCACTTTTAAGCCTGTGTAAATATTAGTACGTCCCTGCACCCTCGCTGTTCCTCACCTAGGATCTTAGCAATTGCACTTAAAAAAGGTTTTCTTATTAGGTTTGCCTTGTTGGGTCGACAAACTATTATATCCCAGACGTGAAAATGTACAGGATTTGGAGGGAAGCCACAAGCCCACAACGCCTTGCTATATGACGTAAATACGCAGCCCTCACACTCCATTTTACCCCTTGTTTGGTTCTTCGGTGAATCTTAAATGGTGATTTCACATATAATACTTGTGAGAGGTTGAATCACACGATCTCACTCCTTTGCTGAAGCTCCAACTTTATATGTGAAGTTACCATTATCTCTTCAACACTAGTTAAACAAACAGCCAAGCAATACATCAGTCCGTGTAATAAATTTCTTGATTCTTGTTGAAAAACTCAAATGAAACATTTGAAAGAAGTTTAGGGCTTTCCTTTTCATCACGGTTATCTAAAGAAGTGTCTTCATTCTTGTTTTAGTCATCATAAGTTTCATTTCATCTGTTTTATAGAAGTCATCATTTAAGAACATGTTTAATTTTATCTTGTCAATTGGATGATAAAAATTGAAATGACTATTGAATCACTACAGTGTCTTATTGGTATCTCTCCCAAAAGCTTAACATGCTAGGTAGGTAGTGTGCTAACAATGTATATATTATGCTCCTAATTTGGGACCGAGGAAGTAACAATTGAAAAAGTGATTATTGTAAAATTAAATATTTGAATTTTTGTTGTTGAAATCATGAATATTGTTGTATTGACTAGATATTATTAAAAATATATCTGCAGTGCACTTGGCACATGGGTATTCTCTGTAGCCGGTGCTTTGATTGCGATACCGGTGGGTATTAAAAGGAAATCCTTGGGACCGCTTGTGTTCTTCGGCACAACAGGTACCATGGTGGATATTATAATGGGAATTAGCGCTTGTGAGAGAGAAAACGCTGAACGCCAAATGCAGCTTTTGGAAGCACAAAATTCTGCAGGTGCTGCTTCAGCTGCTGCAACCGAGTCTCCTTAATTCTTAGTTTTTAAGTTTTACTTGATGGCAGACGAGCTGTTGGTGAATAAATAAACAGAATTTAGCAAAACATTGCATCTAGTGGGAAACTAGTTCAGTTTTTTGCGCATTTTTTTGCTGATAGAGATGATTGAAAGTTGGTCGGTGAGAAAAATTCTAATGTTGTTGCTTGTTCGCGTTTTTGTGCTTTCCAGATTCATAACCTTGTAATTTTATGTCTTAGCCTCATAATTCATGTTAAGAAGTTGACAATCCGCAGGAAAGCGCGAGCCAAAAAGAAGTGAGTAATCATTCGGGTCCCAACTCTGTTTAACTACTGTGATACCCTCTCTATTTCAAATAGATAGTCTCGTTTTCCTGTTTGGGATATTTCAAATTGATAATTTCATTTTCTTTTTGGGACGTAGTCCAGGTACCTAATCTAACGGAAAATGTGTTTAATCCTCGATTATTAATTAGGTTAAAATTAGTATTACTTTTATATGATCGGTAAAGTCAAAGTGGGACTAGCAACTGAATACCAAACAAATACTTTTTCATACATACAAGTTGTACACATAGGCCGAGCCATATTAAATAAAAGTGGAAGTGTTAATTGGGATATGGAAAATATCTCAATTGATATACATTGCTTCGGTGTAATAAAAATTTGATACTTATGTTCATTTTTTACCATTAAAAGTTTAGATGATCATTTCATCGACTTTTAAATTGAATTTTTGGATAAAAATTGTAAAATTGATCTAATCATTATGGAGAAATTGGACAGAATGATAATGGAGAAGAGCCAAGTCCTATTTGGATGAACTAATTCTAAAATTCCTATAAATTGTAAATGATAGAATTTAAAATTCATTTGATTGCAATTTCCCATGTTTAGACATTTTGTATTTAGAATTTGAAAAATAATAAGAATTACAATATTATTTGTTTTAAGTCGGAATTTGATGAACAATGTTTCATACTACGAAATTTTAAGGTAGAATTTTTAAAAACCAAAATCTAGCAAATTTATCACGTGTAAAATTTTAAATTATTCACTAATTTCATCAAACAATGGACTTTACTTTTTTGCACTCCAAATTTCGACTTTTGCTCAAATTTTAATTAATTAATTTATTATTATTATTATTATTATTATTATTATTATTATTATTATTATTATTATTATTATTATTATTTTTCTCCATATAAACATAGAGTCGGTGTATCCTTTTCTTCCTTGTTTCAAGCCAATTTCATTGAACCTTATTTGCCTCAACCCATAAGTCATATTTCAAGCAAACCTATCAATTTACTTGACCTGACTCGTGATTTTGTTTGTACCGCCAAGAAAGGGCACGAAAGAGAAAGAGATCCAAGACCAAAACACTTGACAGAGAACATAAATGGAGATGCTATTTCACTAGAATAGTTAGGATAGACTCATCGGAATATATTATTGCGCATTGACATCTTGATGGGTTGTAGTACAGTTTGTTTGTTACATCTCTCGATCTTTTTTTATTATGAGATTATTACATTAACGGTTTTAAAGAGGAATGGGATTATTAATTTGAAAAAAATTTGAGTTAAAGTGTGATTATTAATCAAAGACTAAGGACGAATGCGAATTGGCTAAACATTCTTTGCTTGTTTATTAATGTTGCAAACCATGAATGTGAGTTTTGTCATGAATGACAACCAAAAATATCGATCATGGGAGAAGATAATTACCTACCCTAACTTGCTTAGTTTTTAAAGGTGGTTAATATTTATAAGTTATGTTCAACTGTGTTTATTATATTACACATTATTTATTTATTTATTTATAATAAGGAAAGATGTATTTCTTATTTTTATAAAGATTTTTCTGAAGTTGGAATTTTTAAAGTTTTACATTTTTGAATTTGAGTTTACAAATAATTGATAACCATATTTATTTGAATCGAATTCAAGTTATACTTGTCATGAAGACTAATGGACTACAAGGTTATTGACAAGAAACACTCCATTGATTATCTGTTTTGGTCGGCTAAAATTTGTTCAGCATATTTAATTTAAATTGTATATCACATAGGATATTTTTGAGCTCCCCCCTATCTGAACTACTAAATTTATCATAGTAATTCTATATATGAACATAAAGAGTGGTACAATTGTAGGAGCAAAAGTTTTTGGTTTTTTTTAAAAAGTATAAGTTTCATGTACTTCGAATGAGACTCAAACTCATGATCTCTTTTTTTAATTCGAGTGATTGCTTTGCCATTACACTAATCCACTCGCTCAAGTAAAAATATCGTTACTAGGGCAATTTATGTCCAAATGGACAAAAAAAAACCTATTGTCCTGATCAGATCATACTTTTTTGTTCATTTAGACAAAAGTTCTAGTAAAATACTTTAGTACCAACTTTTATAAAATGTTGTCGCAAATCAAATGGACCAAAAATAGCTCTTAGACGCACACACAATTTTGTTAGGGTTTCATCTTTCCCAACGTATTAATTAAACTTTTTAACCCACAACAAAAACCTTTTCACAAAAAAAGGAAACAAACCAAAACCCCCTTTGCTTACCGTTTGATTAAACCCAATCCAACGGCCGAGAAAACGAGGAGAATATGACCGTTGGAACTTGTGAGCAGAGTGAAACATTCGAAATGGTAATATATATTACCCCTTTCTCTTCTCTCTAATAATTCAAAAAAAACCCAATTTACTCCGCTCTTGAAGATCAGAAAAAGAAGAAGGGAGAAGAATTTGTAGAGAGAGAAAGAAGAAAATTTGTAGAGAGAGAGAGAGAGGGTGGCGACCGAAAGCAGAGTTCAAGTGTTTATCTCTTCAGTATTGGCAAGTATTGGAGGGGTATTCGGCCATAATAATAATCAAGATCAACAACAATCTGAAGAAGAAGAATATAGTATGGCTTCTAAAGTTTCCGTTGTTCCACAGAATCAACAAATGGGTATCTTTCTTTTGATTAATTAACCATTCAATTCTGTTTCGGTTGTTTAATTTAATTGATTGTGGATTTGGGTTTAATTGATGATCTAAGAACACAAAAGGGCTGTTTTGTATTTTTATTTTCTCTTGTGGGATTTGATGGTTTGCTATTGATTGATGATCTTTAAGATGGGTTTTGTTTCTTCCTGGGAATTGATGATTTCTTGGTGGGTTTTTGATGATTATGAACCCATTACCATCCAGTTTCTTTTGTTCGTTTAATTAAGTGGGAAGTTTTCTTCTGGCTTTTGTTCACTGATGATCTAAGAACTTAAGAAGGTATTTTTTTTTTCTTGTGTGATTTTGTGGGTTTCTACTAATTTATGATCTTTAAGATGGGTTTTGTTTATTTTTGGGTTTTGGTGATTTCTAGATGGGATTTATTATGAACCATAAGTATTTAGTGTTTTATTTTTTGGTTTCTCCTTTGTTCTGTTCATTAAGTTGTACCTTCTCAATGATTCATGGCTCTATAATCTTTCTTTCGCATTTTATCTGTATTTATGATGGTTGCTTTTCTGAGTTGGGGATGTATTTACCTTTGTTTATGATGCTTTAGTGATGAATGGTCAATTTTTTTCCCCTGATTATGTTTCCCTCTAATTATTGCTGGTTTAATTGGGGCTTTTCTCTTTCACTTTCTTTTCAGTAATTGATGGCTTCTTGATTTTTTTTCTTCCACTCCATTGTAGAGTTTTTGTTCAATGTCCTTTTTTTGTTCTTTATCTGTTTGAATATGAAAATGATCTTATTTGAATTATGAATCTTTCATTAATTTTTTATTACCCCATCATTAACTTGATCTGTTTATCTCTTAGGTGAAGAAGGAAAGAAGAAGAATGGACAAGCTGAGGGAAGAAACCGTCGTGTTCTGGGAGACATCGGCAACCTTGTTACTCTTCCTGCTGTAGAAGGGAAGCCCATCAATCGTCCCATCACAAGGTTCTCTCTCCCTATATCTATATATCTATATATATGTGCGCATTTACTTATGTGTGTGTGAATAAGTGAGGGTTTCTAAAATTTGATGGTATTTTTCATCTTTGTCAGAGGGTTTTGTGCACAATTGCTGGCTAAAGCAGAAGCAGCAGCAGCAGATAAGAACACCAAAGTACTTTTCTTTCTATAACTTTTGTGCATGATTATTGGCTTAAGTTAATTTCTATGTGAAGATTCCACCAAAAGTAATACACACTTACTATTTTTATTTTGAACTTGCAGAAACCACTTGGTGAAGTTGTTAATGGAGGAGTAGTTGTGGCTACAAAACGAGTCGCTGTAGCAAAAGTGAAAGCCGTAGGAGGCCCAAAGAAGGAAGCCGAGACAGTTGTTATTATAAGCCCCGACGATGAAGAAACGAAGAAGGCAGCAGTGGTTACTGGAGGAAAATCAAGACTTGGGTCCTCAAAGAAGAAAAGGAACAAGGCTCTCACTTCCACCCTCACGGCTCGAAGCATGGTTAGTTTGTTTAATCATGCAATAATAATAGCTTCAAATTCCTATTCTTAGATTGAATGTGTTGAGTTTCAGTTTTTGAAATATTAGTTTTTATCTTAACGGTTGATTAGACAAGTTAATTAGCAGCCTACTGTTCTTCTGATTCGTGGTTTCTCATTTTTATTGGAATTTGAAATTGGTAACTCACTTATAAAGTCTCCCAACTAGTGTCAAGGTTTGAATCTTAGAATGACGGTTCCTTTATTACTAACTGATGTGCAAACTTTATATGTGAATTTACCAATTTCCGATTCAAGAAAATACAACAGGTTGAAAAGAGAAGCACATAGTTCATCTTTTGAGTTTATAAACCTCATTGTAGTGTTCTTTTGTTTCCTGTTCTCGGACTTTCTAATGTGAATCTCAGAATGAGAATTCCTTTACTATAATATACATATCTATATACAAACTTATATGTGAAATTACCAATTTTCAAGTTCAAAAGAATACAAAAGGTCAAAACAATGAAGTACTTAAATTGTCAGCTTCGATTTTCAATTTGCTAGATGTTACTCTAGTTTTGTTTACTATTCAATTTGATCACCTCAGGCTGCTTGTGGGATTGCCAACAAGCCCAAGGATCCAATAGCAAACATTGATGAATCAGACGTTGATGATGAATTGGCAGTTGTTGAGTATGTTGAGGATATCTACAAGTTCTACACAGAGGTAATAATCTTCGACAACTCTCTCTCTACATATATCAGTGTATGTATTTCGATCTTTCTCGTGCCTAAGCAGAAATTTTCTAATGTAGGACGAGAGTCGTATTCATGACTACATGGGTTCACAGCCTGATCTCAATCCCAAAATGAGATCTATCCTGATTGACTGGCTGATAGAGGTTCACCGAAAGTTCGAATTAACACCTGAGACTCTCTACCTTACCATTAATATAGTCGACCGTTACCTTTCAGTCAAGACTGTTCCGAGGAAAGAACTACAGTTAGTTGGCATCAGCTCAATGCTCCTTGCCTCCAAATATGAAGAAATATGGGCAATTGAGGTTAACATTTTTTAATCTATTCTTGTCTATAAAATATTATACATGAATGTGAAGAAATATGCTCATTTGTATCTCTAAATTTCGGACAAAAAATTGCAGGTTAATGAATTTATTGCCATATCGGACAATGCTTATGTGAGAAAACAGGTACTTCTTATGGAGAAAGCAATTCTTGGGAAGCTTGGATGGTACTTAACTGTTCCTACACCATACGTGTTTCTTGTTCGATTTATAAAGGCTTCGGTTCCATCGGATGATGACAAGGTACTGATTTTTCATATGAGTTTTGTATAATTTTGCTACCATATTGGTCAATTTATATAAAAATGAAAAATAAGATTAACTGTTTGGGGTTTTTTCTTTGTTGTAGATGGAGAATATGGTGTTTTTCTTGGCTGAACTTGGTATGATGAACTACTCGACCATCACATTGTACTCCCCATCGATGATTGCTGCTTCAGCTGTTTATGCTGCGAGGTGTACGCTGCATAAAAGCCCAATTTGGACAGAGACTTTGAAGCATCACACTGGCTACTCTGAAGATCAGTTAAGGTAATATATATAAATCTTCTCCTCTGTTTTTAATCATTGTTTTTCAACTACTTCTAAACTTTTAGCACTATTATTAGCACTTTATCTGTGTCTCCATTTGCATATCCTCAATTGGCTCTTGGGAGGAAATTTCCTGGTTTTGGACTTTTTGGCTAGATAAAATGAGTCCCTAAAATTTTGCAGCCCTTATCTCTAATGGGTGTTATTCTTTCATGTACTAAAATGTTGTTGATATTTTAACAGGGATTGCGCAAAGCTATTGGTTAGCTATCACGCAGGTGCTGCAGAAAGTAAGCTAAGGGCAGTCTACAGGAAATTCGCGGATCCAGACCGAGGCTCCACCTCCCTTTATCCACCTGCTCCTACTCTTTTGCCCGCATCTTCATCATCGTAGATTGAACGAATGAATGAATTATTCATCCATCTTTCTTGTTTTAGTCTATATCTAACAATCAATCACATTATTAGTAGGCAGTTAGTTTGTTTAAACTGAGATCATGGTGCTGTTATGATCTCATCTTTAGTCTTTTTCTTTGTTGCTACGCGCATTTGCAAATTGTGAAAAACCTGTGTTTGATTTACTACTAGTTAAATCATTTATGTTTCTCATCTTACAGCCTTTTCTTCTTCTTGTACAGTAAATGCTGATACATATTTCCTTTCTGGAATGTCCTGAGTAAAATGTATCAAACAAGTGTCTAGAGTGTCGCTTTTCTTTTGGAAGGTTTTTAAATTAAGAATATCTATCATTTTCTTCGCAAGAAATAATTCGTTTCTATATATAAATGTAGAACCTTGTTTCCGAAAGGATCCAAAACTTTCTTGTCATTGAACTTTCTTTTTCACACTTGATCGCCCACGAGTTGAAGTTTACAAGCCATCAGTTCAAATAAGTGATTGATTTTCTAGTTTACTTGTAAAAATGTAAATTAATAGTTAAACTGCACTACAAAAGCATGGTATTTTATCTTTTATAGGAACTTCTAGTACCAAAAATAACGGTGACTGGAATTATAATTCTTTTGGAATTGCCTCTTCTCACCCAGTAAAGAATTGCAAATGTCAAAGATTCTGCAGGAAGCCTGTGTGACTGTTACTGTACAAGCCTGTGAGAGAAATGCCTGCATTTCAATTAGGGTTGCATTCTATGGGCATGATTCTGTTATATATCTTCTTTCAATTCAACATCAATTTCGGATTTATCTCAATTTAGAAGTTTAGTTTATTTTTGAAGAAATAATTAATGTATCAAATCCCAAGGTAAATAACATTGATTAAAATCTTAATGTAGCCTGTGTGACTGTAACTGTATGTGGGAGAAAGCCTGCATTTCAATTAGAGTTGCATTCTATGGGCATGATTCTGTCATATATAAGTTTCAATTCAACATCAATTTTGGATTTATCTCAATTTAGAAGTCTAGCTTATTTTTGAAGAAATAATTAATGTATCAAATCTCAAGGTAAATAACATTTATTAAAATCTTAATGTACTAATTTAATCGAAGTTTGTGTACATAAACAACATAAACAATTTGACTAAGTCATAGCTGCTTCGAAAATAATTGTATCTAAATGAAGGAAAAATTGACATCATCAAAAATCAACCAGTATTATTCTTCTCCCAAACTAAAAAAAGATCCTTGGTCTCAAATGAAGAGTACTTTCTTGAAACAGCCCCATATTGTTGATCAGTGACCTCCAGAAGTAAAAAGATATAAAATCAAAATCTACACACTCCATGTATATATTAGCATTGTATGAGCGGCCTTAGATGACACAAATTCGAAGATAAAATTTTGTATATGAACGCAGCAGAATTAAACCCTAAGCCACGTGAGAAATGGTATTTTGAACTTGGCGAAGTTCAATAAAATTTGTAAATGACGCAGCAGAATTAAGCAACAATAACAATATAGCTAGAACACATTTGCATAAACAAAAATTACTTCATTGTTGAAAACGGATTACAATGTTGTGCTATTACAATTGTGAAAGTAAGAGCAAGAGTGCTACGCGTAACAACTTGCACTAGTAGTCACTCGAATTTGTATCTGTCACCGCATTTATAACCTAGTATAGGAAAAACACTAGTGATAGAAGTAAACATCAACCTACATGAGTTTGCCTAGGATTACAGAGGAATGACCTATAAAGTTAATTACAAAGCAACACCACATTTACTTATGATGAGATACAAATTCATGGTATGCCTCGTGCCACCAAGATGCGTATCAAGATGCACTTATTTTCATGGTATGCCTCGTGCCATCAAAGGCAGCCCCCGTCATTAAAAAAAATCCTGAAGTAGGTATTAGCGTGGTAATACGAGACTAGAGGGTGAGTTCTATGCAGGCTGAGCAAGGTGGCAGGAAGGGCTATGTCAACTGAAGTAGCCAAGTTAATGGTAGCCCGTGAAGTAGTACTATTTGCTATGGATGCTGGATTTCGGGATTTTATTCTTGAAGGGGACAACATTGGTGTAATGAATGCAATTCGATCAAAAGAAGACGGGTTGAATTCAACAAGGGTGATTGTGGCAGATATTGATCGAGCTACTGGTTTGTGTAACAAGGTTGATTATTCTTCTGTTAACAAAAAGGAGAATGGGGTAGCTCATTTGCTAGCAAAATACGCTAGGTCTATTTTGGATTTTGTTGTCTGGTTGGAAATTCCACCATCTTGGTTGGAGAATTCTCATTCTAATTCTATTAATGCATAGCTTCTCTGGTTGGTTTAAAAAAAATAAAAAATTGGGCAATAATTTTTCTACAAAAACTAAAATAAGGTGTTTTTTTTTTTTCAAAAATTAGTAAAGTCTTTTAAATTAATAATTCCGATTTCAGAACAGTAATGCTGGCCTGGAATTAAAATTCAGGTGTTGGAACTATGTAAGCATTTATTCAATTAAATCTCAAACAAAAAATAAAAGAAATCACCTTTTAATTAGTCCAAAAAAAAGTTACCCTTTCGATAAAACTCGATAATTTATGGCCTTTCCCGACCCAACCCAAATTAATCACTACGTTTGCCAACAAATTGAATAACATTAGAAAATATACTTCAGATTAAACTCCCAAAAAGACGAGAAAATATTTAATACAACAATTATAGCGTCACATGTTATCACAATCCAATCAGATTGCACAAAAGACCTTCCCATTTTCATTTTCTCTTTACTTTCCTTCATTTTCTTCATTCTCCAAATCTTCCCTTTCTCAATTTGATATCTCCACCATTTCTCTCTTCGCAATACAAATTCCATCCTCAAACTGACTAGACAGCCAATACTTCCTAAACCCAAATCTTGAAATTTTCTCTTAGGTTACCGAGAAAATCCCGACAAAGAATTAAGGTTTTTTTTATCAATGGCACTGGCTTCTAAATCCCAATCAATCCCAACACCATCATCAAAACTTCACCAAATCCGACAAAAAACACCTCAATCAAAGCACCAGCTAAACTTCGATTTATCAAAACCCTCCCCAAGTAGTAGTTATTCTCTATTTAAAATTTGTCAATAGTGGCAGATGGACAAGGAGCATGGAGACAACCAAGGATAATAAAAATGATTAAGTATGAAATAATCAATAGATTCAGGCTATCTCTTCGTTAAAAAACTAATAGTCACCTTTTCTATAAATTAAGCGATAAGCATAAAATAATCAATTGCTACGTACATGAAATTACTAGAATCTCATTTGGCAATTGATCAACCGTGTTTTTGAATGAGTGAGTTTTACAGCAAAAGTGTTATGCAATTGTAAATCACCTGCCCATCGGGCGGGTTAAAAACTAGTTAGGCATAATTTCTATAACAAAAATACCTCTCCCCCCCTCTCAAATTCTTTTAGTCTTGCAGGTACCACTAAAACGCACAAACTCTACTGATCGCACATAGCATGCTACATGAGCTTGCAGCCTCCACCGGTCCACCACCACTGCAAGTCTGCAACTGTCCACTGTTCCTTTCCACGCCAAATCTGGTAGGAAATTGAATAATTGTTTCTAGTGCTAATGGAAATTGCATTTTTACTCTTTCCATTTTACTACTTGATCTTCAGAGAAATAAAAAATCTGCGTGGCTATAAATTTCACATTTTCGCTAAGGTTGTAGCCTGCCCATTTGACGAAAGCAATGTTCTAAAAATCATGAATCGGAAATCGATCGGCAAGGTGGGGAGTGGGGATTTTTCATTTTATTGGGGATAAATCGGATATGCATTGGTCACCATATAAATAATATATTATATAACAATATGCTAAATAAAACATAATAGTAGCAAAATGGACATTAATAGAGTAAAATGCTAAATAAAAATAACTTAGGGGGTTCATTATAAACATTAGAAAGAAGTTTCTCACCTATTTACTAGACCTATTAGTAATTTTGTAAATTGCAATATACCTAAGGGTAATTAGGTCATTCACCACTTATTAAAATTAAAACTCTACACCTCTTCTTTACCCCTCTCTTTCTCATACCACAGAACCACCCCCACACAGCCTCCATCTTTATCTCCTTCTTCCATCTCTCTTGATCTTCTTCTTTCACTTCGCCCCTTTCTATCTCTTTCTCGTTCTCGTGTTCAATTCTTCGGCTTCTTTTGAGTTCCGCCCCTCACTGCTTTGAGCCTTTGATCGTTGTTGGTCGTTGAAGTTCTCTTTCTCTCTGTTTCGAGGTTGAGTGATGGGGAGAGGCGAGGTCAAGTAAAGGTCGAGTGAAGGAGAGAGAGGCGAGGTCAAGTGAAGGAGAGAAATTAAAAAATTCAATTTATCGCCGATTATCTTTTATCGCGATAAATCTGCAATAAAATTCGATAAATTGCCAATTTTTTCTTAGCTCGATTTTTTCAGTTGATCATGCATAATCGTATCGGGGCATAGCCGATTTGCCTTTTTATCACTTAATATTTTTTTATGGTCAATATTCCAAAGTGATTTACAAAATGGTAATGCCTATTTTTCGTTCTCAACCTTAGGCTGGTGAACTTATTTTTCGATTTATGTCTTCTTTTAGGTTCTCGCTCTTTTACTTAAGCTATGACAAAAGGTAGCTATTATGTAGTCTGGGCCGGAAAGCAGCCAGGCATTTACACCACTTGGTCTGAGTGTCAATCTCAGACAAAGAATGTGAGTGGTGAGTAATACATGGGAGATATGCATCTCTTGAGGAAGCTAAGAAAGCTATTAAAAAACCACCTCCTCATTCAACCAAGACAAGACCACCATCCCAACTGTATGTATGTCCTAAAGAATGTGAAGGGGGATCGAACTTATCTTTTGAAGACACAAGTGATTTGGCTAAAGCAACTATCAAAAGGGAAGACACAAAGTTAACCCCCTGAAGGAAGTGCGGTGCTTCTTTCTTTCTTTACTCCGTGCCCTTCTGGCTTTTTATTTATTTCTTGAACTATGAAATGGATAGTGAAGGATAAAACGATCCAAACATATTTTTTAATACCTATTTAGATATTTCATTCAGATGGAAAACAAATATATTATTCAGGTTTAGCAAACCAGACTTTAGACAACAAAACAAATACACCCTTAGGATAATTGATTATTTAAGTAAGAATGTTGGGAGTTGTTTTTTTGCGTAGGAAAGAGAGTTTGATTATTTAACAAGGTGAGTCACAATGTAAATTAGTTAAACCATATACACCAACAATGAAGATAGTAGGTATGAAAAAGCAAGATCAATGGAAATTTGTCTTTCATTAAATGGTCGCGCATCACGATCATTAAGAATTTGTTCTTCATTAAATGGTCGCACATCATGATCATTAGGAATTTGTTCTTCATTAAATAGCTCGACATTGACTTATTAATACTTTTATAATATAGATAAATAGAGCAATCAATAACTAAGTACTAGGGAAAAATTATTATTAAAGAAACAAAATTGGGGGGAAATTTAGAATTGAGGGATCAAATTTAACTTTTTATTAAATACGAAATAGGTTGTGGGAGTGATTTCTTTGTGTAGTTGAACAATTGGCATAATATAAGGCCTCTAGTGAAAAGAGTGGAGAGTCAAATTGTTTATGATACTGTGAGTAATCTTCATGCCAATCTTAGTAATTTTATTAGAGAGGGAGGGTGATGCTTTCCGATTCCTATTTCTCAGGAGTTGCAATTAGTTCAAGCTAGGTTGCCAGTTATTAGTGCTAGTAGTAGAGATTGGGTGGCTTGGACACTGTATAATTCAGGTCAATACACTAGTTGTACTGCTAAAGGGGCTCTCAGGGAGCATAAAGATCACGCATTGGAAGAATTTTGTGTGGTTTAAAGGTTATATTCCTAAATATGTCTTTATCCTTTGGTTGGGGTTAAAGGTAAATTTTTTACTAGAGATAAATTGTGAGGATGGATTAATGGTTATATATGTGTGCTGTGTGGTGCTGATTTTGAATGTATGAACCATCTATTCTTTTAATGTGATTTTATTCAAGTGATTTGGAATGTGGTAAAATAGAGAAACGAGATAACTAGGAGCAATACATGTTAGGACGAAGTTGTGAATGCTATTCAGGAGGCTAAGGGTTGCAACTTTGAAGCTCAAATTAGGAGCCTGTCATTTGGAGCAACTACGTATTTGGTTTGGTAAGAGAGGAATAGCAAAACTTTCAAGGATGCAAGGTATACATGGGAGTACGTACTAGACAAAATTACTTAATGATAGCATTAAAGATGCTTAATGGAATTGGAGAGCTGCAAGGAATTGGAGAAATTGGGCTTTACGTAAACAATAGTGGTTATATGATCAGATTATGGTTGTATATTATAGGGAGAGTTTTCTTTTGTTTTATCTATTTTTGTTCTTTCTATATTCTAGTTTGATTCAATAATATTTCAAATTTCACTAAAAAAATTAAAAAATTACCTCTATCTCCAATCATATTCCTAAACCTCTTATCTCATGAAATTAAAGAAGGTTTCAGATCTTCATGGTCTGCTCAATTCTTTTCATATGCAAGTTGTTTTTTTTCTTTTCTTCATATTGAGCAACCTTCCAAACTCCTTTCCTTCTTCAATCCCATTTTGTCTTGGAGCCAACTAGTACCGGTGATTAGATACTTCCTTGAAGCATACTACTCCGGTCACATATCACCCAAGATGTTGTTGCCCTTGTAAATAAATGCATGGGCAGTAGATTCAGCACCCTCCTATAAGGCTGTCAATTAATCTACAAAATGAAATGAAAATTTTAATACATTATAAAGAGTTTTTATTAAACAAATACTAGAGAAATCAAAACAAATCGTTTTTGTTAAATAGTGAAAAATAGAGAAATCAGTTAATTTATGTCTTCCACGATAATTTGAGGAACTTGAACCTCATACTTAAATTTCTGTGGCATATTTGACTTTGACTTTGATAGCTTACCACCAAAGAGTTTAGCCCACCTGCATATGAGTGGAACTGACATGAGAATATCAACAATTTCCTTCCCATGCAATTTGTCAGAGCTTTGGAATATGCTCAAAAACAAAAAACTGCAGGGAAAAAAAAAATCACATTTCATAAAAAAAATGTTAAAAGGACGAGACATCACCATCAAAAGATATACTGCGGGGCCGAGTTGTCGAATATCACCACCCTTGTATGCCTTTAAATTTGCATGGGAGTTTACTACGTAATTATTTATCATTCCCAGTTTTTCCAATAGGGGGAGGAAATTAATAGATATTGTAGGATGACAATTAGAAATAAAAAGAGATATAATATACAACATGTAAGCTCTTGTAGCATACTTTCACTTCCTAAATATGTTTTTAAGGTCTTCTCCTTATAGATGAATACCAGTAACTGGTTTGCCATCAACAAGCAAACCAGTGTGGAATAATATATCCTCAAGAGTGATGGCTGAAGTGTGGTATCCAATTCTAAAACTTTCATTCCCTACATCATATTTATTTATCATAAATTTAATTAAGGTCCCCTAATGAGAACACTTAAAATCTTGGGATCAACTCGAATTACAAAACAAAGAAAAACATCTATCTTTCAGTAGATCTTGAATCTGCTGACTAGGCTTCCACTTTTTCAGATTATTGAAGTAAGTATGGAATATCATCATAATTAAAAGCTTGCATGAAATCATGAAGTAATGAGCCGAGTTTAGTACTTTCACTCCTTTGTTGAAGAGCCAATAAGAGAATGCAAATATATAAAGATTAACTGTACATATTCCAAACAAAATGAAAAGGAAGTAAAGCCTAAAAAAAGGTTAAAAGCTCATATACACACTAGCAGATATAGGTGATGTTATGTATTATACACCATTTTAACTTTTACACTACAGTTTATATTATTATTGGTCAACACCACCATAAGGGACACACAACCATATTAAAAAAAAAAGGGGAGAAAAAACAAAACAACTAAAGGTTACCGAATTATTTACATTAACTCGGTGACCTCTCACCGACATCACTTAGTCGGCAACCTTTGGCCGAGTAAATTCTTTAACTTACAAAAAAGGAAAAAAATAATTAAAATGGCAAAAGATTACTGAATAATTTCCTTTAACTTGGTGACTTGTCACCGTTATCACTTAGTCGACAACCTTTGGCCGGATAAATTCTTGGACTTACTACATTGTGGTTTTTGAAACGGCTAGAGTTTACCAAACACTGTCTATTAACTTGGTGACCTTTCATCAACATCACTTAGTCGACAATCTCTAGCCATGTAAATTATTGGCCTTACTCCATTGTAATATTTAACACGGCAAAAGATTATCGAATCGCATCCATTAACTCGGTGACCTATCACCGAGTTAAAGGGGGCACCAAACCTAATCTTGTAGATAGAACATCACATACTTATAATTTGGTTGCCCTAATAAAAAAACATTGTTTGAAATTTGTGGTTGCCCGGCTACAATTTATGGGTGCATATAACATCACCCGTAGATACTTTATGAGTTAATAAGAAGCCATTGATAATATCAATCTGATGTAATTCTCAGTGGATTTCTTATTCACTGGGAATGACCTTTGTTTCTCATTTAATGTAATCATCTTTTGAGTGGCAATAAAATTTTGTTTCTTATAAATAAAAAAATCACAGTAAAATACACAAATCAACGCTTCACTTCAAAAAATCCCTCGCCTTGATAGCCCCATGCCTGGAGCCTAGGCGCATAAGGCATGTACTTAGTCAAATGGGATGCACCTTGGAGAAAGCGACTCCTCTTCCGTGCACCTGGGTGGACCTTGAGCCCAAGCGCACTTTTGACCACTATGCTAGAGATGTGTTTGTTACTTCAGTAGTTGTGTACTTATATTTGTTGTAGATTATTTAAACTAGAACTCCTTCATTTCATGGAGGTGTATAAGATTCTTTGTTGCGTTAACAACTTGAGAAACATAGAAGCCAGTTAAACTGATCAAGGATTTGCTGCAAAATACCTATTTTTCTTTTTTTGCAAATTTTGAGTAGGATACTGACAATAAGTTTGTTCATGATGCTCAACTACTATAACTTTCATTAAATTTATATGATATTAGTAATGATACCTTGAGAACATACTATTCCTCACTAGTTTGCTTGTTGATGGCAAACCAGTTATGGCACATATAAATGTATCAGACCCTTCTAATTATTTTGGAAAGAATATTAGTATGAATAAAGGTTGTATGAAATTTACTCAATTGAGAGTTGCGTTCTCCTAGGTGGGACAGGGTGACTCACATGATGAGCTAATGTTTGTTGCTATAATATACATTTTGTATATACTTGGTTCAATGGTTTTTAGTAATAGTGATTATTCTGTAAGCATTAATTTTCTCCTACTTTTTTGTAAGTTGGAGGAGATTAATGTGTAAGCATGGGGGCAGATGTGTTAGCAAAGTTGCATACAAATTTGAGGAAATCGAGGAGGAAAAATGACGTTCTCAGTGGGGCAGCATGCCTTTTGATGACTAATATCTTGCCTTTATTTTTTGAAGTGTGAAATGTTTTCTAATGAAAGCATCTACTGGATGAAAGAATAATGGACATGCTACTTAGAAGGTTTAGTTGCCTATTTACATGAGTACACAACCATACTTAGAAAATATTTACTCTCTTTTTGAGGTATAATATCCGACTTCAAATTTCTAGGAATATAATATTTTGCTGTATGCATTGACATCTTCTTCTTGTTCTTTGAGAGGCTACCACTGTACAAATTTACCCACCCATTCAGTAGAGGAATTGCCCTGGATATATCAACCATTGTATGAAAAAAACTATAGTGAAGTGTTTTCTAATTATTGTTTTTTCTTTATAGTTTGTTTGTTTTTTTTTCTTTTTTTTTTGTGAAATGTTTTCTAATTATTGTTTTTTCTCTGCAGTTTTTTGTTTTGTGAAATGTTTTCTAATTATTGTTTTTTCCCTGTATTTTTTTAGTGTATTCCAAGCTTAAGGAATATGGCTTTTCTAAATAATGTGGTTGATATACCCAAGGTAGTTCCTCTAATGAATTGGTGGGTAAATTTGTACAGTGGAAGCCTCTTAAAGAACAAAAATAAGATGTCAATGCGTATAACAATATATTATAATTATAGAAATTTGAAATCGGATATTATACCTAAAAAAGATAGTAAATATTTTCTAAGTAGTTTGTAGATTTGGTTTTATACTCATGTAAATAGGCAACTAAATCTTCTAAGTAGCACGTCCATCATTCTTTTATCCAGTAGATGCCTTCATTAGAAAACATTTCACACTTTAAAAACAAAAGAAAGTAGATATTAGTCAGCATAGTCAAAAGGCATCCTGCCCCATTGAGGACGTAATTTTTCCTCCTCGATTTCCTCAAATTTGCATGTAGGTTTGCTAACACAGCCGACTTCCATGCATACATATTAATCTCCTCCAACTTAAACAAGGGAGAGAAAAATAATGCTTATAGAGTAATCACTATTATTAAAAAACATTGAACCAAGTTTGTACAAAATGCATGTTATAGCAGCAACCATTAGCTCATCATGCCATTAGCTCATCGTGTGAGTCACCCTCTCTTACCTGGGAGAACACATCTCTCAATTGAGTTAATTTTATACAACCATTATTAATACTAGTATTCTTTCCTAAATAATTAGAATGGTATAATACGTTTATATGTGCACCCATAACTGGTTTGCCATCAATAGGCAAATCAGTGAGGAATAGTATGTCCTCAAGGGTTATAACCATAACATGGTTACCTAATTAAAAACTATCATTACCAATATTACATGAATTTAACAAAAAAATATAGTAGTTGAGCATCATGACCAAACCCAGTATCTGTATCCTAATCAAGATTTGCAAAAAAAAAATAAAAATAAAAATAAACCAGGTATTTTGCAACAAATCCTTGATCAGTTTAATTGGCTTCCATGTTCTCAAGTTGTTGACACAACAAAGAATCTTAGACACCTCCATGAAATGAAGGAGTTCTAGTTTAAACAATCTACAATAAATTTAAGTACACAACTATTGAAGTAGCAAACACATCTCCCGCATATTGGTCAAAAGTGCGCCTAGGCTTAAGGTGCACCCAGGCACATGTAAGGGGAGTCGCTTCCTCCAAGGTGCATCTTGTTTGACAAAGTGCATTCCTTATGCGCTTAGGCTCTAGGCATAGGGCGCTCAAGGAGAGGGATTTTTTGAAGTGAGGCGCTCATTTGTGTATTTTAATCTGATTTTTTTATGAGAAACAAAATTTTATTGCAACTCAAAAGATGATTACATTAAAGAAGAAACAAAGGCCATTCCCAGTGAAAGAGAAATCCACTGTGAAAAAAAGACAATTTTTTTGTCCCCCCCCCCCCCCCCCTTAATATGGTTAGGTGTCCCTTGTGGTGGTGGTGTTGACTAGTAATAATATAAACTGTTGTGTTAAAGCTACAATGGTGTTTTGTCTACAAATCAGGGGTGCATATAACATCACTCGTATCTGCTAGTGTGTATATGAGTTTTTAACCATTTTTAAGGCTTTACTTCCTTTTCATTTTGTTTGGAATACGTTCGATTAATCTTGATATATTTGCATTCTCCTTCTAGCTCTCCAACAAAGAAGTGAAAGTACTAAACTCCATTCATTACTTCATGTTTTTATGTAGTCTTCTAATTATGATGACATTTTGTACTTGCTTCAACAATCTTAAAAAGTGGAAGCCTAGTCAGCAGATTCAGGATTTACTGAAAGATACATGTTTTTTTTCGTTTTCTAATTTGATTTGGCCTCAAGATTTTGAGTTTTCCCATTAGAGGACTTTAATTAAATTTATGATAGATAAATATGATGTAGGGAATGAAAGTTTAAGAATCGGTACCACATTTTAGCCATCACTCTTGAGGATATATTATTCCTCATTAGTTTGCTTGTTGATGGCAAACTAGTTACTAGTATTCATCTATAAGAAGAAGACTGTAAAAAATTATTTAGGAATTGACCAATTAATTAGCACTTCTATAAGGCCGAGTACTTTAAGAGAAATCTTCTCTAGATTGGGAGATGATACTTCTACTGACCAGTGCGAGTATGCTCCAAGAGCACACATGTTGTATATTATATCTCTTTTTATTTGTAATTGTCATCCTACAATAACTATTAATTTCCTCCCCCTTTTGGAAAACTTGGGAAATGTAAATAACTATGCATAAGGGGTTGCTTTATTAGCAAACTTCCAAGCAAATTTGAAAGTACACAAAGGTGGTGATATTCGACACCTTGACTGCGCAATATACCTTTTAATGGTAAGGAATGATGTCTCGTCTTTTTAACATTTTTTTTATAAAATTTGATTTTTTCCCATACAATTTTTTGTTTTTGAGCGTATTCCAAGGCTCCGAAAAATTGCATTTCGTAAGAAGGAAGTTGTTGATATTCCCATGTCAGTTTCACTCATGTGCGAGTGGGCTAAACTATGTAGTGGTAAGCTATCAAAGTCAAAATGGAATATGTCAAAGAAATCTAAGTATAAGGATCAAGTTCCTCAAATTCTCGTGGAAGACGTAAGTTAATTGATTTCTCTATTTGTCACTTTCTCTATTCCTCAAATTCTCGGGATTTGTTTTGATCTCTCTAGTATTTGTTTAATAAAAGCTCTTTGTAATGTATTGAAATTTTCATTTCATTTTGTAGATTAATTGGCAACCTTATAGGAGGGTATCTCTGTATTATATATATATATATATATAATATGGCTGGTTTATTCTATTAATTTGAAAACTCCAATTTGTTTTCTCTTCTTATTTTTAACCAGTAACTCTCATATGTAACTATGTACATACATATATATAAGAAATATACATTTTACGATTCAAAAATCATGGTTAATTATTATATATAGAGTAAACAGCCCAATTGGCCACTAAACTATTAGTTTTGTACCACTTTGCCCACTAATCTTTAAAACGAACCATTTAAGTCATCAAACTTATCAGCGAGTACCATTTAGCCCATTATGTCCAAATGAAGCGTTAAAAGTGAAGGAATGAAGCCATGTGCCTAGCACATGACTACATTGAAGGCCAAAATGGTCATTTTGCACCAAACAAGCACAAATATCATACTTGAACGAGGTATTATTTGTATTTATTACAATAGCCTTGCGATCTTTAGTTCCTCTAACTTCCACAAATTTCCAATCTCACTGGGAATCGTACCAGAAAATAAGAAATTCCCAAAGCATTTCCTTTTGCCGAAGAATGTATACAAGTGAGGAACAATTTGCAATCGCTGATGGCAGTGTTCTTTCTAGAAGACTATAACTAAGCCAAATGAACTGGAGAATTTGGAGCTCACTGAAAGCGGCCGGAATCCCGCCGAAAAATCGATTATACGAGAGATTAATCAATTATAGACGAAACAAAATGGAGATATTTTTCAGTATCTCATCGGAGAAGGAGTTTGATGAAAAATCAACATACCTGAGGCTTTTAGGAAGCTCGCCGGGGACTTCGCCGGAGAGATTATTTTTGGCAACATTGAGGATTTGGAGTTTGGTTAGGTTTACGATCTCCGGCGGGAGATTGCCGCGCCAGTTGCAAGGGGTAGATGACGTGGAGGGATCCTAAGCATTGAGAGCTCCGAGGGGGTGGAAGAGGTTGAGCTTAAAGGAAGTTAGGGTTTCGATTTCTGTTAGGGATTCGGGAGTGGGGGCAGCGTAGGATAAGAAAAGGACGGAGATAACCAGCAGGAGTAGAATAGGATTGGTGGGTATGGTTGGGGTTGGGTTATTAAGGAGTTTGTTTGGGGATGGTATGAAGGTTATAGGAGTGAGCATAGAGAGATGGCGTGATGGTGTGAAGGTTGGAATGGCCATATGGTGCGCTACTGTGCAAAATGACCATTTTGGCCTTAAATGAAGTCATGTGGGCACATTGCTTCATTCCGTCACTTTTAACACTTCATTTGAATGGAATGGGCTAAATGTTACTCTCTGATAAGTTTGATGGCTTAAATGGTTTGTTTTAAAGATTAGTAGGCAAAGTGGTACAAAACTGATAGTTTAGTGGCCAATTGGGTTGTTTACTCTTATATATATATACACACACATAAGTGTAGTATGAATATGTGTTCATATAGTTAGACATATACTAGTTCATAACCTATGCCAAAGACACTATTAACCATTCAAAAAGTATCTTTAATTTCATCCACATAGTTCTTTATCCTCTTATATATTTTAATATTCAAAAATCATGAACCCTTATTATATATACTTATATTTCTAAAGAGAGAATAATTTGTTAGAGTTGTGTCACTGGCTTGACAAAAAACATAAGAATACGTGAGTTGGTAACGGTGCTCGTGTATATGGGTAACGGTGCTCGTGTAAATGGGCAATGATAACATATATATATATATATAGAGAGAGAGAAAGATAGGATGGTTAAGTAAATCTGTCAATCCGGGAAAAAAAATACAAAAAGAGAAAGATAGGATGTGTAGGTCGGAAAATACCCTAGAGGGGGGGGGGGGTGAATAGGGTTTTAAAAACTTAATGCGGAATTAAAACGTTTTTAAAATATTTAAGCAAAGAAACTTAGTTAAATAAGTTTATCAAGGAAAACAATCAATTAAATAATCAATCCCAAGAATAAGCAATAATATAAGCAACTTCAATTAATTAATATAACAAATAAATAAAGAGATTGAGTAAGAAAAGATTGAACCAATTTGAAGTCGAATATTTTTTGTCCACACGGTTCGGCTTGTTCCCCCTACTCCGCGCTCGATTAGTTCTCCGAGAATTTTCACTATAACCGATCTCCTTCCGGGTGAAGATCAAACCTCTACAAGTGTATTCTTCTCACACACTCTTACAAGTATTGAAACACCCTTAATACTCTCACAAGAAATCCCTCTTGCTATTGTATAGATACACCTCTCACAAATATGATTTGAATAAGTTTTGGTGGCTAACACCAATGTACAATATCTCTCTTGTGTATAACAAAATATAAATGAAGCTCACACTAAGAGATATCAAAATTGATCAAAGTATATAGCTCAAAAATGAAGAATTTGATCAATAAGATGAATTGAATACTTGAATAACTTTGTATATATGTAAAATAAGTTTGTAGAATGATTCAAGTGTGTTAAAACATGTCTAAGACATCATATATATAGCTTTCAAAACCATATGGCCGTTGGGGATGATTAAGAGAGGTTTTAGCTCCAAGGTATACATTTTCAAACTTTCCAACAGTTAGTTTTGACAAAAAAATTCAATTTTGTTTTTGTTAATTTCTCCCAATTAGACCGTTGGATCATGCTCAAATTATATTTAAAAGGGCCAAGAGATGTTGTCTAACTACTGCAAAAATTTCAAAATGATCGGAGTTCTGGAAGACCTCCATCTTACCGTTAGATCAAAACTGGGCAAAAATTGAGCGAATTTTAAATGTAAAATAAAAATATTTTTGCAATTTAACAATTTAGTTCCAAATAAAATTCTAATGATTTTTGAACTTCAAAGATATGTTTCTAAGATACCTATTTTTATTAGAGCTTAAAATATGATCATTTAAAATTAATATGAATTTATTTTGAAACTCAGTCTTTGTAAAATGATGTTTTTCAAATAAATTCAATTTCAAGTTTGTTTGAATCAATCTTTAAAATATGCAAGAATATGTTTGAGCTATAGGGATTGGATCAATAAAGTATCTTTACATAAAATCTAAGCACTCACTCCATTTAATGATAATTCGAGTCTTCGTGATGCTTGATTTTCTTGTGCGTATCTTTACTTGTTTGATGTTCTTGATCCTTTCTAGGTTTTGATAACTTGTAGAACATGTGGAGATCATTCTTATGCATATCTTCACTTGCTTGATGATCTAGATCTTTTCTTGGCTTTGTTTAGCACATGTATATCACTTGAGTTCATTTCTTGTGAGTAGAGGTGTTTGTAAAGCTTGTGTGAGATTTGCTTCGGTTTGAAGTTACACTTGGTCGGAAGATATATCGGTTAAAATTGCTATTATCATTGGAACAACCGAGTTAAATAACACTTTATTAACTTATTGTAATTATCAAAATAAGATTAATTGACTTTAAGGTCAACAATCTCCCCTTTTTTGATGATGACAATAGAGTTAATGTGTGTTTATAAAAAGATAATAATTTTAAGCATATGAATAATATGCTCCCCCTAAATAGGTGCATAGATAAAAATGTAAATGAATAATATGCTCCCAAATTACACATGATTGATTTATTGTTATTATCAAAATAAGATTAAGACCTTAAGTCAACAATCTCCCCCTTTTTGATGATGACAATAAATTAATGTGTGTTAACAATAACAAGCATAAATAGCATATAAATATAAATGAAAGAAATAGTTTAATAGTTAAAACTTAAATATAGTCATAGTTCTTAGAGTGTGTACCATTATCACTCTTTAAACTTGGCTTAAAAAATCACACATATCACACACATTATTTCTCCCCCTTTGATATCATCAAAAAGGAGTGACTATTGAGGTTGTGGTTATGGTTGTGGTGAATTGGACTCACGTATACGTCACCTAATGGATCGTTTTGAGCTGCTGAAAAAAAAATTGGCTTAAGCCAACAAGCTGTTTTTGAGGATAGCATGCTGTTTTACTGCTCTAGAATCATCAAAAATCTGCTGGAATGTCAAAGTCCTTTGTAGGAGAATTGCTATAACTCTTTGTAGAAAACTCCGATTGATGCACTGTAAATTGAGTTAGAAACTAGACATATAGAGCTTTCCAGAAATATATGGTAGAGTACCTATTTTTCAGCCAATTGGTATAGTTTTAGCTGTGAAGTTGTACCATGTCCAATTTTCTGCACATTATTTTGTCATTTTTGTTTTTTTTAAGGGCTCAATAAAATGTCAAAACACGAAATATAACATGCAAAAGAAAACAAGTATGGATATTAAAGACATAAAGCATTTAAAAGTCTTACCAAAATATTTAAAGTCGGTATAAAAAATCTTACCACAGCATTCAAAGTTATAAAAAATCTTACCGTAGAAAAAAAAATCTTACCTTTTACCGCAGCATCAACATTACGCACATTTTCTCCCCCTATGTCAACATCAAAGAGGGATCTAGACCGTGCTAGGGCGGTGGACTTTAGATGCACGCGGGGGGGGGGGGGCGTTGTATTTTTGACCTTTTAGGATGACAGCTTTTCATTTTCGGGATTCTTTTAATTGCTCTGCCTCTTATTGCCTCTTTCTTGTTGTCTTCCTCGAGATCCATTTTCTTCTTATAACTTTTATAGGAGGTACCCATGAGTAAGGGAAAGCAAATCACAAGTATGCCGAATACCTTCCGTTGTATAGGTTCGTCTTGTGCTGCTTGCACTTATAAACGTAAGAAATGTCAGCCATGGTGTGAATATGCACAAATTTTTATGGATGTGATTAGTCGTCAAGATTATCATACAATTTTCACCGTTTTTGGGGTAAATAGTGTTGCAAATATTTTAAAAGATATTCCTGAATATCAATATCTTGAGACTCTCTATTCATTTCTTTTTGAAGTTAAGGCGAGAGTCGAGAATCCCAGTAAAGGCTGTACTGCGCTTATTGTTTCTCTTGAACAGAAGGTACAAGAGTTGCAATCACGGGTGACAGCGTTAGAGGCTTTGCAATCACGAGTGACAACATTAGAGGCTCGATTAGGAGAGTCTTCTATTGCTAACCAATGCTTTTCTTTTGCTCCTCCTAGAAGTTCTACAGGGCCCCTATCGTTAGTAGAAAATGTTGCACCAGAAATTCGTCCGACTATCGGGAATCTTTCAGACCATGGTGCTTTTCGAACTAATGTGGGTTTGCCGGCATATCTGACTCTGTCAGATTACCAAGTTGCTTTGGAAGGCCATTCATCACAATTTTCTCAAAGTGGTACTATTGCAGAGGTTGCCGAGCCAATGAGTCCTGATTGGACAGCTCTATTAGATATGGAGCATAATTTTGTTGATTATTCTTCTTCTAGTCTCGATGTTGTTTTGAATTTTGATGCTGATGATCTTCAGATTCTGTTCCCTTCTTTTCTTTGAATAATAAATAATAATTTTTAGACTGCAAAATTATTGTTAGTTTATAATAACATGCAAAATGAAGACTTATGTTGTTTACCAAGTTGACAAGAATCACAAATTCTATCTTTAATAAGTTTAGTTTTAGACAATCCTTTAACTAATTCCATTTTAGATAATTTGTGAACTAAATCTATATTAGCATGACCTAATCTTCTATGTCATAACTAAGAAATATCATTCAATATGGATAAACATTTAACATCTTGTTGAGTCAAATCATCAAGTTTCAAGAGTATATACGTTATTAGATCTATAAGCAACAAACAAGATATAATTATCACTAATATTTTTAACAATGCAACATTCAGATTTAAAAATAATTTCATAACCTTTATCACACAATTGACTAATACTAAGCAAATTATGTTTTAAACTATCAACTAGTAGAATATTATCAATATAAGAACATTTCTTACAAACTTTACTTATACCAATAATTTTACCTTTGGCGTTATCTCCAAATGTGACGTTGCTTCCTTGTTTAAGAGTGAGACTCAATTTTTTTTTTCGTCATGTGTTTCGAGCATCAACTATCCAATAACCATTTTATTTTGCTAGCTTTTGCTCTTATGCAGATCTACACCAAAATCTTAAGCAACTTTTCTTTTGGTACCCAAAATAAGTTGGGTCCTTTGGGGTTAGTGTACATAGTGGTTCCTTTAGGAATCCAAGCAAGTTTGTTTTTAGCAAAATTATTTTCTTTGTAATAACAAGAATGTGCATTATGAGTGTTTCTTTCACAAAATGAACAAAGATTAGTAGGATTATGTGGTGTGTATGTTTTGAAGAAATTTTTGTAATCCTTTTGGTTATGGATTTGATTGTAACCCAAACCGGCTTTATCAAAGATACACCTTTGTACTCCCAATAGTTTATCCAAGTTATCTTTTCCATTTGTGAACTTGGTTAGACTATTAGTTAAATTCTTTACTTTTTCTTTCAAATCCTCATTTTCTAGTACAAGTAAGTTTGAAGTCTCCTTTTCTTTTCCCTTTTTCAAATAATTGATTTCCTTTTTAAAATCAATGTTTTCATTTTCTAAAGTTTCACATTTGGTAGAAGTAATGGAATTTTCTTTCTTGAGACTTGCATATCTTTTTGAGAGAATTTCAAATTTAATATGTAATTCTTCAAACATGGTAAATAATTCATCATATTCATTATGCACACTTTCATTATCATCAAAATTATCACTAAATGAGCTATAATTAGAATTTACCTCATCTTCTTTTGCCATAAGGCAAAGATTTGTCGTTTCCTCGTCGCTAGAATCGGCATTGGACTCACCTTCTTCGGAATCACTCCAAGTGTCTTTAAGGGCGTGTCTTACTTGCTTGAAGGCTTTGTCTCTTTTGTCTCTTCTTTCCTTTCTTCTAACCGGGCAATTTGTTTTGAAATGCCCTGGTTCATGGCAATGGAAACACTTCTTTTCTTCTTCATTTTTAACTCTTGGTTGAATAGATCGATCATTGTTCCTTCTTGATAACGGATCAAAGTTGTTTCCTTTACCTTGAAATTTCTTCTTCTTGGCTAGAAATTTTATGAATTTTCTAGAAAGAAGAGCCATATCCTCATCTTCTATCATCAACTCTTCATTATTATCTAGTTGAGTTGCTTTGAGAGATAGAGACTTTTTGGCTTTTTGAATCACTTTCTTCTTCTCTTGCCAATTCCTTCTCATGGGTTTTAAGTGAACCCAAGAGTTCATCCATGCTTAGCGTCTTGAGATTCTTGGCTTCTTGAATAGCCGTTACTTTGGGTCTCCATTTCTTGGGAAGAGTTCTAAGAATCTTTCGAATCTTATCCTCATTAGAATATTCCTTTCCAAGAAGATCTAAAGCATTAGTAATAATAGAGAACCTACTATACATAGAAGCAAGTGATTCATTAGGCTCCATTTTGAAAAGTTCATAATCATGAACGAGCATATTAATATTATCATCCTTAACTTGTGAAGTTCCTTCATAGGCAACTTCTAATTTATCCCAAATTTCTTTGGCGGTTTTACAACTAGAAATCTTGTTGTATTCATCTATAGTTAATGCACAATGTAGAGCATTCAAGGCTTTATCATTAAATTGAATTTTCTTAATATCATTCTCATCATATTCGGAAATAGATTTAGGAGTGACTATACCCTTTTCATCGGTTTTGGTAATCTTATAAGGTCCAATGAGTGTAACCTTCTATTGTTCAAAATCACTAGCTTGAAAGAAAGTACTCATACGACTTTTCCAATAACTATAATTTTTGCCATCAAATAGAGGTGGTCTAGTGGTGGAAGAACCTTCGTTAATTCCGGTTCCTTGATAAATAGACATGATCGTAAACTCTAAGATTGTTAAATCAAAACAAGAGTACAACCTTTGATACCAATTGTAGGTCGGAAAATACCCTAGAGGGGGGGGGGGTGAATAGGGTTTTAAAAACTTAATGCAGAATTAAAACGTTTTAAAAATATTTAAGCAAAGCAACTTAGTTAAATAAGTTTATCAAGGAAAACAATCAATTAAATAATCAATCCCAAGAATAAGCAATAATATAAGCAACTTCAATCAATTAATATAACAAATAAATAAAGAGATTGAGTAAGAAAAGATTGAACCAATTTGAAGTCGAAGATTTTTTATCCACACGGTTCAGCTTGTTTCCCCTACTCCGCGCTCGGTTAGTTCCCCGAGAATTTTCACTATAACCGATCTCCTTCCGGGTGAAGATCAAACCTCTACAAGTGTATTCTTCTCACACACTCTTACAAGTATTGAAACACCCTCAATACTCTCACAAGAAATCCCTCTTGCTATTGTATGAGATACACCTCTCACAAATATGATTTGAATAAGTTTTGGTGGCTAACACCAATGTACAATATCTCTCTTGTGTATAACAAAATACAAATGAAGCTCACACTAAGAGATATCAAAATTAATCAAAGTATATAGCTCAAAAATGAAGAATTTGATCAATAAGATGAATTGAATACTTGAATAACTTTGTATATATGTAAAATAAGTTTGTAGAATGATTCAAGTGTGTTAAAACATGTCTAAGACATCATATATATAGCTTTCAAAACCATATGGCCGTTGGGGATGATTAAGAGAAGTTTTGGCTCAAAGGTATACATTTTCAAACTTTCCAACAGTTAGTTTTGACAAAAAAATTCAATTTTTTTTGTTAATTTCTCCCAATTAGACCGTTGGATCATGCTCAAATTTTAGTCAAAAGTTCCAAGAGATGTTGTCTAACTACTGTAAAAATTTTAAAATGATCGGAGTTCTGGAAGACCTCCATCTTACCGTTAGATCAAAACTGGGCAAAAATTGAGCGAATTTTAAATGTAAAATAAAAATATTTTTGCAATTTAACAATTTAGTTCCAAATAAAATTCTAATGATTTTTGAACTTCAAAGATATGTTTCTAAGATACCTATTTTTATTAGAGCTTAAAATATGATCATTTAAAATTAATATGAATTTATTTTGAAACTCGGTCTTTGTAAAATGATGTTTTTCAAATAAATTCAATTTCAAGCTTGTTTGAATCAATCTTTAAAATATGCAAGAATATGTTTGAGCTATAGGGATTTGATCAATAAAGTATCTTTACATAAAATCTAAGCACTCACTCCATTTAGTGATAATTCGAGTCTTCGTGATGCTTGATTTTCTTGTGCGTATCTTTATTTGTTTGATATTGTTGATCCTTTCTAGGTTTTGATAACTTGTAGAACATGTAGAGATCGTTCTTGTGCATATCTTCACTTGCTTGATGATCTAGATCTTTTCTTGGCTTTGTTTAGCACATGTATATCACTTGAGTTCATTTCTTGTGAGTAGAGGCGTTTGTAAAGCTTGTGTGAGATTTGCTTCGGTTTGAAGTTACACTTGGTCGAAAAATATATCGGTTAAAATGGCTATCATCATTGGAACAACCGAGTTAAATAACACTTTATTAACTTATTGTAATTATCAAAATAAGATTAATTGACTTTAAGGTCAACAGGATGGTTAAGTATATCCGTCAATTAAACCCAAGGAGTTGGTCCAGTGGCTTCGGCCTGAAGTTAAAAAAGGCCCTCAGGTTCGATTCTTGCGAGATTTGCCATGGGGACCGAATGTGCAGATACTCTGGGACATGACAAAAAAAAAATTACAACCGTCAATCTGGGAAAAAAAATACAATGAGAGAGATAGGACGGAAAGAGAGATGTTGCGCAAAGGGCCTTCATTTGGTTGCTAAAAGGGGACCAAAATTTCAGAGAACCACATCTTTTTTTCAAATTCATTTTTTCTTTCTGGAAATAAACTCTACAAACAGCATATTAGGATCTTTAATAATGGGCGACCCTAAGTAAGTAGGATCTTTTTATATTTATTCCAATGTTTACCAATTAATAACCCCCATTAATAATTCTCATTATTTTTATTAATAATTCAAGTTAATACATACAATCATTATCACTCCATCTACAAATCCAACCTATCACTCTAGGCCAACTCTTCCGTCCAAACACAACTCTTGCATCCAAACACACCATTTGCTTTCTTGTTCACTTATCATCTATATCTTTTTTTTTCATCTGCTTACAAACACGCCTCCATTGATGCAATTCAAAGAAAAAAAATGCATATGAAGGTTGACTTGGCCCATGCTTGCCAAATGTTTACTCGTTTACTCGACCGTTAGTGGCAGACTATGTCCATTTACCCACACTAAATTAACATAGCCTACCTCGGCTCATGTGAACTAAATGCACATACACTGCCTCACTGCCCATGAGCCAACGTAGTTTGAAAAAAAAAACGAGGGCATGTACCCGACTGATTACAACCGAATACATTCACACAACATAAGCGAGTAAAGCTTCATACACATACCACTTCCTATTAGAGAGAGAGGGGGAGAGAGAGAGAGAGAGAGGTGTTCTTGATACTCATACCACCATGAAGAGTAATTTTATTCCTTCTCTTTTTGTTTCCACGAACGTGTAAAATTGTGGCGATGGCGGTGGCATCTACATTATTAACCGAAAATGTTGTTGATAGGTGTGAGGAAGGACGGAAGAGATGAAGAAGATAAGAAAGTGATTTAATTAATTATTACTAACTATTATTATTACAATTAATTAATCCATATAATTTAAATATTAAATTGGGTGAGTGTCGAGTGTTAGGAAGAGTAAAATCATACCATGTAAAACAAAAAAATATTCCATCTGCCATCAGGCTAGGCACAATTAATAAATAATTAATAGTTAAAAATAGGTGTACAGTGTAAAACGCATAACAATAATAAGTATGCATTTAGGTTTTACAAATTGCATAATGAAAAGCAAAAGAAGTATGGTAAAACACTAAAACGAAGAAGATTATAATGTAGTACACTCATTTAAAAAGAAACTTGTCAAAAGCTAAACCATCTAATTCTACACTAACGATTCAGATTTCTTCAACTCTCCTCGGGAGTCCAAGATAGCGTACGTCCATGTATGCATCTAGAAAAAGATAATCCAAGAAAGAACAATGCATGCAAATGTGTGCAATGATGAGAATGCACGGCAATCCAAAAAAAAGCAAAACATTCTTAGCAAAAGAAACTTGTTATTCAACTAGAACGTTTCTTATCCAGATTCAATAAAAATCCATAGCTGCCTTAAGCAAAAAATAGGAAAATTAAACGAAACCCAACACTGTAAAAGACTCTTGGGTTAAAGAGAAAGTTGAAATACAGCACGAAGTTCACCTCTCCTAGGGAGTCCAAAGTTGAAACATCTTCGCACCAAATAAAGAACGCATAATTAACTCAGTTCTACTGGATGGGAACGGCCAACAAAAATAAGGACTCGTTCCAGCAAGCAGCCTTTGTTAAAAAACAAGTTACAAGATATAATCCACAATTCTGTTATCTACACCTCCCACCAGACATTTAACTAGCATTAAGCGCGTATTCATACTGCACTAGCACGAAATATAAAACCACGAACAACACTTTTTTCTTAAACCGGAAACTCCAACTTAAAAATATACATACACTACTGGACCTTCATATCTACAGCAAACTTTTATCACATGACATATTCCCATTCCTTCGTCCATCCCATTAGTTTCTTGGCATGTCACCACGAGTTTTAAACTAAAAATTACGAGAAAATATCGGGTACCCCATACCTAATAGTGAATTGCCACTTGGCACGTATGTGGCAGGAAAGAGCCGGTGATTAGTTGCTTCATTGAAACATACTACTGTGATCATACATCACCCAAGATATTGCTGCCCTTGTAAATAAAGGAGCAGCGGATTCAAGACCCTCCTGTAAGGCTACCAATTAATCTACAAAATGAAATAAAAATTTTAATGCATTACAAAGAGTTTTTATTAAATAAATACTAGAGAAATCAAAACAAATGGTTTTTATTAAAGAGAGTGAGAAATAGAGAAATCAATTTAACTTACGTCTTCCACGATAATTTGAGGAACTTGATCCTCATACTTAGATTTATGTGGCATATTTGACTTTGATAGCTTACCACCAAAGAGTTTAGCCCACCCGCACATGAGTGGAACTGGCATAGGAATATCAATAATTTCCTTCCCATGAAATGAAATTTGTCGAAGCTTTGGAATACGCTCAAAAACACAAAACTGCAAGGCAAAAAATCACATTTCATAAAAAAATGTTAAAAGATGAGACATCACCATCAAAAGATATACTGCGGTACCCAGGTGTCAAATGTCACCACCCTTGTACTCCTTCAAATTTGCATGGAAGTTTGCTAATAAAGCAGCCACCCATGCATAGTTATTTATCGCTCCTAATTTTTCCAAGAGGGGGAGGAAACTAATAGATATTGTAGGATGATAATTAGAAATAAAGAGAGATATAATATACAACATGTATGCTCTTGAAGCATACTTGCACTGTTCAGCAAAAACATCATCTCCCAATCTGGGAGAGATTTCTCTCAAAGTACTCGGCTTTATAGAAGTGCTTATTAATTGGTCACTTCCTAAATATTTTTTACAGTATTCTCCTTACAGATAAATACCAATAACTGGTTTGCCATCAACAAGCAAATTAGTGAGGAATAATATATCCTCAAGAGTGATGGCTAAAGTGTGGTACCCGATTCTAAAACTTTCGTTCCTTACATCGTATTTATCTATCATAAATTTAATTAAAGTCTCCTCATGAGAATACTCAAAATCTTGGGGAAATTAGAAAACAAAGAAAAACATGCATCTCTAAGTAAATCCTGAATCTGCCAACTAGGCTTCCACTTTTTCAGATTGTTAAAGTAAGTACGGAATGTCATAATAATTAAAAGCCTGCATGAAATCATGAAGTAATGAACTGAGTTTAGTACTTTCACCCCTTCCGGCTTTTCAACAAAGAAATGAAAGTACTAACCTTAGTTTATTACTTCATGATTTCATGCAGGCTTTTAATTATGATGACATTATGTACTTGCTTTAAAAATTTGAAAAAGTGGAAGCCTAGTCGGCAGATTCAGGATTTACTAAAAGATACATGTTTTTCCTTGTTTTCTAATTTGATTTGGCCTCAAGATTTTAAGTTTTCTCATGAGAAGACTTTAATTAAATTTATGATAGATAAATATAATGTAGGGAATGAAAGTTTTGGAATCGGGTACCACACTTTAGCCATCATTCTTGAGGATATATTATTCCTCATTGGTTTGCCTTGTTGATGGCAAACCAGTTATTGGTATTTATCTATAAGGAGAAGACTGTAAAAAATATTTCGGAAGTGACCAATTAATAAACACTTCTATAAAGCCAAGTACTTTGAGAGAAATCTCTCCCAGATTGGGAGATGATGCTTTTGCTGAACAGTGCAAGTATGTTGCAAGAGCATACATGTTGTATATTATATCTCTCTTTATTTCTAATTATCATCCTACAATATCTATTAATTTCTTCCCCCTCTTGGAAAAATTAGGAGCGATAAATAACTATGCATGGGTGGCTGCTTTATTAGCAAACTTCCATGCAAATTTGAAGGCGTACAAGGGTGGTGACATTCGACACCTCGGCGCCGCAGTATATCTTTTGATGGTGATGTCTCATCTTTTAACATTTTTTTTATGAAATGTGAATTTTTTTCCCTACAATTTTTGTGTTTTTGAGCGTATTCCAAAGCTCCAACAAATTGCATTTCGTGCGAAGGAAATTATTGATATTCCCATGCCAGTTCCACTCATGTGCGGGTGGGCTAAACTCTTTGGTGGTAAGCTATCAAAGTCAAAGTCAAATATGCCACATAAATCTAAGTACGAGGATCAAGTTTCTTAAATTATCGTGGAAGATGTAAGTTAACTGATTTCTCTATTTCTCACTCTCCTTAACAAAAACCATTTGTTTTGATATCTCTAGTATTTGTTTAGTAAAAGCCCTTTGTAATGTATTGAAAATTTTATTTCATTTTGTAGATTAATTGGGATAATTACAAGAGGGCGCTGAATTTGTTGCCTATTTATTTACAATGGTAGCAACATCTTGGGCGATGTGTGACTGGAGTAGTATGCTTCAGCGAAGCACGTGTAATCCGATTTTCCAATATTTCATGTGTATCTTACCTCTTGAAATTGACAAGCATGCTTGTCATCAAATGAGATGTCATAAATAATGATTATGTACTCTGCCTTGTGAGACATACACATTCTTGTGAGCATATATGCCATCAACCTACAGAAATGTAAATGCACAATAAAACTCAATAGGGAAAATAGAAATTATTCATTAAAGTGATCAACTAGAAATTAGCATTACCATGCATATTTTCAGTGTCGGAGCCAAGATAGATTCATTAGGTAGGCAAAAAGTTCATTTAAATGGGTATTAAATTATAGGTAAATGGGTATTAAATTTTAAGTAAGGTGGGGAAAAAGGTAAATATTTCACTTCAATAATTTGGCAAACTTCGAACTTATTACACTTATACCCTATTGATTAAAAAAATGTCTATTTTTTTAAATAGAAGACAAGGTGGCCAGCTGCCACCTTCAATTGTACATAGCCCTGCTTTTCACTGCTAAATACCCCCAAAGTTTTAAGACAAAATAGTAATGCAGTCCCGATCTTCACCAAAATGGCTTTGGGCACATAACGTTGTCAATATAATTTTGGGTGCTTTCTCAAAATAATGAGAGTAAGCTGCAAATAACGTGAAACGTGTAAGAGTACTTTCACTTGTATAATTATTCTTTCCAAATATCTGATTAGGTATAAATTAATCATTCCAAAATCTACACTACACTCAGACACTCAATATAATAGGTCCTCGTGAATCGTAAACAAGTTGATTGTCAAAATTGAAACATGAATGTGTATTCGTCCATGATGAAAGGTAGATGATTTTTATTTTTCGTCAGTGCAAAAAGTAATCTAGAAAACACAAAACTATTCCACTATGGCTGATGCAAGTTGGGCCTACGTTACCTAATTTATGGGACTCTTTGATTAACGGTGGCGGATCCAGGGTTTGGAGTACGGGAGGGCCAAAACACAATATAAAAAATATGATACTTTATAAATTTATTAAGAGGAACCACAACCACTTAAATTTATTGAATACTTATAATATAAATAATAATGGGTATAACTATTGACACTCCATAAAAAAAATTAACACTCTAAAATAATTTTAGAAACAAAAAATTTATAACAAAATAAAAATGCATAATTTTATTTAAAGAGTGCCAACAACTACATTTATAAAAAAAATACTAATACTAATGGGGGTTTAAAATATCTCAGGGGGACTCGGGCCCCCCCGGTTCCCCCCTCCATCCACCACTGCTTTGATACATTGTGCGGCTACGAGTACGGGGTATAGTACCTAGCACCCCATACCTACCATGGTATGCGATTTGGGGTTAGTTTTGTCGGAACTCTGTTTTGAGTTGCGTACATGTATTTATATATGCTCGTCTATATAATAATTTACGTGTCTTTTCACACTACTTGGTAAAAGGTTTTAAGAGACTGACTCTCATAGTCGCTTAAGACCTCTTCTCCGTCTCTTAAGTCTTAAGCGACTAACTATTAGTCGCTTAAGTATTGTTGCATAAACCTAGTGGCTGTAGTTCTTAAGTGACAGAGAAATATGAGTCCGTCGCTTAAGAAACCCTTAAGCCACGGACTCAAACTCTGTCGCTTAAGGCTTAGGTGACTAAAGAAAATAGATTAGTCGCTTAAGCAAGCCAGCTTAAGTGACTGACAGTGGCTTTGTTGGTCTCGTAAGCTGGGAAGTTAAGCGACTGACAATGTATTTCTCAGTCTCTTAAACTAGGTCACTTAAGCGACTGACATAGCAATTGTTAGTCTCTTAACCTAGCCAGCTTAAGCGACTGACATAGCATTTGTCAGTCTCTTAAGTGAAGAAGTACCATTCCACAAGCATGTACAATTCTAGCAGCCTGCAGGTTTGTCAAACCTGCAATTTATATCAATTCACACCTGTAATTCAAACCAATTCACAACCAAACTTGCAATTCAAACCAGTACAATTTCAACAATTGTTCACATAAAAAGTCAACACAAATACATGTTTATAATTCATAAACAACATACAAACACTAAATGTAGTTCATTTACAAGATTAAAAACTTGTTCACAAAAAATACAAGTCTGATAACAAAAGTTGCGAAAGTACAAATTTAGTTAAATAAACAAGTTCATCTCTGACTGGTATTGGAACCCGCCCCCTCATGGGTCTCCTTAAGCTGCCTCACCATCTCATGACTATCTGCGCATTGTCCCTCAAGCTGGCGAATGCGCTCGTTTGTTGCCGTGAGTCCCTCCTTCGTAAACTTGAGTTCCTCCTCCTGAATCTTAACCTTCTCCTCCTGAAACTTGACCTTCTCCGCCAATTAATTAATGTATTACAAATATGTTATTTACTTGACTGGGTCAATAACAAATGAATTACAAAAAAAGTCCTTATGTGCACAACTCACAGTTACCAAACCTCGCCTCCCATGCTAGTGTGTGTGTGTCTATATATTATTATTATTATTATTATTATTATTATTATTATTATTATGAGATAACTAGTTTGCCTGCTTTAATATACATACATATCTCACTATAAGTAAGTTCTATTCTATGCCATTAACCGTTGAAATTAGAGTTTTCCCTCATAGGTGAAAAAGGTTAAAGGGGAAATCTTAATTTGAGAAAAAATAGTGTGCACTGATTTTTGGCTAGTCAAATAGCCCTGAACTTGTACTTTTAATCATAAGATTATGTTGAAATTGAAGTTTTCATAAGGAGTACAAAAACCGAAGTAAGATTCTTCATCAGACACTACCTCAAAAGGACACTTAGGCGACGTAGATTGTACGTCGCCCCAATCTTAGGCGACGTAGGATACGTCGCCTAAGGTACGTTGCCTAAGCTATGTCGCCCTAGGTAATGGGCGACGTAAAAAAATAATTATGTCGCCTAAGATAAATCCAAGGCGACGTAGAAATACATACGTCGCCTGTGTGGTCTGAGCAGAGTTGACTTTGACTGGACTTTAGGCGACGTAATCATTTAGATACATCGCCTATGTCTCCTACTTAGGCGACGTACTTATTTAACTACGTCGCCTAAAGTCCAGTCAAAGTCAACTCTTCTCTTACCTTAGGCGACGTAGTTAAATAAGTACGTCGCCTAAAATCAGTGCAGAGTTGACTTTTGACCGGACTTTGGGCGACGTAAGTAAAATAATTACGTCGCCTAAGTGAATTAAAATAATTACAGAAATTGCCTGTTTCTGTGTGCACCCCACGCGTGCACTTCTATACAAATAACCTGCATTACAAACCAATTTCATTCATTCAAACATCCTGCCCAATCGTTCATGTTTTTCTTTCATTCAAATATCAAAACATTCAATTATTCAAATATCCGAGCATTCAGTTATTCAAATATCTAAGCATTCAATCATTCAAATATCCGAGCATTCAGTTATTCAAATATCTAAGCATTCAATCATTCAAATATTTAAGCATTCAATTAAATGTTCAAAACGTTTATAAATTACAACAATGTCCTACAAAACAGTTTTAAAAACTTTACAATCATATAAAATTGATCAATAAGAAAATAAACCTAAAACTATCATGCGTTGGAGCCATTGGATGGTGGAGCCCTCATATTCATCTGCCTCGCCATTTTTGCAAGCTGGGCCTATACCCTCGCTTCGAACTCCAGCCGCTCCCTATCTCGATCCTGCCACTCCCTCTCGAGCTGCCTCTCGCGCTCCTGCCGATCCCGTCTTTCCTGTTGAAGACGCTCCTCCAGTTCCTTTTGATTTGCCCTAAGTCTGGCAAACTCCTCCTCAATCGCGGCATTTCGAGGCTCCGGCCGTGATGGTCCTCTCGTCCTTGGCTGCTTGGCGACGCCGCTACCTAAGCCGTGAACCCTGGTCCCTCTCGAAGGACCGACCACCCTCTCCATAAGCCTGATCTCTACATCAACAGAGAGTCTCGGCGGAGCTGTGACTGAGGCTGGTGAGGTGCCATCCGATGTATCCTCGATCGGAGGCATACTCTCCATCAACGAGCCAACCGCCTCGTCGCTCGCCTGCTGAACCCGCGACTGCAAATAGCAATAAATATAATTAATGAATTTCTTATTACAAATAATTAAGCCTAAGGATCGAATTTCTTATTACAAATAACTAGCAATAAATGTAATGAATTAATAAATAATAAACTTACCGTGCCCTCGGGATCGAATTTCTTGTACATGTCTATGTACGTCTTCGCGTGAGGAGCTTGCTCGCCTTTTTTTGTGTACTCCTCAACTCGAGCTGCAAAAGGCCTGGCCCCTCCGCTGTGGGGCCTCTTGTTTGTCGAGGCCCGGACCGCCTTCATTTGCTCGCTCTGCCTCTGCAAGATATATAAGATACAAACCGTTCGAATTTTCAATTGTATTTAAATTAAGTTAAACAAATTAATTAATTTTACCTGAAATTCGGGATCCCTGAAGTGGTGCCACAACCACTGCCACTCCGCAGGCCGATGTGCAAACTCGACAGGAAGGGGCGAATCTCCCAATTCCTGCCAGTTCACGTGACAAGAAGACTTCCACTGCCACAACTGGTTGGCAGCCTTCTCATCTATCCAGCCAGTGAGCTTCCTACGCCGGTGATCGATATCGTAGTTCACTTACAAAGCAAAACAACAGAAAGAAACATTAGTAATTTGAAATAATAACAAACAATAACAAACAATAAAAAATAAAGAAAAATGCAAAACATATAGATAAAAAATCCAGCAACGTCGTCCGCTCCGTCTCCGGAAGGTCATGCCATGTCGGATGGAGCATCGGACATCGGTCTTTTATATAAGCCGAGAGGTCCGTCACGAACCGGGAGCGAACTGAGAAGGGCGGCCCCCTAATCGATTCCTCGTAGGTCACCGGGGTCCCGCCCTTCTCTTTCGTGATCGCCGCCGTTTTCTTCCCGAGTACGACTCCTCTCCTCTTATTACTCGAGGAGGCATCGGCGGTAGTATCTGTATATTACAAAAAAATTTACTCAGTAAATTATATAAAGTTAATATAATTGCCAGCGTATAACTAACAAATCTAATTAAAAACTTTACCTGAGTCGGTCGACACGTGAGTAGTAGCAAAACTGCAGCGAATGCTGCGTGTGGGTGGTGCAGGGCCCGTGCTGCCCGTCGTCGAATGAGCAGAAGGGAGGGGTAGAACAAGCGGCAGGACCGGCGACTCCTGCGCTGAGTTCGGTGATCTGTCGACCTGGGCCGATGATTGGGGCGCCTGCTGTGAGGTTTGGGCCGCCTGCAAGGGCTGCTGCTGCTGTAGCAGGGCAAGATGGAACTCCTCGCGCATATCTACACGAGATTTCCTCCTTATGACTGAATCTTTCGGAGGCATCCTGACATATATTAGAAAAGAACATAAGAATACTATAATTGACTTGAATTGAAATTGAAATTGAAATTTAATTGAACTGAACTAAAATTGAAATTGAATTGAATCGAAATCGAAATCGAAAGAAACATAAGAATAGTAAACTTCAAGATCAATATATATATATAAAACTTCACTTTACACATTACAAAAAAAAACAGATATGAAGGAAGACGTAAATTATTATAGAAATCACATCACCAAGAAGATAAGAATCAATTACATTGGGCAATGGTGATTTATGTATAAATAGATATAGAAAAAGGTATAACTCAAAAAAGCCCTTTAAGTATTTACGATTAAATTATTATTAAGTATTTATGAATAATAAGATGTTTTTTCAATTTTTACGATTACATTATTATTAAACTATTATATATATATATATATAAATATGTGCATATATATTATCTTTGATTATTAAACTACACTGCTAGCACTACTCATTTGTATAGAAAAAAAATGTCAAAGAAAATTGCAGGTGGTAATATATATATATATATATGCATGTATATTATCTTTGATTATATATGTCATGTATATTATCTTTGATTATAATTAAAACTGGAGGATTAATAACGCGAGTGCTGAACAAACAAGAGGATCTTGTGGGATTGACCTAGTGGTTCACTAGGTCCTTAAATATTCTACGTAAAACAAGAGTTAAAGTCTGAAATTGACTTGAAATTGCATGGGTATATATATCGTGTTAACATAAAATGGACCAATCTGTACAATTATCCAAACATCTAACCATATCAAATAAAAATCTCTCAAATTCAGATGGGCGTTTATAGCGATTACGAACGCAAAACTAGTGCGCCTTGAAGCTAATTTATTTATAATCCAAGACTATTTTATTTATAATCCAAAAATATTATAATGTAGTTCCGTAAATGCTATATGTCTATTATAATAAGTTAATAATAATAGTACGGAAAATGCAAAGCTTACTAATTTTTTGCCCAAAATACTTGAACGAATTATTGTGGGCAGTTGCAGACATACTTTTAAATGTATAGTGTCTGATTGGTGGCACTATTGTTTGTATAAAAAAATTGTACAGTTTATTAGTGTTTAATACTAGTAGTACCTAAGTTGCTCCCTGGTCGGACAAAGTTAATTAACGGATATTTTCATCACTTTAAAAAGTTTTATATAACAAATTAAGCTACAAAATTGATACTCATGAAGGTTAACCAATAATTACACAAACAACTATTCCTTTCAGAACCTGTTTAAAGATTTTCAAACTAAAGGTACATTACATTACAAAAACAATGTGTTAGCAGTAGGTACGTGGCAAATTGAATTCAGGATTTAAAGGTAAGGAAGGCAAAAATATAACTATAACAGATGATTAAATACACTTTTTTACTAACACTTATAATACTTGAAGAAACTGACTTTGGGTAATGCCTAGTTTTCCCTCAAGCCGGCCCTGACTTTGGGTAATGCCTAGTTTAAGTTATTTCGGTTTTGTTATATTGGATTTCTTTGTTTAAACTCTTGGTAGAAGGACAAGATTTTTGTGTTTACTTTATCAAACATTAGTCGATTATGTTGCTATGCGTTCCTTAGCTAGCAAATCACTACTAATCTCATAAGCATTTGTTTATATTTATTGCAGTTTGTCCCTAAAATATCTCATGTTGTGGAGTATTACAGGTTCATCACACAATCTGTTCAGGTATTATAGCTTCATTACACCAAACTGCTAATTAGAATCGAATGCGTACGTAGAACATAGACAAATGTGAGGCTTTTGGGAACATAACATAACATAGATTTATCTGTCATATATGTGTTTTCCGGTCCCCTCATCATCTACTATGTCTTTACACACTATTTACTTTCCTCAGATTAAGGAATGTATATCTTAATCATTGTTCAGAAACCCTTATCAAAGCTGACTATCGTTCAATGAACCAAAAATCACGACAGCGATCCAGATTTGTTTTTAACTGTTGATTATGCATGTTAAAAGTAGTACATCCTTAAGTAAGCGAAAAAGTCAAACTGAATTCTTAGTTTGGGACGGAATGACTAATTAATCATAAGATAGGCAAGAAGTTAGAGACGATTAATATCTTTGGCAATAACACATTTTTTTTTCTAATGCAGTAGTATATGTCAATTTCTGGTTTTCATAGTCTGTAATTTCTTTAAATTTTAGTAGAATTAAGTTTCTTTGTGAAAAATTGTTAGAATCAGCGAGGGGATGATAAATGAGATAAATATGACAATTTGGATGACAAATTTTTTTTGCGAGTGATCAAAACTTTAAATTAATATTCCTATTTCAAACCAATGATATTGTCAACTGCAAGTGTGATTTTATTGTTTCTCCTCTCAGTTAATTTCCATTTGTTGAAAGAATAGTGTTAATTGCAATTTAGTACACTTCTTTCAAATTGAATGATATATAGAGGAACGAGCTGGAGGTCTATGATTTTTTCAATGTTTTGGAGAAACATTATTATTGTTAGTTGGGGTAATGCCTAGTTATCCTACTTATACGTGCTCTTTTTATTTTAAATTAAGAGTTTATAATTGACTTTCACAATTTTAAGGATACATTATTACAATATAATCACGCCCAAAACTGCTAAAAAGGCAAAGAAAAAATCACAGTCTTCACATATACATAATTAATCTGAACTAAACACTAATTTTATAAAATTAGTTCTGAGCTAAACACTAATTTTCTAAAATTAGGGTAATTAAAAGCAAAAGAGGTAGTATTAAATAGAATAGCTATTTTAGATTGCTTTGAATTCCAAAATGACTCCAAACTGAAAATCATGATCTAATTAGCTAGGAATCTAAGTTACAATTCAATTAGCAATCAAAGAAGATTATGCTAGTAGTAATTAACTAACAAGCAATATTAATTAACTAGCAATCAACTAAAAAATGGCAATGGGATTGAGATTTAAGAGGGGCGAATGGGAAAAATCTTACGTGGACAATGGTGGTGGTGGTGGTGAGCGAGGGCGGTGGTGAGCTGTGGAGGCGGTGAGTGAGAGCGGCGGTGAGCGGTGGAGGCGGTGAAAGAGGGCGGCGGCGGTGGTGAGTGAGGGCATTGGTGGTGGTGAACTGCTATGGGGGCTAGGGTTTTGAGGTGGTGATGGTTGGAAATGGGGGCTAGGGTTTCGAGGTGGTGGTGGTCGGAATGGGGGCTAGATTTCGAGGTGGTGGAGGTCGGAATGGGGGCTAGGGTTTCGAGGTGGTGGTGGTCGGAAACGAGGGAGGAGCGATAGTTGAGAGATAGACGGAGAAGGAGATTGTTTCGCGGAAAAATAAAATTGGGGTGAAGGGTCTAATATATGCTATTCACTTGGGCGATATAGGTATTTATATACGTCGCCTTTGACATAACCTAAGCGACGTAATTAAATTACCTACGTCGCCTAAGTGAATTTAAAATTTTCAAAATAATTTAAATTTTCGTGAAATTTTAAGGGGGAAAACCTTTTGGGCGACGTATATATTTTTACGTCGGCTAAGAGTATCTTAGGCGATGTAGGTAATTTAATTATGTCGCCTAAGATTCTCTTAGGCGACGTAAAAATATAAATTACGTCGCCTAAGAGTCTTTAATAAATTTTTTATTTTAATAGTAATTTAATTTTAATAATTTTAACAAGATAATTTATATTGTAATTATAACCTGCCCAATTATATTTTAGTAATAATTATTTTAATAATCATAATAATAATTATTATTATTATAACCCGATAGGGGTGCAACAGATTATTATAACGCAACAAACAGATACACAACAGCAAATTTGTTTTGTGTGCCATACTATCAATGAGGTTCTGAGCTTTTTCAATTCTGTACAACCGATGCTTATGAAGAAAAAAAGGTTATTCTTAAGGTTTTAGTATTAGTTTGGAAGATTTTTTTATCCCCAAGGGACTCCAAGAGAATGTTCAGATGAGTATTTAAGATGTTTGCCCCCTGCTGCATCACTTAAGGTCCTCATACTATGAGTTGGTGGAGTTGTAGCTGGAGAATCACTTAAGCTTTTTTAAATGCACATAATAGTCTCAATTGGAGTCATCATCATCGTCGTCGTCGTCGTCGTCGTCTTCAACCTCATCGCTGCTATATAGATCATTGTTAAACCCTTCAGCATCGTCGAAGTCTTCATCCTCGTCATAATCATCATCCTCGTCTTCATCTTCATTTTCATATACGGGAATATTTACAAATGGTACTGGACCTAGGTTGATAAATAACTCCGATATAGGAAGACATATCGCATCCGGCTCTTGATAAGGTTCATCTACTTCATACAGTGGAGTGGTCATATCGTCCCTTGCAAGTGTGGCCTCACTGAACATACCTCTGTGTGCCATATGATTGACGACTTTCCAACCCTCACCAGCCAATGGATCATCTATATAGAACACTTGGGTTGTCGTCGTGGCCAGAATAAATGGAAAGTCGTCGTACCATTTACTATTCGTGTTGACGGAAGTAAGACCACGATTATACTGTACACTACCGGGAACAGTAGGGTCGGTGTAATACCCGGTTCATTTATTCCACCGGGGTTGCCTTCACTCGGTCGCTTATTTCACCTCGGATGGTGAAATCACAGTTTATGGAGTTTCGTAGTGCTCTGCCACCTTGCACCAGTCGTATTAGTCTATTTACACTCGTGCGAATGATTGTTTAATGATTCAGGTGGTCCGAATCGATTTCGGGTTGCATATGGTGAGTTTCGGTCTTTTTGTGATTAAAGGTTTTTGACCAACTTTGGGATACTATAACATCTTAATTTGATGTCCGAATGAGTCCCCGTCAGTGCCAAAATCTCCGTATTGTTCCCCTCTACAACTTCCGTGTTTGGCCCGGAATGAGATTCCAGCATTTTGAGGGTCCGGGAAGCCAAAAATCAGTTGGATTTAGTGCAGTGGTTCCAAGATCGATCTTGGGAAGGCCAAGATCGATCTTGGGCTATCCTGGGAGGAAATTTTTGGCAGAGAGCTCCCAAGATCGATCTTGGACCCCCAAGATCGATCTTGGTGCCCTGGAGTCGAATTTTCCAGAACTTTGACCCCATTTTTATACACCCAAACCATTTTTCTTCCCAATTTTTCGAACCATACTTTCCCTACACATATTAAGAAAGTTCTTGAGAGATAAAGGGGAGATTTGTGAGATTATATTGTTGATCCCTCATCCAAACCCAAGGATTACACTACACAAACACTATTCATTATCTTCTTCTTCAATCCTCCATGGAAGCTCAAGGAGGGAAAGCTTAGGCATGGGGTTCAGCCACCAATTCTCCTCCATGGAGCTTCAAGCTTGGTTCAACGCATCATATGAGGTGGGAACACTAATACTAAACTTACTTTTCAAATTATATTGTGTTGTATCAGAAATTTATACACAAATTTGGGGATTCTATCAAAACCCTAGGTTGTATGCATTCTATGGGGTTTGGACTAGATAAAGCTTCGAATGATGATCTATATTGATAGAATATGACTTCAATTGCATGATTTAACATGTAAATCCATGTTTTAGTTCGTATACGCAATGGTTCTTATGAAACCCATCTCGTAGTCATATGTATGACCTATAGTTTGGGGGTTTTTGGATTGGTGCCTTAAAGATATTTGATTGTGGAAAATAAGTGATGAATATGCCTAGATATGTTATCGATTATAAGAATAGGGCATTATATGTGAGACTTGTACTAAAACCCACTAAGGTGGAACCGAATGCAACAATCTTTGAGTATAGTGTCTTATGTAGGTTATTGCTAGACTAGCAATGAGAATACAAGCCTGGTACGTCTTATTAATGTGATGAACGTAATTTAGCGAGGTGCGGGTCGCCTTAGCCATAATAATAAGGGGCGAACATGCCGTAAGCATACCGGTTAGGCGAGAATCATCAGAGCTGATGCTTGGCTTGATAGAATAACCTGAGAACTATGATTCAAATCATACGGCCGAAGTTTTACACGCTTGGCACATTACATAATGAGAGATAATGATAATAAATCGATCGGCCATAAAATGTGAATAAACATGCAACGATAAGGCTATAGTCGTAATGTGCCGATGGCCAAATGTGTGATGGATTATGTGGGCTTGTGATATGTATGTAAGTCAATGTTGAATGGATATATTGATGTTGATGCGATCACATGTGCTATAATGATATTGATAATGATGTTGGGACATCTATATTGTACATACATGTTCTTGATTGATGTTTTGGCCCATTTATCTATACGGGCATTGATTGTAACATTCTAGCCTCACCATTGAAGGTTGTAGCCCTGCCATATGATTGGGTTGTAGTTGCTATGTTTAAACACTAACACTAGTTGTGGGTTGGAGCCCCGATTGATTTAGGGTTGGAGCCCTATATAATGTGACTGCTTGTGATTTTATTTGTGAGATTTGTTGATATGTTTATCGTTTGCATGATAATAAAGCCGGGGGCAACGGGATACAAATGCCAGGCCGGGGGCACCGGGCTATAAATGCCAGGCCAGAGGTGCTGGGATAGAAATACCATTGTATACGTATACAGGTGCACCATAGTAAGGCCGGGGGTACCGGGATATAAATACCAAGAGTTATAGCTGGAGTGGAGCCACCCAAAACGGATAAGGGAAAGGGCTACCCAGTACACTGGAGTGGAGCCACCCAAAACATATAAGGGAAAGGGCTACCCAGTACAGTGCGGTTGTAGCCGGCTGTTATATTATCATATTGATGTATATTGCCTTCTCGCGGACGAGTTTCGTAGTCTTGCATTTATAGCTTCCCTGGCTTGCGGATTAGATCGTGTGGCTCTATCAACGGAATGGTGTTCCGGGAAGTAGTAGCCCTACACTTAGGTGAAAGATCCTAAGGTAGTTCCATCCTCGGAGGAACGTGCTTGTACGGGTGTTCTTCTTGTTAAGTATTTGGAGTGTTGTCCCCGGAAAAATGTCTTGCGTGGGTTTATCTCCAAATGAATTACAAGTAAGGACCGAGTCCCTGGGCGGTTCGCTCACTTGGAGGAGACATGATAAGTTTAGAGCTTGGGGTCCTTTGGGAACCGATGCTCTAAGCCTAGTGACCGCGGGGTGTGAGCTGAGGCTTTATACAAGAGATATGACATTGTGATCTTTATATGCTTGTTACTTGTATGGTTGATTGTATCATATCTCTTATGGTTATTATCCTTATTTATGTGATTACATTGAGATGATTGTATGATAAGCATTGCATGGGCCAGTTGATTACAGGAAGCGAATCTATCGTAGTATGATGAACCATAGGAAGCTAGTGTTTGTGATGAGATGGTTTTATACCAATAGTTCTCTGGTGATACGAGAATTAGTTGAGAGTATTCTATGGGACGTGTCAATTAGTCGGATAGATAGCTTCCGGTGAATAGGATGGGAATCCTAGTGGAGATCGGCATGCACTTGTGTGTAGATTACATTGCGTTGCATTATTTTATAAACTTTTGTAGTAAAGTGAAGTAGTTATTTTATGTATAAAACCTATATAGTTCCCACCGAGCCCGGTTTTGGCTCATCCCGTTTTCTAACAGTTTTGCAGGGCAAGCCTCGGGATTGGAGCGTGGCGTATGGTCTAGAAGCCTCTGATGTTCACATACTTTCGTAGTCCTTAAGATTAAGGACTAACTACTGTATTATCTTTTGTTATCTCAAACTATTTGTACTTATGTATGGGTTTTGAAACTATTATAGTAAGGAATATGTGATTCCGGACTTGTAGAAATGATTTCATATGTGGAGCAGATTATAGATGTTCATTGATTTGGATTACATTTGAATATAAATGGTTTTAAACCTGACAGGTTGGTTGATTCTACAAATGAACTCCACATGCCAAAATTTTATATAAAGAAAAGTTTTTAAAAGTTGTGTTTTTATGAATCTAAACCCGCCGTCGCGCACGGCATCCGTGATTAACCATATCCCGGAGGTGAAAATCTCATTACGGGATTCGGGGCGTCACAGTCGGTGTTGTACCACTTACACTTGAACAACACAAATGGCATGCCTTCCGTATAAGTTAGTTGGACAACTGATTGCAGAATCCTGTAGTATGTCAGATCACCGGCCACGCATATCACTCCACTATTCTAAGTCTTTCGAATCCGGTCTCGATGCTCAGTAACAAATTTGACACCGTTCACCTTGCACTGAGAGAAAATGGTGCACATCATAGGCTGAGATGCAAGGATCTGTATCTCCCGATTGTATTTAGGATCATGTGTTTGCAGCAGATGGATCATCTGCATAAGAATATAGATACATGGAACATCAATGAAATGTACATATGCATGCGACAAGTGAAAGTAAGTTAAGGCTGAAAGTTTACCCCTCTAGGGAGCTATTTCTACAAATTGTCGGCGGTGAGTTTCAATATACCATTCTGTTTCTATACAATTTATCATAACACACCAGTGAGCCATCGCAATTTGTTGCTTACTAAGACGGATGTTTCTGACACAACCTTTAGGCTTGACAAGGTGGGAAACAACGGAAATGTTCCATTGAGGTGAATCCGGTATGACTTCATCACTCGCATTAGGATCATGCAGATAGTTATTAATGAAAGTCACACACTCGTGCATGATGTTCCTCTCGGCAATACACCCCTCTGAGTAACGTTTGTTTCCAACATCTTTCTTGTATTCTCTGAGCTGCCTGAAAGATTGCGCAATTATATAGTACAAATGTATACAATTAAAGATAATTATATATAGTATCCTAAAATCTGGGGAAAACTTTTTAGTGGAAAACATCTAGGTATAATGTACGGGACCGGTGAGTAAGACCTGTTCGGGCAGGTGGATACAGAGATGGACCATGATGGTAAAGAAAGCTGGCGGAAATATTATCTCTAACTTGCATAGGATCATGAAAATATCGGTCTGCAGTTGACGGACATCCGATTTCTTCAACTCTCGAGCACAAATTGTTTGGAAGAATCTGCAATACTCTACTAACGCATCGGTAACGTCCCTTCCCAAATATGGTCGGATAACTACAGGAAGAACACGCTAAAGCATGACATGGCAATCGTGAGTCTTCAATCCGAAATTTTTTTTATCAGACGGTCTGATCTTACTCTTTAGGCTTCCAGCATAACCTCTTGGATATTTAACAGCTGCAACTCGATCAAATACGTCTTTGAGATCCCTAGGACGAATTGTGTAATTCGCCTGAGGTAGCGTAATTTTTCCTGACGGCCTTATCCTTGGCCAAAGATTGCTGCGTATGCCCATATTCTTTAGAGTTAATCGAGATTTCACATCATCCTTAGTCTTTCCATCGAGACCTAGAATGGTGCCCAAGATGTTGTCGCATACATTTTTTTCGATGTGCATCACATCTAATGCATATCTCACACTCGATGATGTCCAGTAAGGCAGCTCCCAAAATATACTGACGTGAGTCCAACACAGTCTCTTTTTAGATGCCTAACATTAAGTACAGCACAACTTATCAATTTACAATATCACAAATTAACTTATTACAATATCACAACTAATGTTAGTTTGAGCCGTACTTGTTTGAAGTCAGGATGCGGATGCAAAGAATTCTGAGGGTGAGAAAAACTGTTTGTAGCTTCAATAACCTGACATCCAGACTTTCTTTGTGGGGCGGGTCTAAGCTCTGGTTCCCCATTAAACCTTTTTGATCGCCTCCGATAAGGGTGATCTTTGAAAAGCCATCTACGCGCGCCCTGGTTTGACATCCTTCCATTATTGTGAACCGCAACAATATCATCCAAACATATGGGACATGCCTTGTATCCTTTTGTCTGAATACCTCCCAACATTCCTACTCCTGGAAAGTCACTGATGGTCCACATAACGGCTGCCCCCATATTGAATGCCACTTCACCGTATCGATCCCAAGTTGAAACCCCCGTCTCCGATACCATCTTAAGTTCATCAATCAGTGGTCTCATAAACACATTTAGAGTCTTTCCCGGATTCTTGGGGCCAGATATTAGTAAGACTAGAATGTTAAACTCCTTCTTCATACACAACGAAGGCGACAAATTATAAGGCATTGCAATAACAGGCCAGCAGCTGTAGGGAATCACCGTAGTAGAGTACGGACTAAACCTGTCTGACGCTAGAGCAAGACGTACGTTTCTAATGTCGGCGGCAAATTGCGGTTGGGACATGCAACGTGACGAGACAAATTCCTTAATATGAAAATAATTAAACTAACAGTTTAGTAAATTGTATGTGTACGAACTGTAAATATATACGTCACCTGTCGAAATCCTTCCATGCTTCTCCATCCACTGGATGTCTAAGATATTCAGTATCTTCTCTTCTTTCCTTATGCCACCACATTTCCTTTGCAATATGTTTGCAACTATACAGACGCTACAACCTCGGTGCCAATGGAAAGTACCAAACCGTTTTCCGGGCAATCCGTTTGCCACCGCCTGTATTTTCTTCTTCCCATCTTGACTCACCGCAAATGGGACATTGATCTAGGTCTTTACCCTCCTTGTAAAACAAGTAGCAGCCGTAGTAACACCCGTGGATGACCTCGTAACCCATGCCGATCTTTTTTAAGGCCTTTTTTACAGTTTTGTATGAGTCAGGGTACTTGTTCCCTTCGGGCAACAGGTAATTAATTTCAGCAGCCCACTTGTTGCAGGATGTGTCTGCCATATTGCAACTTTGTTTCAGTTGTAGCGATCTAAGCATTGAAACCAGCGCCGTGACTTGACTACCCTCGTACAGTGGAGTCATTACTTCGACTAAGAGACGCTGATATGTTATCAAATTTTCTTTGGCGACAGGGTTAGCATGAAATGCATTGTCAACGCCAGGGTGATCATACGATTCACGAAAAGGAAAAGCATCTTGTACGAAGTCCATGGTCGGGTTACTCGAAGACGCCCTGTTTTGTTCTGCTTGCCATTGCGAAGGTGTCTCTAGAATTTTCCCATGTAGGTTCCATACTGTATATGACTCCATTATACCCGCATTGGTCAAGTGGATGTTTATTTCATCTAATGTCACCCGTTGGCCCATGTTGAAACATTTTTTGCAGGGACATGGATACAATCCAGTCAAATTGTTGCCATTTTCTTGTACATACTCTAAGAACTCCAGTAGCCCCACAATGAATTCCGTTGAACCTCTTGAGCATTTTATCCAGTTCTTATTCATTTTCGATCACTGTCATATGACAAATAATTACAAACTCAAAAATTACCAACAACTAAGAATAATACTAACGTATATATAAAAAAGGGGCAACAACTAACAACAATACTATATCTTCAACACCAAATACACATTTTCTGCACTAAACACGATATCTATATAAAGTAAAAAAAGTAGTAAAAAAATTAATATTAGTAATAGATAGAGTACCTAAAGATCAAACAAGCTCTTAATGAGGGAAATGATGTTAATTTTTACCTTCAAAATCGCCAAAATTAACTCTAAAACACATCAACCCCGAAAATGGCATGTTCTTAGGCGACGTAGAAGGAACGTAGAGATCAAATAGGGGTAACAACTAACAATAATACTATATATTCAACATCAAATACACATTTTCTACACTAAACACAATATATATATAAACATAAAAATTAGTAACTAAATAAGATTAATAAGAGATAGAGTACCTAAACCGATGTTGATTTTCACCTTCAAAATCGCCAAAATTGCCCAAACTAACTCTAAAACCAAAAATAGCAAGTTCTTAGGCAACGTAGTACTAACCTAGAGATCAAATAGGGGCAGCAACTAACAACAATACTATATCTTCAACACCAATTATAAATTTTCTACACTAAACACAATATTTATATAAGCACAAAAATTAATAAATAATTAATATTAATAAGAGATAGATTACCTAAAGATCAAACAAGCCTTTAATGAGGCAAATAATGTTGATTTTCACCTTTAAAATCGCCAAAATCGCCCAAAGTAGCTCTAAAATACATCAACCCCGAAAATGGAGGAGAGGTTTTGATATAAAGATGACAGGATCTTAGGCAATGTAGAAACTATACCTACGTCGCCTAAGGTATATCTTAGGCGACGTTAGTATAGTTTCTACGTCGCTTAAAGGTCAGTCAAACCCCTGTTGACCACCACTTAAAAGTGTCGGTGGTCGACAGCTTTTGGGCGACGTGTGAATTTGAGTACGTCGCCCTAGATAATCTTAGGCGACGTACTATATACCTACGTCGCTTAGGATTTTATAGGGCGACGTATTATATACGTACGTCGCCTAGAATTTTATAGGGCGACGTATTATATACCTACGTCGCCTAGGATTATCTTAGGCGACGTGTCATTATTACGTCGCCTAGGATACTCTTAGGCGACGTATTCTATTGACTACGGCGCCCAAGAGCCTTGTTGGTGTAGTGAGAGATGGAGGACAAAGTATGTTAGCAGGCGGAGGCTTCTTTTGGTTTGATTGGTATTGTATGAGATACACAATTAACATAATGCATATACCACAATTTATTTATTGTTATTATTTCTTCCATTGACTTCGTTGTATTTTAAGGGTAGTGAGCATGTGTGTAGCTCCTGTTCCTATCTACATGCTTACATGCGTTTTAAAATAAAAAAATGCCAATAAATCACCTGTATTAGAGGCTCTTGTCTTTGAGGCGAGTTAAGAATCAGTAACACTTTTAGACTAATTGCCATTTTCTGTATGGGAATGGACTTTCTTTTAATTTAATTATATCTTTTGTTTAGAGGTTTTGTCTTCTAGAAAGAGCTTATGGGTCGACTAAGTTAATAAACTATGCAAGTTATGAATTTTAATCATTTCAAGATGGAATACTTATGGTTGTTCTTATTTACTCTATTTATTTTTTATTATCTGCTAATCATGTCCTTTGTAAGGCACCTGTCCAATTGGAAGATGCATTCGCATCAAGATTTATTCTTATTTAGATGGAACTTTATATATAGCATTCTAATAGGTTGATTCTAAATCCAAGAAAACCTCTCCAAAGTGATACTCTATAAAGTTGCAACTTCCATTAGTATAAAAAACAGTTGGTCAGAGGAGCTCGGTCCCAACTTATATTTTACAGAAACCAAATACAAACAATCAATTGTTACACATCGAAGATATATAGATATATAGTTGGATTATCCTACCTCTTGGTGTAGCTGTGGTGGAGGTAAAAGAAATCAATGAGCAAGAAGAGCCACTAGTGTCGATGGGTATTGGTTGTGTACACACTCTACTGACTGTAATAGGCAGCAAACTACCACCTAGTACACAACACCACAAAACTGAGAACATGGCAAAGCCGAATATAAAACATAACAATAGAATTTTGTGTAAGATCACCGAATATAAAAGAGGATATGGTCAGTTCATTATAAGTGCAGGAATCTATCGAACATCCAACTCTGCTGTATATGTGTAGCAGTTGGTGCATTCAAATGGATTCATAACAGTTCATGTATTTGGAGTTGTTGGCCAATGATGGCTTACTAATAGAACAGTTAATTGTCTAAGCTATATAACAAAGAGAAATGAAATTTATACATAAACAAGTGTGAGCCAAAGTTTAAAACCACGCATCTGAATAATTCTAAAAAAGATGGAAATCAACTGAATAACAAGTGTGAGCCAAAGTATATACATAACAAAAAGAAACTTAAATTACTAAAAGTTCTTAAACATGGAAATCAACTGAATAATTCACAGGAAAAATGTCATTAAGATAGACTTTTCATCTTTCAACCCTACAAAATCATATTTATTACTTCCAATTTTATTTTTTTTGTGAGAAATATAAACCATGGCCGACCTGAAGTGGAAACGAAATTTGGGGCTTACTCGTGTATAATACCTACATAAATTTGGGGCTTACTCATGTATAATACCTACATAAATTTGGGGCTTACTCGTGTATAATACCTACCAAGTCATGAATAATACCTACATAAAATCAATAAAACTTTCACTACATAAAAATATGGGGTTTTTTTTCTGGGGTTGGGTGGGGAGGGGTTTAAGTCAAAGGATTATGTTTAAGAGAAATTAGACATTTTCCCCCAGTTTTTTTTTTGGAATTCTTTGAGATTCCCCCATATGCAGGGGACTAAGTCTAGCAATTATGAAAACATGGGGTGTAAATCTAATTTCATGTTAAGAACAGGGAGGAAAGCAAAAAATCCCAACATACAATAATGAGAAAACATAACCTACCTTTGATATTCCATAGTTCACTAAACCAGAACCAATTGTTGACCGGGCAGAATCTGCTTCCCCATATGTCATCCACTTATATCTGTAGAAATGAATTCAAATGGACAAAGGGAGCTAAAAGGAACAAATTCCAATATTAGCTAAACGGCCAACTTACTCTCCAACTGTTCCATCCACCCAAATCCATGTACCCAAGTATTTGTAATCTCGGAAGGTTTTAACAGCGCACCTAGAGCGTAAGTTAGAAAAAAAATAAGCAAGAAAAAAATGAAGAAAGAAAAGAAAAAGAGGGGAATGAGGCAAATATATGCTAGAAAAGAAAAAAAGATGCTCACACAAAATTATCTTGCAAAGTACCAATTTCGGGGTGATCAACGAATCTACTCACAAACTTCAAAGGAGAGCGCGTAGATCTGCAATTAAAGTAATGGTATCTCAAAGACCACCTTGAGAAATGCATATCTGATTGAAAGAAAAAATGTATATATGATCTTGACCTGTATACGTTCCACTTCCCCGTATCCAGTTTCTCTGGAAGCACAACACTATATCCCTGCTCTGGGCATAATTTGACAGCACCATTAATCATATTAAAATATGGAACAAAATAAGAGAAAAATGGAATGTAGAGCCCATCTTAACCTGCTAAGACAGGCATTTTATTGATGTAAGCAAGACCCCACACAAATTAGTACGTGCATTATTCGAGTTGCTACAACTGATAACTAAAGATGAAAATAATATACTAATCACGCATAAAAAATATTAATGAAAAAAAAAGAAGCAATAGCAAGCATCTAAAGTTCTACACTGGACTACATGACTAGGGAGATTAACCTCAACATAATAAGTGAACTTTCGTCAAATGATCCAAATGTGTAACCCCTCTAAATTCATTAAGCATTCTAACCACTAGCTTGTGTATTTACTCTTCCAACTGGCCTTTTGAGAAGTGCCTCAAATGAATCTTATTCACATAAAGCATAAATCAAAGGATGACAACTCAACCAAACATGAAAGCAATCAGCTTGAATAAAGATGCATTTTATCACAGTTCATACTTGATGTGCTGACTGCAGCGACATATGGAGAAAAGCCAATCCCTTATGCTAGAAATCATCGATAAATCTTTGATACAGACAAGGTATATTGTGATAGTGCTATCTACAAATGCCACAGTGAAATCATCTCCCGTTTCTTACTTTTGGGGAAGGAGGAACTATTTGCCCAATCAAGGCACCACTCAACTTGTTTTAATAGAAAATATATGTATACTAATGAAGAATTTTTATACGTAAAATGTAGCGCAGTTAAAATACAAGGTTGATACTATAAAGATTAAATTAGTTAAAAATTCTATACAACTATCGGAATGTAACATGAAGCAACTTGTTTTTTGGGTAAAATAGAGATTATATTTTCCCTTTGGAAACCATAAAAGAAACTTAAACTTCTTTCTCATCTTCTTGTCGCTTTTACATAGATCATGCCACACTTTCGAAATACAAAAGTCAACAACAACAATCATAAATACAGTCATATCCACTCGTACTCCTTGATCTTTAGTAAAGACAGATTAAGCGAATAGCCTCAGCCCCTATCTCTTAAAGCTATGGTATACCGCCGATCACCAAGTTCCACTCGTGGTAGATCACCAAGCTCGAAAACTTCCACTCGTGGTAGATCACCAAGTTCGATGGTGAAACCAGAGATAGGAATGTAAGTCGTGTGATGTTCTTGATAGGGTTCTTGTACTTCAAACTGTGGAGTGGTGGTTTAATCCCTTGCGAGTGTGCTATTACTGTACGTACCTCTATGTGACATCACATTAACGATTTTCCAATTCGCGCCTGCCAATGGATCATCTACATAAAACACTTGTCTTGCCGTCTTGGCAAGAATAAATGGTCTATCTTCATACTAACTGGTCAAAGTGTTCACTGAAAAAAAAATGATCTAACTTTGTGTTATCCGGATCTTCAAGGTCAGTGTTGTTCCATTTACACTTGAACAACACCACCGGCATGCCTTCTGCATACTTTAACGCAACAATTGCCTTAAGAATCCCATAGTATGGAACATCATCCGCTACTACCATAACTCCACTATTTTGAGTCTTCTGGTTTTGGTCTCGCTGCCATGTCACAAACTTGATGCCGTTTACGTCACATTGTGAATAAATGGTGAAACTCTGAGGCCGGTCTGCCAAAAGGTGTAGTTCTTGCTTGTAATGCAGATCACCAATACTTTGCAGGTAAGACATCTGTAAAATAATATGGAACATTGATGAAAGGTAATATACATGTGAAAAATATAAGTAAATTAAGTGTGAATGTCTACCCAATTATGGAAATGTGGATGAAAGTTTTGAATACGCAGTTCATCGTCTTCATCAATCACGTATAGAGCTCTTATTCGTAGTTTAGCTCGGTGACCTTCAATGAACGGTTATACTTCATCACAGTGCTCCATCATCACACACCAGTGAGCCACTACAAGTTCTTCTCTATTTAACCCGACATTTGCGGCATAACCATGGGGCATCACAAGGTCGTAAACAACATATATGTTCCATCGAAGTGCATCGGGGATGACTGCATCTTGTGGGGTGTTAGTATCACTCAGATATAAATTGTTATATGTCACACACTCATGCATAATGTACTGCTCAACAATACACCTCTCTGGAAACGTGTGTTCTTTACAAACTTCTTATAATCCTTGAGTTGCTTGTCAAATTATATAGTTAGTACAAATATAGACATTTATATAGTATTGTGAAATTACAATATTAGGTCCGAGTTACCTTTCTATGGGAAACATTTAGGTAAAATGTACAGGACTGGTAAGCAGAGCCTGTTTGGGAAGGTGAATCATGAGATGAACCATGATAATAAAGAAAGTTGGAGGAAAAATCCTCTTTAGTTTGCAGAGAAGCATGACAATATCTTGCTGCATTTGGCGGACGACCGATTTCTTCAACTCTTGAGCACATAACATCTGAAAGAATCTGGACAACTCTACTAGTGGATCAACAACATAGTCCGCCAAATATGGTCGAATAACCACTGGAAAAAGATGTTAAAGCAATACATGACAGTCGTGAGTCTTCAATCCATAAAACTTTTTATCAGTCGCATTGACCTTATTCTTCAGGCTTCCCGCATAACCTCCGGTTAATAGATGTTAAATATATTGATTAGACTATCTTCATAAAAAAGAAGAGAAAAACACCTAAATTATTTGTACTTTTATTGATATAGATTGATTATATCTTATTAAAATTAAGACTTTTATGTATATATATATTATAAAAATTTATAAAAAAATTAATAGATGTTAAATATGATTAGACTATCTTCACAAAAAAGAAGAGAAAAACACCTAAATTATTTATACTTTTATTGATATAGATTGATTATATTTTATTAAAATTAAAACTTCTTTATATATATATATTATAAAAATTTATAAAAAAATTAATAGATGTTAAATATATTGATTAGACTATCTTCACAAAAAAAGAAGAGAAAAACACCTAAATTATTTGTACTTTTATTGATATAGATTGATTATATTTTATTAAAATTAAGAATTCTTTATATATATATATAAAGAAGTATTAATTTTAAGTATCAAATCCTTAATTTTCAAAGATTCATCATATCCCTAATTAGTGTAGTATTGTATCATATAAAATACGTATTTGTGCTTCCTTGCTTATTGTGAATATTTTATGTTTAATTTCTAATGATAATAGATATGAACTTATTTGAACAATTTGTCTTGTACTTAAATCATCAAAGCACTTGATAAATATATAATCCTTTATTTAATTATCAAGAATGGTGTAATGAAATTAACATACATGTAATAATAATTTATCCAAACTCATATAATAATAAATAATAATAATAATAATAATAATAATAATAATAATAATAATAATAATAATAATAATAATAATAATAATAATAATTTATACTATATTATATAATTTTATTTTATATATTATTATAATTTTACAATAAATATTTATATATATAATAATAAATAAATATAGTATTATACATAATATATTATATATAAATATTTAAACCAACACTAAAACTACATGTTTAACACTAATTAACTCAACATAGCTATTATGAATACAAAATTTAGTAAGAAATTAAGATCAATAAGAGAGATTATACTAACCTCGAGATCAAATAGGAGGCAAGAACAAAGCCTTTTGTGATAAAAATGGTGATTTGCACTTCAAAACCGCCCAAATAGCCTCTCCAACCAAAATGCATTCTGTGAAAAGGCTTCATACTTAACTAGAAGAAAATACACTTAAGCGACTGAGAATGCGTTGTCAGTCGCCTAAGTGAGATCTTAAGCGACTGATAATGCGCAAACTCACTCTCTTAAGAAATCTGGTCAAAGTCCTTTTGACTTTGACTAAAAACTGTCGGTGGAAGCTTTTAAGCGACTAACATATGAACTTCAGTCGCTTAAGATCACTTAAGCGACTAACATATGTCAGTCTTTTAAGTGTAGTCGCATAAGATCTCTTAAGTGACGAACATAGGGCAATCTCTTAAGTATAGTTGCATACGACCTCTTAGGCGACTAACAAAGGGTAGTCGCTGAAGTATTGTCACTTAAGAGACTCCTGGGCGACTAATTAACGTTAGTCACTTAAGCGTAGTCGCTTAAGCATGCTTAAGCGACGGACTTTACTGTTAGTCGCTTAAGCACCGCTTAAGCGACTTACGGAAAAAAGTCAGTCTCTTAAAATGATTTTTGGTGTAGTGTCATTTGACTGGGCAAGTCACAATAGCGGGTTGTCAAGTTGCTGTTTTCGGTCGCGAGGAACCCTGTTTAGGGTCAATGCAACTAATTCACAGCACATAGGGGGTCCACAAGTTAGGCAACAATGAGTTGGCCAAGCTAGCTTAACCTAGCAATGATGTAACTGCTTCAAATCTTATATTCATTTGGGCTGGGAATTCCCGCACCGTAAAGAAGAATCTAATTGATTTGTTATCCTTTATTAGATAAAGACCATTAAGTCAGACCTATAAGTATGAATATTTGTTGAACTTATGGATCTTTATCATGACATGTTCAATATTATTGGTTGTACAAGTAGTAGATTACGTCGGTGTCATTGATTGTAAAGAATGCCATTTTATAGTATCATTAATATACAAATATTTCACCCAATAAATTGGCAAAGATGTACATGACACAGTCTGTGATTAATGAATCCCGAGGATGTCTAAATTGTAGTTAAATAAATATGGAAGATGGAAAATAGACATTTAATTATGATCATGCAGAAAAATTCCAACTAGGAACAAAAGACCCAGTAGCTTCTTTTCATAGCAATATATTTAAAGCAACCCTGCTAAAGTTTCACATTATAGGCATACAAAATTGACACACAAAACTATTTGCCTAGCCTTCTACAAAAACGGGCTGTTATCTGGTTTTTTTTTCCCAGTGATGGCAAACTTTAAAGAATTTTAAAGGATGCCGCTGGTCCACAAGTTTTTACTTACAAGGATAATTTTTTTTTCCCGGGTGACGGAAATTTTAAAGAATTTTAAAGGATTCGGCTGGTCCACAATTTTTTATTTAAAAAGATGTGGTCCCTCAAAGATACAGTATCCTCCTCTCACACGATATTGATATATGCTTCATGGTATCTGTATGTATCTATAAGCACAGTATCAGTAACCCGCCAACCATGGGCTCAGTTCCAAGGTATCTGAGGCAGATAGACGGATACTGTTTAACCACATCCTTTGGAAAAAAAATTTATTAGTGCTCTTTTGATTTTGGTTCAGGTTTCCATTCGCTTCCGTAATTATAAAATTCATATCAAAAGATCGAATCATATGTTTATAATACTCAAACTTTCCGCATAAAATTTCAATTTCCAGTTCAAGGAACCAACAAAAACTCAAACCAAACAAATACTTAGACTTTCCATATCAGGGGTAGTAATTTCTTCAGTAAAAAACAATCATGCTTAGGCGATTAAAAGATTGGATTGAACTCGCATACAAATTTCCAAAATTATAAAAGCGTCAAATCAAATCAAAAAAAGTGTGTGTTAAATGTATATACCGCATCAGATCGTCGGAATATGCCGGTGGTGAAGTACAATAAAGTTGAGTTCATAGATCTTCTTCTATATAGAGACTGCAAACGTCAATTTGATCGTCGAATCTTGACGGTTGTTAAGTTTGATAATTAAAGTTGAGTCCATTGATCTATCTGCTTGTGTAACTAGACAGACGAAACAGAGATCAAATGTGTGTAGGAGAGAGAGAGAGAGAGAGAGAGAGAGGGTAATTGAGAAACCCTAGGTAGTGTTTGACTGTGATGGAGAAGGAGAGATAGAGACATTTTATATATATAGGTAGGGTAGAAATGGTGAGGGGCGACGGATCGATGTAACTTTTGGTGATTTGGTCACTAGGCCAGGGGTAAATATGTCTTTTGACAATTTTACTTCAATTTCCAACCTGTCAAACTTTGACAGTCAAACACAAATAAAAAATAAAATAAGTTTGTAATTTTAGAAATGATATGGAATATTTACTTAAGTAAAAAGAAATTAGAGTATCATGAAAGAAATAATCAAAATTGAATAGTCAAAATAAATTTTTATTATTCATTTAGTAAATTGTTAAGGTTAATAATATAGACATTTTCAATGGCTATTTTTTTTTTCAATAACCAAATATGTGAAGTCCATTATATTGATGGACATAAATTAATCAATTTGAATTTTGTTTCAAAAAAAATGAGTAAAAGATGATTTAAATCGGAAAAGATTTTCTTTTATCCAATAAAATTAGTGGGCCTCTCATTTTAGTTATTGAAGAAGATTGTTAACTTTGATTATAAAAGGAGTAGATTTGGTTATTTGTTAAATGGTTGTTAATATTTGATTATACCATTAGGGTAGTGTTTTTAGTTAACATTATTAAAATTGATTACAATTGTTATTTTGATTATACCATTGGAGATACTCTTACTACGAAAATGACATGAGAATTTATACTATATGAGCATATTTATCGCTCAGAATTAGAGGTATGATTGGATTAATTCATCTTATCCGGTGTTTGTTATTAAAAATTGTAGGATTAGCAAATTATATCCTTGTTTGGTGCAAGAGTAGATAGGATATCTTTATCTTATCTCGTGTTTGGTGCAACGTGGAATAGGATTACACTCAGGATTAATTGTCATTTTATTCCATTATAACCAAATAAAAATATACCACCTCTGGTATTATTATTTTATCCCATGGTTATCGGATAACAAAACGAACATAAAAATAATTTTTTTATTAATTTATCTTTATTTTGATCTTCTTCTTTACGACATTTAGATAATCAAATTGATTAATAAAAATTTTCGATAACCCAAAATCACAGTAACTCAACTATAAAATCCATTTCTCCCAAAAGAGCTTTTACAAAGCTTATTAATAAAATGAAGGTATTTATAAGAAACTTTAGTTTTATAAAAAAATAAAATTTCCATTAGAATTTGAAACCGCAGGTGATGCGCGCCTAGTTCGTAAATTTTGTATGTAATATAGAACTTTTCTCCTAGAAGAATTTTTACGAAGCTTATTTATAAATATGAGGATCGCATTAGCCAAAAAAAAGTGTATTTGTGTATAACAATTAAAATTGCATGTATTTTTAAAACAGCAACGATTTGCGTTGTATAATATCCGAACTTTTAATATAGGACTCCATTAAATGCAATGCTTATTAATTTTTTATCCGACTAGTTCTTGTCATGTGCCACCTCGCTTAATCCTTTTCAGACTAATTCATTTCTCATCCTATCCCATGTAATTCCTTTTCGACTAATTCCGACTCTTATATTATTCGGTATTTATCTTATATGATCCTACGTCCTTATCTGATGCGCCAAACACATCCTATAAGTATAATGCCCTCTTCGGGTTTTGTCACATCACATGTGAACTTTCTTTTATGCCACGTGCCTAAAATTAAACGATTCTAAATGGCATTGTTTTACTACAGTTTTTATAAGAAATACTTATAATGAGATACCGTTACAACACTTTGCCTGAGGTTACAACTTCGGCTTCATCCTAACCAATCGTGAGAAACTGCAAACCAAACCGTATTACTATGGCAAAAACCGTTTCAATGTCTTCTGTTTCGATTTCCAGATTTTTTACCACACCCCCTTTCATTCTGTAGCCGTCTCCTCTCCTTCATTCTTCGAATTAGAGAGGGCATGATATTTTTCCTCACAACATACCTCACACTGTACTCATGTATATCTTTCCATCTTATATTTCCTCTTATCAAGATATCATTCCCCATACGCCATAGTTTTGTAAATAAAGAATACACAACCAAAAATCAAATTGGTCTTCAATAAAGAAGGTTGAGAAGACCTTTTTTTTCCCTGAAGAAAATATAGTTAATTTATTCAAAAACCTAAAGGTGGTCTTTTTCGTACTTTTTGTTTCGATTTTGTTAATTATTTATTTATGCGTCTCTCGCCCTCCCTACTTTATGCTCTACATCTTCAAGGCTCTTCACTCTTCATACGTTTCATGTACAATATGATTGTTCTTTTGTAATCCCCTCTTCGATCACTGAAACTTCAACTCACTCAAATGGGTTTCGTACCTTTCCAATTCCCCTCACTTTAATTTTATCTCCTCTTATGGAAAACATATTTGAAGTATGACATATGTAACCAATTCTTGCTCTTACAAAATCATACTTAAGAAAGGCAACATGAACTCATCAATAGTGAGTTAAACTTCGTCCAAAAATTGTTATTGCAGTTTTTTAAGTTTTATTATGTCTATATACATAGAAGTAATTAGTTACTTTTTTAAAAAAATTAATTAAAAGGGAGGTCTAAGTCTCTCTTTTTACCACAATAACAAAAATCCCTACCCTCCCCTTCCATGGTGTGCCTCGAACCCGAGACCTCCCCTAATTCGGGTGAGTGCCTTTCTCAACTAGGCTACCCACTTACACACGTAGTTAGTTATAATTAATTAGTACATTGTATATACTATTTACCCAGTGTATGTCATTTTCATTTTTTATAACATTCTTAATGTTTCAATACATGCCCCTATGGTGTTCGATGAAATTGTTGGTGAAATTTGATAAAATTGATGTGGGCGTAAATAAATAATCAAAAGTAGTCGAGGCATGCTAGCTAGACACTTTCCTTAAGAGAAGATTGCACCTGTCTAGGATAATATCCCAATGCAGTCAAGTTTTAATGGCGTCTTCCCTTCAGGATACAATGACTGTGACGCCCCGAATCCCGTAATGAGATTTTCACCTCCGGGACACGGTTAATCACGGATGCCGTGCGCGACGGCGGGTTTAAATTTATAAAAACACAACTTTTAAAAGACTTTTCTTGAATAAAACCTGATTATAAACAAATTCCTTCTTATAAAATTTTGGCATGTGGAGTTTATTCAATTAATAAACCGCCCTGTAAAAATCAAAACCAATCACATACCAATTCACGTTAAAACAACTCCACATATAGAAATCAACTTAACAAGTTTACATCAAAGAAGTTCATACATCAAAACCGGTATTAAAGCTTCTACAAAAGATCTTTTACAAAATAACATAATCAAACATTTTATACAACAAGGTCCTTTTCATAAAGGACCCAAAAGATATCATATGGACATCAGAGGTCTCTAGACTCGTAGATCACGCGCCACTCCCCAATGCTTGACCTGCAAAACTGTTTAGAAAATTGGATGAGCCAAAACCGGGCTCAGTGGGAACTATATAAGTTTTGTATAGAAAATAACTACTTTTCTTTACTACAAAGTTTATAAAATAATGCAAAGCAATGCAATCTACACACAAGTGCATGCCGATCCCCACTAGGATTCCCATCCTTATTCACCAAAGGCTATATGTCCGACTAACTAAGACATCCTTCGATGTCCCATGGAATACCCTCAACTAATTCCCGTATCACCAGAGAACCATTGTTATAAAACCATCTCATCACAAACACTGGCTTCCTATGGTTCGTCATGCTATGATAGTTCGCTTCCCGTAATCAACTGGTCCATGTTATGCTTGTCATACAATCATCTCAACGTAATCACATAAATAAGGATAATAACCACAAGAGATATGATACAGTCAACCATACAAGTAACAAGCATATAAAGATTATAATGTCATATCTCTTGTATAAAGCCTCAGCTTACACCCCGCGGTCACTAGGCTTAGAGCATCGGTTCCCGAAGGACCCCAAGCTCTAAACTAATCATGTCTCCTCCAAGTGAGTGAACTGCCCAGGGACTCGGTCCTTACTTGTAATTCATTTGGAGATAAACCCACGCAAGACATTTTCCCGGGGACAACACTCCAAATACTTAACAAGAAGAACACCCGTACAAGCACGTTCCTCCGAGGATAGAACTACCTTAGGATCTTTCACCTAAGTGTAGGGCTACTACTTCCCGGAACACCATTCCGTTGATAGAGCCACACGATCTAATCCACAAGCCAGGGAAGCTATAAATGCCGGACTACGAAACTCATCCGCGAGAAGGCAATATACATCAATATGATAACATAACAGGCGGCTACAACCGCACTGTACTGGGTAGCCCTTTCCCTTGTCCACTTTGGGTGGCTCCACTCCAGTTACAACGAGTACCGGTACTCAATCATAGCGGCTCCAACCGCTGCGGCTACAACCGCACTCAATGGGCTACAACCCAATCATAAGGTAGGGCTACAACCCTCCTTGGTAAGGCTACAACCTTACAATCAATGTCCACATAGATAGTTGGCCAAACATCAATCAAGAACATGCATGTATAACATAGATGTCCCAACATCCTTATTAATATCATTCTACCACGTGTGATCATATTAACATCAATATATCCATTTCATCATATATATATATATATATATCACAAGCCCACATAATCTATCACACGTGTAGAAATTAACATAAGGGCTAAACATGTCATTCACATGGCATGAACAGTGAAATTCATTTCTTTAGCCTCATCATAATATCAATAATCAAATCTTATGGCCAATAAACTTCATTTACATAAATATCTCACACCATTAGAATGTACCTGAGTAGCGTACTCATTACTAGTATTAACGATAATCTACAAGGAGCGCCAAGTTCACAATTCGCTACGTACGGTTCCGTCTTTGTGGGTTTTTAAGGAAATCTCCTCAATAGGACTCGATACTTGTTACTAATGTGATATATAGGTATTTCTACCATTTCCAACCCACAAATAGGCATCTACTATGCACAAACCCCAAAACCTCCCATTCATATGTTAAACATAATACGTAAATATAATGTGTTGGCTATATAAGGCACCAATTATCCTACATTAGGTATAGTCATCTCGAAGGCAACCGAAGGGCTACAACCTTTATAATATCAAGAGGGCTCCAACCCTCATCTAGTACCGGGACTCGGGCTCCAACCCGTAAGATAATCAAGCGGCTCCAACCGCTACGGCTCCAACCGCACATATGGGCTCCAACCCAATAATCATAAGCAAGGCTACAACCATGCTATATACACCTATGTAGATAATTGTGCCACAAGAGGTAATATCATAAACAACAAAACACATGTATGTATATATATACCAAAATCATAAGTAGCCAACACAATCATTGAGTTCCAAAGCAACTTATACATATTTTCCCCATCATCTTCAAGTACAGGTGTTATAAGATCACCAATCATTCCACCAAGATAAGTACAAGTATAGTTCATGTAGAAATTTATAAGCTTCATCTCCATCTTAGTGGGTTTTTGGGCAAAACATAATAAATTGAGACATATATGCTTGAAATATAATAAAATCAAATAATATCAAGCATTAATAGTAAGCCAATCAAAGTTTTATAACCCTTTGCCCAATTGTAAGCTTAACCCACCTAGGGTTTATATAATTTTTGGGGAAGATGATAACACAAGAATAAACCTTTAAGAAATTAGTTTTAGTAATATTGTCCCCACCTCTATTGTTGATATTCCACGCAATTGAACTGCTAATTGAAGTGATGAAGCCACAATCCCGAAGCCCTAGCCTTGCCTCATGTAGCCATGAAGGAAGAAGAAGGTAGGAGATGATGAATAGTGATGAGGGTGTGGATTTAGGGCTTGAATCTTGGTTTATGATGAATAATTCATCAAAACCCTCATGAATCTCTCACTTCCTCTTTCTAGAACACTCTTGAGGTGTTGTGGGGGTGTGGTGGTCGAATTGGGTGTGTTGGGGTTAAAAATGGTGAGAAAATGGGGTTAAAAGGGGTTAAAATTCAACACACAGGACACCAAGATCGATCTTGGGGGTTCAAGATCGATCTTGGGAGCTCTCTGCCAAAAATTTTCCTCCCAAGATAGCCCAAGATCGATCTTGGCCTTCCCAAGATCGATCTTGGAACCACTGCACTAAATCCAACTGATTTTTGGCTTCCCGGACCCTCGAAATGCTGGAATCTCATTCCGGGCCAAACACGGAAGTTGTAGAGGGGAACAATACGGAGATTTTGGCACTGACGGGGACTCATTCGGACATCGAATGAAGAATTTATGGTATCCTAAAGTTGGCCAAAAACCATTAATCGCGAAAAGACCAAAACTCACCATATGCAACCCGAAATCAATTCGGACCGCCCGAATCACCAAACAATCATTTGTACAAGTGTAAATAGACTAATACTACTGGTGCAAGGTGCTAGAGCACTACGAAACTTCATAACTTTGATTTCACCATTCGTGGTGAAATAAGCGATCGAATAAAGGCAACCCGGTGGAATAAATGAACCGGGCATTACAATGACTATGGGCTTATAAGGTGTACTCTCAAATATAGAACCATTGTGGACAGTTTTATATGTTTCTCTCACAAAGATATTGATAAATAAAAACTAAAATAATTGTCCACAATTTATTAGTAGATTTTGGCAATCTATTGTTTTATAATAAAGGCATAAAAGTGGTGAAAAGATTAAAAGTAATATGGAGACTTGAACGTAGGCTCGGGAACTTTGACCAAAATGTATATGTGCTCGTTTAAGGGACTTGCATTAAATTTCTTGGAGAGTACATCAATTCTAGTATCACTTAGATCCTTAAAATTAGTTAATATATTTGGAACTCTAACCAATTAATAAATTCACTTGGAACTGTCAAGAAATATTAAGGTGTTAATTGATTAATCACCTTGGAACTCACATAAATTATTTCTAGCCACATAAAATTTCTGGTGTTCAAGAAATTCTAGGATATGTAAACTTTATCAAGTGAATTCTACAAAATAGAGTTATGTAGATGCTTTAATATATTATAAATATACAACAGAAATGTCTAAAATGAAAGAAAAATAACAAAAATAAAATAAAATTAGGTATAGCTGTAATTGGGTATTCCGTCCTCTTACCATGCAGCATATTTTGCATTGGTTGCAAAAAGTCATGTTTGAGGAGAACATAAACCAGAATAATTTTCCAACTTAGAAGATTAAAGCACATGTTGAGACTTTGGAGATCTAAAAGAATAATTGAATTTCTTTTATAAAACAACATTAGACTTCAACTAAAAATGCAGTCTCAACTTTTGTTGTCATGAGTGTTTTGTTCTTGAGTATATGCCTACATATGTTCTCTAATTGTACTTTATGTAATAAACTTCTTTTTCCTACCCCGAAGGAATCCAAGTTAAAGGGGCATTTAACTTACTGCATTAGAAGCATGACAAGAATGGTATTAAACTAGAAAGCTATAAAGACGTGCCTTCGTTGCTTTACATTCCAAGTTAAACTATATATGATGTACTTTCCTTATATGAGAAATAAAAATATCAATCTTAAACAAGACTCACCTACATCTGTCGCACAAGAATATTTCTTCTCTAAGCGTTCTTTGGTCTTTGTTATAAGAACAAAAAACTTCGATTGCTCTTAGAATAATTTATGGTGATACATATTAGAAACTCAATTTTGGTACTTTCTTTTGTAAAGAGTCAGGCAAAAAATAGTTCAAAATTTGTAAAGACGCTTTTGGCTTTGAATTACTTTCTTGTTTTCATTGGCATTATTTTCCTATATTTTGTTTTTCATTTCATAAAAACTAACGAATTGTAGTAGTAAAGTTGTGCTTTTTAGTAGGGAAGAAATTAAAGTCGTATTCCGTTTGTCCTTTGTCCTAAATAGTAAGTTTGTCTTTTCATTTGGAATGTACGTCGCAAATCAAGAGTTATAGCTGGGTGATTGTGTATGTACCAAATCTCACGATTGCATATATATATATATATATTTTCTTCATCATTGATTACGTTGAAATTCACGCCTTTCTTGATTGAAATCTGTGAAAGACTAACAATGACTCCTAATCTGCGATGGACGGAGTATATGAATTGCATCTAGATATTGGAAATTTTACGCATTTGGGAAGGATTACATTTTATCTTCGTACTATATATTAGTTTTTTGTCACTTTTTCTTATTGATGACATTTTGTCTAGGTGAATAGACGTGTTTGGAAAACTAGAAAACATGTGCCAAGTGTTGGATCCTTAATCCAACATTGGGCTTATATGTGAAACAATTACGTATTGTGGATTGTCGAATGGTTAAGCCCACTTTAAAAGTTATCAAATAAGGTTTAAGTTATTTGGGCTTAAATCTATTTAATAGGGTGTCGGCCTTTAATGTATAGATACTTAAAAGTAATTCTATTTTTATGATGGGCTAAAATAGAAATAGAAATACTAAATAGATAGTAGGGTTTACTATCTATATATATTGTGGTTATGGTCCCCAAATTATACGTACGTATCTTGTCTCTGTTGAGCCCCCATCATCACAGAGAGCAGAGAGAGAAGGCATAAAGGATTCTCTAAAGAAATACGTGTTGATCTGGAAGGCCAACCATTCGAATACAAACACACGTTATGGATTCAGGTACGCTTCTGCATATTAATTTATTGATTCTTGGTGATACGACATGAATGATCCTAGGGTTTATGGTTGTTTAGAACCAAGAAGAACTAACAAGTGGTATCAGAGAGGTCTTCGTGTTGAATCGTTGAAAATCAAATTTATTTTTGATTCATGATTACCTTTGGGTATTTTTTTTAATCTGATATATTGTAATTTTAAAATTATCAGATTTGAATATAATTATTAGTTATATTCTTGAATTGATATATATTAAGGGCATGCTGAATACTGGATTTTTACGGGACTCAAAATTGATTGGTTCTATATCTATATTATAAAACAAGGATTTTTTTCAATAAAATAAAAAACCAATCCAACGTCTCATATTAATTTGTAATGATGTTAACACTTTTAGACCATTAGATCATTTTTATACCTCACAACAAGATGTCAAATCAATTTAACATTTACTCACACACTAAATATATACACAAATATAACTCTTACATCTCTCTACTTTTCTACAACAATTCTCTCTCAACAAATTTTTAAAAAACTTTTAAATGCCATAACTTTAAATTTACAAATTCAACTTTAATAAAATTTATATATTTGAAATATGTTCATCAATATCTATAAAACAAGATCAATTTTGATTATTAAATTATGTATAAAAAAAATTCAAGAAAAAGTTATAAAACATTACAAATACAATGGCATATCTATATTATAAAACAAGGATTTTTTGCAATAAAATAATAAACCAATCCAACGTCTCATATTAATTTGTAATGGTGTTAACATGTTTAGATCATTAGATCATTTTTATACCTCACAACAAGATGTCAAATCAATTTAACATTTACTCACACACTAAACATATACACAAATATAACTCTTACATTTCTCTACTTTTCTACAACATTTCTCTCACATCAAATTTTGAAAAAACTTTTAAATGCCATAACTTTAAATTTACAAATTCAACTTTAATAAAATTTATATATTTGAAATATGTTCATCAATGATAAACGCGTAATTTTGTAGTCGCTAACGCTCTTTTGATTGTGTTTATCGCGTTTATCTTAGCCTAGTTTAATCAAATTTACCCACTTTTGCACACACACTCAAATATCAAGAATTGCTTTAACATGGCTCAAAGTAGCCTTTTCTAGTGTCTTGAGTGTACCTTCAGGCTATGGAAGCAAGTTGGAGAGCTTTGGGAAGCATACAAAGAGAGATAAGAAGCCAAAAGAGAAGAAAAAAAGTTCCCCGAAGTGTCCTCTGATCAATCAGAGGAGCCTCTGATTGATCAGAGGCCACCTTTTAGTGCAGAACATGCCCTCTGATCGATCAGAGCCCACCTTTTGAGCCAAAATCTCCCCTCTGATCGATCAGAGAAGCCTCTGATCGATCAGAGACCTCCCAGATCTCAAAGGATAGCACCCAAAAGCAGTTTTTCTCCCCTTTTTATGCATTGAAACTCACCAAAAGTGCTGGACTTTCCATTTCTAGATAGGATGAGGTGCTTACCCATTGGGTTCTTTAGAAAAGTGTACTAGAATACCCATTTTTGGGCATTGCTCTCCTATTATTTATTTGCTCTTTGTCCCTCATGTAATGGATGTAATTTTCTAGATCTAGATTCAAGTAATATAAGCATTATTTTCCTGCAGTTTCTCTCTATCTATCACTTGTAAGAAATCTAGTTAGAGAAACTCTTGAGAGAAATGGAAATCCTTTTAATGGTTTTTGTTCATACAACTATCATGGAGTAGTTTCATTGCTAAGGCTAGAAGATGAAGTTTGCATTGCATTAATTATGTAAGTTTGTTTATCATTCCATTGTTAGTATTATTAAATACTTGTTGAATCCTTCATCTTCTCCATTCAATCAACCATTCATAAGCTAGTAAGATAATCCTCATAAGATGATTAGACATTGTATGCCTTGTATACATAGATCTCAAGCATTAATGAGGAGATGATACATTTGTGTATTTCTTATTAGCCTATGTCCATTCCTTCTATGATTGAGATACTTTACATTGCCAAGCATGTTTAGTCTTTGAATATTCATAGAATTACCATATATTTGAGATTCCAATCCTTGAATGCTTTAATGATATGTTGAGTGCTTTCTACACTTTATGTGATTTTGAGACTCAATATTTTCTTAGTTAGAGTGTTGCCAAGGTGGATCTCTTAAGTTTATGCCATAATCAACTACACTAATCACCTTAAGGATTCAATTTGTATTTATCAAATGTGTCTAAACCGGATGATTTAATCTCCACCTAGACCTCCCAATCTTAGACAAATGAAATGTTATGATTTATTGTGCTAAACTTTTTAGTTGGCCATTTCCATAATCAAGTCAATTGCCTAGGGGAAACTAACAATGAATACTCAATGCCTAGTTTAATTTTATACCTTTTCTTTTGGTGTATCTCAAGTTTGCATCTTGGTTGGACATTATGGGAATGGGTTGCACTTGCTTCACACCCTTTGTTACAAGATAAAAATGAGAGATACATTTGTGTTGAGCTTTACTTACACCCTTTCTTTATATGGCATTTATATAGGAATGGGTTGCTCTTGCTTCACATCCTTTTGCTTAGAAAAGTGTAAGGTACTCAACACTTAGGAATTGCAATGAGAATTTTGAATGAGATTAATTTTACATAACATTGCAAAGCAATCGAATTCTATAATGCCTTAGCCTTTTCTTATTAATTGATACATCACTTTAATTTTTATTGCAAGACTTTAAAATCAACAACTAAAATCAACCAATCAAATTCTCTTGAACAAAACCTTGGACTCGTAATCACCACATCGTCTTTTCGACTATCCTTGTGGTTCGACACTTGGACTTACCAAGTATTATAACTTGACGACCTACACTTGGGTTCCTAAGCGCAGAAGTATTTTCGGGCGCGTCAATCAACATCTATAAAACAAGATCCATTGTGATTATTAAATTATGTATAAAAAAATTTAAGAAAAAGTTATAAAACATTACAAATATAATGGCATATCTATATTATAAAACAAGTATTTTTTGCAATAAAATAATAAATCAATCCAACGTCTCATATTAATTTGTAATGGTGTTAACACTTTTAGACCATTAGATCATTTTTATACCTCACAACAAGATGTCAAATCAACTTAACATTTACTTACACACTAAACATATATACAAATATAACTCTTACATTTCTCTACTTTTTTACAACATTTCTCTCTCATCAAATTTTTTAAAAACTTTTAAATGCCATAACTTTAAATTTACAAATTCAACTTTAATAAAAATTTATTTATTTGAAATATGTTCATCAACATCTATAAAATAAGATCCATTGTGATTATTAAATTATGTATAAAAAAATTCAAGAAAAAGTTATAAAACATTACAAATATAATGGCATATCTATATTATAAAACAAGGATTTTTTCCAATAAAATAAAAAACCAATCCAACGTCTCATATTAATTTGTAATGGTGTTAACACTTTTAGACCATTAGATCATTTTTATACCTCACAACAAGATGTCAAATCAACTTAACATTTACTCACATACTAAACATATATTTCTCTAATTTTCTACAACATTTCTCTCTCATTAAATTTTTAAAAAACTTTTAAATGCCATAACTTTAAATTTACAAATTCAACTTTAATAAAATTTATATATTTGAAATATGGTCATCAAACATCTATAAAACAAGATCCATTGTGATTATTAAATTATGTATAAAAAAATTCAAGAAAAAGTTATAAAACATTACAAATATAATGGCATATCTATATTATAAAACAAGAATTTTTTGCAATAAAATAATAAATCAATCCAACATCTCATATTAATTTGTAATGGTGTTAATACTTTTAGACCATTAGATCATTTTTATACCTCACAACAAGATGTCAAATCAACTTAACATTTACTCACAGACTAAACATATATACAAATATAACTCTTACATCTCTCTACTTTTTTACAACATTTCTCTCTCATCAAATTTTTAAAAAACTTTTAAATGCCATAACTTTAAATTTACAAATTCAACTTTAATAAAATTTATATATTTGAAATATGTTCATCAACATTTATAAAACAAGATCCATTGTGATTATTAAATTATGTATAAAAAAATTCAAATAAAAGTTATAAAACATTACAAATATAATGGCATATAAAACTTATAAAACATTACAACTGTAATAGTATACTTAAAGTATTTCTAATTCATTAGTTATTGAAAATATACATTTCTCTCTCATCAAATTTTAAAAAAAACTTTTAAATGCTATAACTTTAAATTTACAAATCCACCTTTAATAAAACTTAATGACATACTTAACGGATTTCTAACTCATTAATTATTGAAAATATTACACAATGAATAAAAGATACTGAAAGAAAATTAAAAATAAGTGTCCAACCTATCTCGAATATGGGGTGAAATTTTTTTATAGTAGTGTCCAACTTACCTCAAATATAATATTTTTTCTTTTAAATATACTAATAACACTATTACAATATAAAAGGATTGTAGCAATTTTAAGGCATAATATTTTAAAAAATAATTTGATCTGCCTCGAGTATAATATTTTTTTCTCTTTTAAATACACTCATAACATCATTATATTATAAAACGGTCGATGTGATTTCAGGTCTAATTGGACAAGTAAGACGCATCTCGAGTGAGGACGGTTATATTTTCAGTTAGACATGTTTTGTTTTTGCGATATCTTATCTGTTTTCATTCTTAAATAATATACAATCATACACATCTTCAATCTTCACATTTTTCACGTAATTATATTTTATCTAATTATTATTTTTTATTTTTTTTATCGTGCCGGACGGCACGAGTATACCCTAGTATATATATATATATATATATATGTGCGCGCGCATTAAGGCTTATGATTAAAAGAAAGAAAAAGTTTGGATTTTTGGATTTCATGATGACTGCCAGTTCTCAGAAAGTGTCGTTGACTTTTAAGGGTTGTATATACATATATATATATAAGGTTGTACGTGTATATATATATATATATGTAAAGGGTTTAATCGCATATATATACTTGTGAGTGGTTGCCGACTGCCGAATGCTCGGTATTGTCATATTTTTTAATATGTATAATTTTTTGGCAGTAAATTATAATTATATAGATGTGTAAAGTTTATATATACTAAAGGGTAATATATATATTTATTTATTTGTTTAAGTTTAGATTTTCTGTTATATCAGTATGAGTATATACATAATTTTTGGGCATAAGTTTTTGGATTATATGGGTTAAGATATGGATATAAGTTTATAACCTAATAAATTTTGACCCAACCAGTTTAAATTCAAATATTGGTATAATTAAGTATATATATTTTGAGATGAATTAATTAAAGTGACAAGTCGCCAAAGTGACCTCTCTCGTGGCGATTAATTTATTTTAATTTATAAATAGTTGTGTGCTTGTAACTTATGTAAATTTTGACAAGCCCAAAGGAAGATTAACTTTTAACAGAATTGCATATACACTTATGGTAATAAACATGTGATAATTATTCAGTTTTTCATGTGAACAATAAATTGGCCCAAAGGAAGATTTACTATTCGACATACCCTTATTATCAGTGTTTGATTACTACAACAAGATATAAATTGCAAGTTAGTATTTTTATCCAAAGATAAAATATTAATGGAGCACCCAGTATCTTGAGATGGGACTTACCTTTATTTGAATTTATTATATTTATTTTAGTATTTATGTGAGCTTGTTATGTTTGTTTATTGTTGTTTTCTATTGATTCAGCTATGAATACTTCTACAAATATTACTGCTAGCATCAACTCTATTCCTATGTTAAATGGCACAAATTTCAAATCATGGCAAGAGAACCTTCCGATAGTTCTAGGAGTCATGGATCTTGACCTTGCGTTAAGGACTGATTCTCCCCCACCTCTTACGGATAAAAGTACTCTTGAAGAGAGAAAAGATCTAGAGAAGTGGCATAGATCGAATCGCATATGTGTCGTGATTATGAAAAAAGCCATTCCGAAAGCATTCAGAGGCACAATATCTGAAAAGATAACTACAGCTAAGAAGTTCCTTACCGACATTGAAAAAAGGTTTGTCAAGAATGAAAAGGCTGAAATAGGTACATTCTTGACAAACCTACTTTCAATGAGGTATAGGAGTAAGGGCAATATAAGAGAGTATATTATGGAGATGTCTCATCTTGCTTCAAAATTAAGAACACTTAAAGTTAGAACTCTTTAAGGACTTGCTGGTGCATTTAGTTGTGATATCTCTTCCAACACAGTTTAGCCAGTTCAAGGTGAGTTACAATTGTCAGAAAGAGACTTTGTCTTTTAATGAGCTCATCTCATACTGTGTTCAAAAAGAAGAAAGGCTAAAGCAAGATAAGGTATAAAGTGCTCATATTGCCTCAACCTCTAAAAGTAAGGACAAGAGGAAGAAAAGAAAGAAGAATAAAGAAGCTGCAGATGTGGCACCACAAAAGAAACAAGAAAAGAAACCGGGCGAACCAGAAAGTACTGGATGTTACTTTTGTGGAGCTGAAGGGCACATAAAGAAGCATTGCACCAACTTTCACGCATGGTGTGCTAAGAAAGGTATGTTTCTTAATTTGGTTTGTTTTGAGGTTAATTTAACTTCGGTACCTAGACACACGTGGTGGATAGATTCTGGTGCAACAACTCACATCAGTGTGTCTATGCAGGGTTGCCTCCATTGCCGAAAGCCAAATGATGGTGAAAAATACATCTACGTAGGTGACGGCAAGACGATTCAAGTTGAAACAATAAGAAAATTTAGATTATTATTAAAGACTGAATTTTATTTGGATTTAAATGAAACATTTATTGTACCGTCTTTCAGACATAATTTAATTTATATTTTTGCTTTGGATAAATCTGGATATTCTTGTTCATTCAGTGATGAAAAATTTAGTTTGTTTCATGATTCAAAATTGGTTGGTTCCGGTTCTTTGTCATGTTATGATAATCTTTATTCAATTGATACAAATGTTTCATTTAATGAATCTCTGCAATTAAGTACACGAGGTGTAAAAAGAAAATTAACCACTAAAAAACCAGCTACATTATGGTACAAGAGATTAGGTCATATCTCCAAACGGAGAATAGAGAGACTTGTGTCAAATGAAATTCTAGATCCCTTAGATTTCACAAATTTTGATGTTTGTGTTAACTGTATAAAGGGAAAACAAACCAATAAGAGGAGATTTGAAGCCAACAGGACTTTGGACGTCTTAGAACTTATACATACATACATTTGTGGGCTATTTCCAACAGTTGCTTGGAATGGTCAACAATATATTATAACGTTCATAGACGATTTTTCCAGATATGGCTACATATACCTCCTTCATGAAATGTCCTAGTCACTGGATATGTTCAAAAAATTTAAGGCTGAAGTTGAGAACCAACTCAACAAGAAAATTAAAAGTGTCAGATCTGATCGTGGTGGTGAGTACTACGGTAAATATGACGGTTCAGGTGAACAACGTCCGGGGCCGTTTGCTAAGTTCCTAGAGGAATACGGTATCATCCCACAATACACTATGCCGGGTTCGCCCACTATGAATGGTGTTGCTGAAAGACGAAACAAGACTCTTAAGGACATGGTAAGGAGTTTGATTTGTCATTCTACCTTACCAGAATCACTCTAGGGAGAAGCAATTAAAACTGCAGCATATATCTTTAACAGGGTTCCAACTAAAGCAACTGTTAAAACCACTTATGAGCTTTGGACATGTAAGAAGCCTAGTTTAAAGTACTTACACATTTAGGGATGTCCAGTTGAGGCAAGGCCTTATAGGCCTAATGAGAAAAAACTGGACTCAAAAATAGTGAGTTGCTATTTTGTTGGATATTCTGAAAGATCTAAGGGGTACAAGTTTTATGATCCCACAACTAAGTTGATTTTTGAATCGGTAAATGCCCGATTCTTTGAGGAAGTAGAGTTTGCTGGGGGAGATACAGCTAGAGATTTTGTCGTTGAAGAAGAATATGTTGATATTCCCACAGGTGTCATTGGCATTGATCAGGTTTCCATTCTTGACTTTGTTCAAGACACAAATCAAGATAATGTTAGAGAACCTCCCATTCAAGAAATTATTCTAAAAGAACAAACTCTACCATCTCAAGAACCTATGCCATTAAGAAGATCTACTAGAGAAAGGAGAAGTGCGGTGCCAGATGACTATATTGTATTTCTCCAAGAACATGAGGTTGACATTGGAATGATGGAAGATGATCTGATCAACTTCCGTCTAGCCATGGAAAGTTCTAATTCTCAGAAGTGGATTGATGCCATGAATGAGGAGATTAAGTCCATGAAGGACAATGACATATGGGATCTTGTCCCATTGCCAAAAGGTGCAAAACCCATTGGTTATAAATGGATATTTAAGACCAAAAGGGATTCGAAAGGTGATGTGGAAAGGTACAAAACTTGTTTTGTTGCAAAGGGCTTCACAAAAAAGGAAGGCATCGACTATAAAGAAACTTTCTCTCCGGTTTCCTCGAAAGATTCTTTTAGGACTATAATGGCATTGGTGGCGCATTTCGATCTTGAGTTACATCAGATGGATGTAAAAACGGCATTTCTCAATGATAACATTGATGAAACAATCTATATGGTGTAACCGAAAAACTTTGTGGTGGGAGACCCAAAGAATATGGTTTGTAAACTTAAGAAATCCATCTATGGGCTCAAGCAAGCATCTCGACAATGGTATTTCAAGTTTCATCAAGTAATCATCTCATTTGGTTTTAAGATGAATTTGGTCGATGATTGTATATACCATAAGTTTTGTGGGAGTAAGTATATTTTTCTAGTTTTATATGTCGATGACATTTTGCATGCCAGTAACGATGTAGGCATATTGCACGAAACCAAGAGATTTTTGACTAAGAATTTTGAGATGAAAGATCTTGGTGACGCCTCTTTTGTGTTGGGCATACAGATACACCGAGATCGCTCTCGGGGTACTTTAGGATTATCACAAAAGGGTTATATCGAAAAGGTTCTTAAGAGATATGGCATGCATGATTGTAAACCAGGTGATACCCCTGTGGCTAAGGGGGATAAATTTAGTATTAGTCAGTACCCTAAGAATGATTTTGAGGAAAAAGAAATGCAAAATATTCCTTATGCATCAGTAGTGGGGGAGTCTGATGTACGCTCAGGTATGTACACGTTTGGATATTGCGTACATTGTTGGGATGCTAGGCAGATACTTAAGCAATCCAGGAATGGACCACTGGAAATCAACAAAACGGGTATTGCGTTCCTGATAGAGAACAAAAGACTACATGCTCACATATCGGAGGACAGATCAGCTTGAGATCATTGGGTATACTGACTCTGATTTTGCTGGATGCCAAAATAGTGTGAAATCTACGTAGGGTTATGTTTTTCTGCTGGCTAGGGGTGCTATCTCTTGGAAGAGTGCTAAACAGTCTCTTATAGCCTCTTCTACCATGGCGGCAGAGTTCATAGCATGTTATGAGGCGTCCAACCACGGAATATGGCTGTGAAATTTTGTCACGGGATTGAGGATAGTGGATATTGTTGAAAGACCACTTAAGTTATTTTGTGACAATAAGGCAGCAGTCCTATATTCCACAAACAACAGGAGCTCAATGAAATCTAAGCATATAGATATCAAGTTTCTAATTGTCAAAGAAAGAGTTCAGAGTGGACAATTGTCTATAGAACACATCAGTACAAACTCCATGGTTGCGGATCCGCTTACTAAGGGATTGCCACCCAAAGTGTTTCATGAACACACTGCTCGTATGGGTGTCATATCTTTTCAGGATATTCAGTTTTAGTGGGAGTTTATAATTTTTTAGTGTTTCAGTGATATAAACATATTTCGGTGGTTTCGGTTTAGGGATATTTAAAGTTATTTTCAGCAGAAATAAAGTTTGGTTCATTTACACTCTAATTTTGGATATGGTATGGTCTCACTAAGGTTTCAGGAGGACCAGTTGGAAATAGGCATGTTAAGATCACAATGCATGTAATTTCCATGTTACACATCCACATCATGGTCCATGTCATTCAGTTAGATCGACATGTGTGACCAATGATAGGTCGAGTTACGTCAAGTGTAACAAAAGCCGCTTTGATCCTATGTTGATATAATTGATGGACCGGATTGGATACAGATACATTTCAGTAATGACAGCAAAGATGAGCTCAATTTACAATACATAATTATAAAGTTACACATATAGCCCAAGTGGGAGATTGTTGGATCCTTAATCCAACATTGGGCTTATATGTGAAACAATTATGTGTTACGGACTGTCGAATGATTAAGCCCACTTTAAAATTGATCAAATAAGGTTTAAGTTATTTGGTCTTAAATGTAGCTAATAAGGTGTGGCCCTTTAATGTGTAGATACTTAAGAGTAATTCTATTTTTATGATGGGCTAAAATAAAAATACTAAATAGATAATAGGGTTTATTATCTATATATATTGTGGTTATGGTCCCTAGATCATACGTACGTATCTTGTCTCTGTTGAGCCCCCATCATCACAGAGAACAGAGAGAGAAGGCATAAAGGATTCTCTAAAGAAATACGTGTTGATCTAGAAGGCCAACCACTCGAGCACAAACACACGTTATGGATTCAGGTACGCTTCCACATATTAATTTATTGATTCTTGGTGATACGACATGAATGATCCTAGGGTTTATGGTTGTTTGGAACCAACAAGAACTAACACCAAGGTCTCAAGAATTTTATACAAACATTGGAAAAGCAAACAAAGACTTTGGTGGCGTTATAAATCAGGTTTGTGCTTATAAACATTTGTTGAGTTGCTTATTTATACATCATATATACACAAATTTGGAATATTTTGAAAGTTATATTTCATAATATAATTAGAACATTAAGGTCTCGTTTGATTCAGGTATTAGGATCAGTGGGATTAAGAATATTTTACTACTAAAATTAGTAAAAGATAAATACATGAACAAAATAGCATTTCATGTATTAGACATTACCCCAGTGGAGTAAATGTCTTGCCATTTGTGATAGTGTGTAATATTTAAATCATGCCATTTTTAATCTTGCTAAGTAAAAGAAAATTTATAATTAGGCATTGTCAAGTAGTTATGAATGATCACCAAAATGCGTAAAATCATAAAGTTCTTTGTTGAGTTAGTCAATGGCTGATCGTATTTAATTAAATTATTACACTGCTGCTTACTTTGATTTTCCTCCGCGCCTTACTATTATTATGAGAATATCTTGGGGCAGCACTAAATGGTAAATTAAGAAACAAGAACTTATTTTTTGGGGACAAATAGTGTTCGAAAAATTACAAAATGTTTATTATGAAGCTTCACTTGATGTTTTAGTTATGGAATCTTTGAAATGTGGACTTTAATGAATGCAATTTTTTTTCAATTATAATCAATCAACACATTTCAGTGGTGAAATCCATCTTTCATACATTCCTACCTTGAATGAGATGTTTAGTAGATGATAATGAATCAGTGGTCACCATTTCTATGCTTTTCAAAATTTAACTTCTCTTTGTTTTTTTAGTATTTTCCTTTCATCGTATTTGAATTGTGTACTTTGATTTTAAAAATTCTGGTGCAAAGCAGTCTATTAACATCTCTTTACATTTGACATAATCCAATTCCACAATTTTAAAATTCCACAAAACATGTAGGTGATGTGCAATTCCATATTTATTCATTGTGTTGAAAAAGATTACCTGAAAATCAAGTGCAAAGATGCTAGATCTTGTGATTGCCGCAATGAAAGAAAGAAGAATCACTTCAAAAGTTAGTCCAATAAAAAGTCTAAACACATGAGTAAAGAGAAGCATGATAAGTATGACAATTCTAAAAAGAAAGAAGCTTGGAACAAGCCATATCATAAGAAGAAAACCTGGAAGTACATAAATAAACGCAATGAAAACCTGGAAGTACGTAAAGAAAAGTTTAATAAATGCTTTATTTGTAAGAAACCAGGTCAGTATGCTAGAAACTGTCCCAGTAGTGCAAAAAAGGAACAATTCATGGTGTGTCTAAAGAAGCTATTGCCAGATGTTGATGACTCTGATCTAGAGTCAGTCCTATCACTTGAAGATGAGGTATCCCCAGATACAATCATGTCTATTGCTTACACTGATGAATCAGGCACAGAAAATGAATAAAGCAGTGTTAGCTCTGATGATACAGAATACCCATCTATCCATACAGTTTACCAAATTATTCCTTACAACCCAAGCCTGTCTATGTTACCGAACATTCTTTCACCCACAACCAAAATTCATGTCCTTTTAGAATCATATGGTAAACCACTTTGGTTATTGCATATTTTGACATATGTAGTGCAACTAGAACACTGATGTATCCAAAAGTCCTGCCATCATCCCATTGGACAAAATGTGATGTTGGTTTCGAGGGCGTAAATGGGTAGATTTTTGTGGTCGAAAAAAGAAGCAAGTCAATACAAGTTCAAATTTTCCTAGGAGTTTCAATTTGTTATAAGATATATGGAACTAAACTTCCTGAAAGGGACTTGCTCATAGGATTTGATATCCTTCATCAAATTCCTAATCCCATATGGTCTGCAGATGGTTTACGTTTTAAGAACTACTTTTTGCCCTAGATTCCTCCTTAAAACCTTTGTGAGAACCCGCGTTCTCGAAGCCCGGAGGTCCTCGTGAGCGGCAATTTCGTTGTTGTTTTGAAAATTGGGTTTTGAAAAGAATAAGAATCGCGAGTTTGCTTTACTAAACAAACAAAAAAGGTTTGTGTAAAAGAGACGTATTTATGGACTAAATATCCTCTTATACACAATGTATGCGAAACCAGTTGATTCGAAGGTTCGGGGATTAAGTTACAAATCGGGAAGGTGTTAGGCACCCAATTCGCCCTTTCGGTCTCTTGAGTAGGATATGCGCATTATAATTCAGTTCTTGCATGCTATTATTATTACTTTACAACTTTTCGTGCTTGCTTTAGAAACCAGGATTTTGGGGATGGGATGAAAACGATGTGTTTCTTAGTTTGCCCAGAATTTTGAAAATAAGTGTGTGTGTGTGTGATTTGGAAAAGAGAGTTTGATAATAGTAGATGGAATAAAACAAATGATTTTGTAAAGTATTGGGCTTTTCAGAAACTTATTTGATGTGGAATATTATATTCGATGTGATATGAGGCGAGTTAACTGATCGTATACCATGGTCTATTGATTAAACCAGTATAGATGGCACTAGTGCTCTTATAATCGAGTATTCATCACATACACACCGCAATCTATGAATTAGATTGAATATATAGCAATTATCGATTCCTTCGTATAACAATGCCGTTAATCCGGGCTTTTGAAAAAGTAAGAAAATAATAATACTATTTTGGAATTGGATTAGGGTTTGTTATACGCCTTTGGTTTTGAAAAACAATTTGAAAAAGGGTTTTGAAAAGCTATCAAGTGATAGAAATTATGCAGACAAGAATATGAATTATAAGACTGACGAATAAATAAAAGAAGAGAGAGAAAATTATAGCTGAGCCTCCTTGGAGGGAGAGAATAAGGGTATCTTGGTGTGTACCACGAAATCCCCTTGATTGTTGATGATAAATATGAATGGAGGGGGGGTCTATTTATAGTTGAAAAAATGCTTGGAGAGCAAGAAAAGAGATTGCAACTAGGACTCTTGGAGCTTATCGCAAAGCCTTTCCACCGTTGGATTATGCTAATTTTTTAATATGTGTTGGGAATATAAGTTTCCTATATCGTGTCATAATTCGGGAAGGCCTCCTTTTGCTCTGATTGGTACGAAGAGTTTGTTTCTGTGTGGGAAAGGTACTTGTTGTAGACAAGGTTACTTTTTTGCACTAAAATTCAAGTTCTCACTATTTGATAATGCTGAATTTTGGATATATATTTCCAATATAAGTCTTTTAGACCCTGTAAAAATTTGAAGATGATCGGAGTTCGGGAAGGACTCGGTCTCTTTGGATTGGTATAAAGAGTTTGTTCCTGCATAGGAAACGTACTTGCGTACAACAACATTGACAATTGAACTTCTAGCCATTATATTATTTTAATTTTTGGATATGTATTGCCAGTAGAAGTCCTCTAGAATATGAAAAAAATTGGAGACGATCGGAGTTCGGGAAGGACTCGGTCTCCCCAGATTGGTACAAAGAGTTTCTTCCCGTATAAGAAACGTACTTGCGTACAACAACCTCGACAATTGAACTTCTAGCTAGTGGATTTTCCTGAATTTTGGATATGTTTTCCTTCCAAATGTTTTCTCTCTTGTTTCCAAATTTGAGATCGATCATAATTCGGGAAGGCCTCTATTTATTTTAATTTTCTACGAAGGACATTTTGACTATAATTGCACAATAAACAAATTGATTCTTGAGGATCCCATGTCCGACAAAGATGAAATTTGAATATGTTCTTCCCATGATAATACCTATCTACTAACCAAACTTCAGACCATTTTAACTTTGAGAAGACCTCCATTTGATCACCCGAAACAAACTCATGATTTTCTGAATTTTCGGAGATCCGATCGTCGGATCGAGCTGATTTTCGAGTATACTACTCCTTATGGTAATGTCTAACAACTCTCAAAGTTTGAAGATGATCCGAAATGCATAACTATCCTTTCACAAGTTTTCAGGAGTTTTGACGGTTTTCTGTTCCAGCAGTTTTCGATAATTTTGTAACTTCTCATCCGGGGTCCTTTGGGCTTTCTTTTTTGACCTGTATCGCATGTGTATGGTATGTATGCATCTATGAATGCTTATGCATGCATGTATGCCTATTTTCTTAGAGTTTGAGATTCTTGCAAGAGTCGCAAAATGAGGTGTTCACAACCTCTATCAGTTAACCAAATCCATAAACCTTAACCGTCATATTGAACCATCTCCTGAACCACATATACCCATGCCTTTAGCCCATAACCTATCTATTGATTCCATTTGACAAAGCCTGATCCAATCTTTGTGTGCAAAATCTCATGATGAGTTTTTGCAAAAATGCAGTAATCCTCTTTGGCAGAATCCCAAGTTCTTTGTTTCTCTGCCTTTCAAGAAACACGAAGACATTAACCCCACTCGAGCAACCCACGCATGAATGAATCTTGAGCATTTTTCCCTCGCAATTCAAGAAGTTAATTCTCTTCAGAGTCAGGGACTGATTGAAGAAATTACTTTCCCTTGGGCATGTGAAGCTTTCTTTGTGAATAAAAGATCTGAGCAAATTCGAGGAAAGCTTAGGTTGGTTATCAATTACCAGTGCCTTAATCATTTCTTGGCCAGCGATAAGTTTCACCTACAACCCCATATTGCTCGTGACTTGCTTAATTTCCCGGATGTCCCTACTTCAGTCAAGCAAGTCCAACAATTTTTTGGATTAGTAAACTACATGGCTCAGTTCATTCCCAAAGTTTCAAAGTTTACTTCTCCTCTCACCGGTTTACTTAGGAAGTCTCCTCTACCTTGGTCAAAGGTCCACACTGAAAGTGTCAAAGCTTTAAAAGGCTTTACTGCTGAACTTCCTACTCTAAAAATTCCTTCTACTGGTATGCATATCTTACAAATGGATGCAAACGATAAGTTTTTGGCTGCCATTTTAATTGAAGAAATTGACAAGAAAAGAAATTTCTGTGGATATAAAAGTCGCAAGTTTAAGCCATCCGAGTTACACTATCACTCGACGTTCAAAGAGATCCTTGCTGTTAAACGTGGGATTGAGAAATTTCAATTTCATCTAATAGGTCATCATTTCAAAGTAGAAATGGATATGACCTCTTTTCCAAAAATGCTGCAATTCAAACAAAAGATGATTCCTCATTCGCAGCTCTTGCGTTGGTCAGATTGGTTCTCACAATGGTCCTTTGATGTCATACATGTCAAGGGAAAAGATAACATCATTGCTGACTTCTTTTTATGACCACCTGTCCACATGATGCAACCCCCCATAGCCATCCTATGTATCTATCCGGTTTTTCCCGTTGACTTCTAGGATGATAGCCCTTCAATGTCACACCTTCTAGCAGGAATCCAAAATGAAATCCTCAGATACAGTCTTCAAGCAAGAGATGGCGACCTTTGTTATAAGTTTCTTGAAATCACAGTTAGAAGACATGGTTTAACATTCAGAGGTCTCAAATGTCACCCAAGATATATGTTATGTTCTTTGTTCCATATTCATTACCCAGCACGGGGTTCCAAAGCCAGCACTTTGTTTCTTATGGTATCTCACCATGAGACATACTGTTGCCTTTTTATTTGATGCTCCAGGGTGGTTTATATTCGTATATCAACCTTGCCTTTGAAGAAGCGTAGGTCCGTTATTATGAGTTTGGTGGTCCATTTGTGATGCATACCGCTACATTTTTGTCATGGTTCAAACACCTTTGTCAATGGTAGGATGACCTTTGCACACATCATGTCAGATATGTCCTTATAAAGTTCCATGGTCCGTTAAGATCTTTACTTGAAAATAATGAGCATCCAAATGCTAAAATTGTTCAATGCTACTCATACAATCTTGCAAAAATGGCAAAAGAACATTATAATGTTGACTGGGTGTCTTTTCTCCAATACATTTGCGATTGCAATCATGTTGACATAACTTAAATCCTAGAAGCAGTTAAGTTTGGTCTCCGACCTTGGAATGATGATGATCAGTTATATGAGCAGGTAGCAACTCAGTTGTTCTAGTATAGTGAAAACCATTATTGGGATACCGGAGAACAAAGCACAAATATCGATTCAGATGACTCAGAAGGCCACCCAGGTGTGTGAACTAAGAGTGAACTCACTGTTGGCAACGTCACGACAAAAGTGCTTAGGATTCCATTTGCTTTACTACCTATACTGTTTACTGTAATTTGGCTTGTTTTATCTTTTGTGTTTCTCGAGAAGTATCTTTTGCTTTTTCAAAATTGTATTAGTTTGAGTGTGTGGTTGTTATTGGCCCTGGCTATCTATATAAGGAGCCTCTTAGTTCTTGTTTGAGGGGTTTTTTTTTGGAGTTTGTTTGGTTTTATAAGCTGTTTGGTTCGCTACTGTTGTAATTCCCCGTTTGTGTAATAAACGTTTGATGTTTGCTTAAACTCTTCTCTTCTACTGTTCCACTTGTTTGTCTTACTATTCCGGTAGTTGGTCGTCCGTAGCGACTTATATCTATTAATTGGTATCACATAACTAGATTATAGATGGTATACATATATACCATATATATATATGTATATGGTATACATTTCAGGAGTAAATTATATGCATCTCGTGGTTTTATATTATTTTTGATATTGCACGTGGTGTGTGTTTGACTAGATATATTTTTATAGAAAAAAAATTTATAGTTCCTACTGAGTCCATGTTTAGCTCACTCCCATTTTTCAAAATAGTTTTGCAGGTACACTCTCTAGGTTGATGCACATTAAAATTTAGTTACCTCTGATGACCCCGAAACCGTATTAGTCTCCCTTGGAGGGACGACTTGACTTTTATGTGTAACTTTAAGTTAATTCTATTTATATTAAGTAAGTGTTGTTTAATAAATGGTTTATGCAATTGAAGAGGCGATATAATGTTAATTATGGTAAATTGTTGCTGATTATTTACTATTTTGAGAACTACATTAATGCAGTAGAATTTATTATTTGTTATGAAGATTGTGGTTGAGTTTTATTTGAGAAATGATATGATAGAGCACTTATACAGGTCTTGGATATTAGTAAAACATAGGAGACCATGCCTAATTATTTTGAAAAATCTAAGCTACACATTCATGTGTTTATATTATTTTATTTATTTATTTTACTCATACCATTTTATAAAATGAGTAATTCCTTGAAAAATATTTTTAACTAATTATTAATTTCTAAAATTTTAATATCACCTGATGTCAACATACGGCACCCTTGACAAACCAATCCTAGAGGTGAAAATCTCTAAACAGGATTTGGGGCATCACAGATAATCTAGATGAATTCATGATTCGACAAATATAAATGATCACAACATATTTCATAAATATGAATTAATGATCTAAATCCCGAATCACAATTTCCGAGTTAAAGTATATTCGATATATGCACTTCCTCTAGAATGTACAATATTAACATATAATTTGATGCTGGAAGTTGGGTTCACGCGGATGGTACCTACTTATGCATATTCACACAAAGATAGTTAAGATGCTACAACTATACAACAATGACTATATGCACATGTAACCTTCTTAATTCACATTAAAATTGATAAGGATTCTTAGGGCCCGTTCGGTAGCGTTTTTAGAACCCGTTTTTGTTTTTTGAGTTCAAAAACGGATAAAAAATGCGTTCGGTGGGATATTGACAAAAACGCGAAAAACGTTTTCGGAAAACGAATTCAAGTTTAAAGCATAAAACGCAAAAACGCCAAAATGACGTTTTCACCATTTTCAGTCTTGTAATCTTCATTTTCACTGTTTTCGTTCTCGGAAAATGTTTTCACTATTTTCGTTCTCGGAAAATTCATTTTCTCATTTTCATTTTCTGAAAACATTCTCGGAAAACATTCTTCGAAAACGTTACCGAACGGGCCCTTAATGATCAAAGAAAGTTACACAAAACTCATATTATTCAAAATTTAATTCAACTTTAGGAAATTTAGCAGTTTATACATAGTATATTTATATTTAGAAATTTCTCCACCATCTATAATCTAGTTATGTTTAATAACATAATCCTTTGGTTATTAACACATGCACGAACCATTTCATAAAACATCTTGTCTATTTAAGCATGCACGTAAACTTATTAACTTAAACAATTTCTTATATTCATAAAACCCAATTTAGTGGTTTCTTTAGAAATCATGTCTTAATTATTTATTTTATAAACAAGACTTGATCCACGCAAATCCTTCAACAAATCTAACTATTTACTCATACATGTACATATATGAACCTGAATTGACATGTATAAATGAAACGTAAGAAATCATTAAACTTTTAAACAATTTGGTTCACAAGAGAACAAAATTTAACCCCTACCTCAATAATTTCAAAGTATAAATGAAGTTTGATGATCCAATTGCCAATATCCCAAACTTCTCCTCCAAAGAACAAAAAATCTCAAGTATAATGAAGATGATGAGGACCAAATCTATAAATTCTTCCCTTAATACACAATTTGCGCTATGATTTTACAAAATTTCCCCAAATCTCCCAAGTTTTCTCCTCCCTCTTTCTCTCTCTACCCTTATTCCATATTCTAGGTTTCTCCTCTAACCAAATGGGGTGTAAAAATGACTTATTTATGTGTCAAACAAGTCAAAAAACATAAAACCCTGTTTTATACATAACCATGATTGATCATGGTCAATAAAATTGCCAACACCCGAAAGATGATTCCATGGTCGATCATGGTTCCTGAAGTTTAATTAATTACTATTTTCTACCCCAAAATTTAACTCAAACATGCTTTAAAAAATACTTTTATTTAGTTACCTAAGATAGTATGTTACGCTGCAATTGCTGATAAACTTGTACAAAGGGGCAAATGTTTTTATACGGACAAAGATAAAAAAGATACACAAGCTAGTTTCATGCAGTTACATTTGAACATTGTTAGTTTACCTATACAATCCTAATATAACATTTATGCAGGGATAAGATTTCAATCGGTATATAATCCACAAATTTTAACAACTAAAGTTGTGTCCTTACTACTAATATCCTTATTCATCATTGTTTTACAAGTGAAGCTCCACCCAGATTTGGATGCCTGCAGTTTAGCTCCAAATCAAACCACTGGTTCATTATATTTAAACACCACACCCCCACCAAACCATATGATTAGCTTGTTCATCTTATCTCCCACCCGTCAACCCCCAAGAAAATAAAACCTAACCCTAGAGTACCCACACTTCAGTGAACAACCTGAAAAGTGTAGATTCATGTAGAATGATTCATATGAAAATATAAAAATTAGTCAATCAGTGGCACATCAAATATCAAAGCCGAAACTCATTAGTTAACCCATATATTTTAAACAGTAAAAGGTTTCATTTGTTATTACCATTACATTTGTAAAGGGGGGATTTTACATCTGAGAGCTCATTAAAGAATGAGAAAATTCAATGTGCAACTGTTGGGCATTTTTTAAAGGTATAATCAGGAGAAGACAAAGGAAAAGGGATTATTAGTTTCTGCGCGCTCACATTAGTAAAGGAGGGAGATTTTACATTTGACAGCTCATAGAAAGAGAATACCAATGTTCAACTGTTGGGCATTTAAAATTTTAAAGGTATAACCAGGTGGAGGATTAAGGATTGAGATTTTGCATATGAGATCTGTCTGAGAATGAGAAATTCCACCGTCCAACTGTTGCGCATTTTGAAAGGCATGACTAGGTAAATGGAGGAAAGTTTTGCTTCTAAAAGCTTATCTAAGAATGGGAAATTCCCGTGTTCAAATGGAGCCATTTTAGATGGTACAACCAGATGATTTCAGCTGTTAATGCATCCCTAGAAAAGCTTTGATCTTTCAAATAGAAGTATCACAGGTTTAAGTTAAGAGTCAGCATATAAGACCATATGGACTTCCACTGAGTTAATAAATCTAGTCTTTAATGCTTCTTTTGTTGGAGAACCGTAAGTCCCATCTAGTAAATTGCTAATTCAATCTTCAGTGTCGCTAACCTTTTCTTTCTTAATAGTTTTCTTCCTTGTCTATGTAAGCATGATTATGGTAATACAAAGCCATTATAATACAATGTTAAAAGAACATACACAAAAAAGTGATCGCGTTTTAACTCAAGGAAATAAAATAAAAAAGTAAATGTTGAGACTACAAATCACACGTTGGGAAATCGAATCTAAGTCTCGCGAAGCAACATATAACATAAAGTGGCCACTCTACCCATTGGCAGTTGGTTTTGGGTTGGATGCTCAAGCACATCCAATGTTCTATTCATTGGCCAAATGGATTGTTTCAGGCCCGATGGATGAGAAGATAGCCAATTTTGATTGCCAAGCATTATAGTGTTCTGTAATTTTTTTAGTTTTGCTAAATTGTGAAGGGACATGGAAGTAAAATTTCAAAACTAGGCTCATTGTATAGATATGCCCATCAATATGAACAACAGGGAAATATATACACAAAACATTACTTGCTAGCTTTTAATATCTTTTTTGACATAATGAAACAAAAGAAACCAGTTAGATGAACCGAATCAAAAAATGCTAAGCAACACAATAACACCAATATTAAGACGTGGATTCCTCATAAAGATGGTTGAAATGCAAGGAGGAAGATGACGAAAATAAGGAACACAAGTTTTCTCTATGTTAACACAAATTTGGGGTGCTTTTACAATAAATGTTTCTGAAAATTCAAATACTATAAAAAGAAGATATGCAATATAAAATTTTAAGTACCTCTATACCAAACTTGTAATACCCCGTTGGTTCATTCGATGTTAATCATGTTCCTTAAATCGGATTTAAGTCAAATTCTAGCTTTTAGTGGTTATTTTTTATCCTGAGTGCTTTTTGATGATTCGGACAATTCATGCAAGTCATTTAAGTCATATTACATACGTGTGTAGGCTTTAAATGTACTTTGGGTAAACGTAGCAAAGTTTGGAGCGCTAACGACAAGAATTAGAGAATTCGGAGTTTGAAATCTATTTGTTCGATTTGGAACCTTAATTATTGTGTTGTGAACTATTCCATAGTCATTTATACCTCATTATATCCCTCTTGTATGTCCTAATACCTTGCCAAAGCATTGGATTGAGTTTGGAAGAATTTGTTATAGTATAAAGAGAAGAAAGGGAGAACAATGTTGTAGGATTTGGTGAACTAGTCTTGACCTAGTTCCCATCTCATTCTATTTATATAACAAAGAATATTGATAATTACAGAATGGTCCCTATAATATACAATAATACTAGACTAGCCACATATCTACATAAGTAGCACTTACAACACTCCCCTTCAAGCTGGTACGAAAATATCTAACATACCCAGCTTGCCTAATATAGTTTGTAAAGAAACCTTGTTCACCCCCTTGGTTAACACATCAGCTAACTAGTTACGAGTATTAACGTAAGGAGTACAAATCAATCCATAAGATGCTTTGTCCTATCGTGTTGGACTGGATTGTGGGCGATACTGATTGCCGCCTTGTTGTCATAATATAAGCTCATTGGCTCATGCACTGGGTGCCCCAACTCGGTGAGCATAGTTCGTAACCACAATAACTCATAAACTCCAAGTGCCATAGATCTGAACTCAGCCTCGGCACTAGATCTGGCGACTACCGACTGTTTCTTGCTATGCCAAGACACAAGATTCCCACCAACAAAAGTACAATACCCTGATGTAGATCACCTGTCTATAACTGACCCTGCCCAATCAGCATCGGTGTAGGCTTCAACCCGCAAATGACCATGGCAGCCAAATAGAATTTCCTTCCTAAGAGAACCCTTAAGATAACACAAGATCTGATATGCTGCCTCAAGGTGAGGGGAACGGGGAGCATGCATAAACTGACTAATTACACTGACAGCATATGAAATATCTGGCCGTGTAAGTGAGAGATATATCAATCTCCCAACTAATCGCTGAAATCTCCCAATATCTTCTAATAGCTCACCATCCTCCTCATTAAGCTTGTGATTTTGGTTAATCGGAGTCTCTACAGGTTTAGCACCGAGCTTGCCTGTTTCGGTTAACATGTCAATAACATACTTTCTTTGAGAGATAAACACTCCTCTATTAGATCTGCACACCTCAATGCCAAGAAAGTATCTCAGAGATCCGAGATCCTTACTCTCGAATTATGTGCCCAAGAATTTCTTCAACCGATATATTTCTTCCGGATCATCTCCCGTGACCACAATATCATCCACATACATAATAAGAGCTGTAGTTCGATCATTGCACCTTTTGACAAAGAGAGTATGATCTGCTTGACTTTGTTTGTATTCTCCCCTTTTCATGGCTGAACTGAACCTTTCAAACCAGGCTCGAGGCGATTGCTTAAGCCCATATAGAGCCTTTTTTAGCTTGCACACCAAATTCTGATCATCTACAAGTTTAATTCCCGGAGGCATGGTCATATACACCTCTTCATGCAAATCGCCATGAAGGAAAGCGTTCTTCACATCAAGCTGAAATAACGGCCAAGATAAATTTGCTGCCAATGAAATGAGAACACGTATGGAGTTCATTTTGGCAACAGGCGCAAATATCTTATGGTAATCAATTACATGAGTCTGAGTATAACCTTTTGCAACAAAACGGGCTTTGTACCTCTCAATTGTCCCATCAGCTCGATACTTCACCGTATATACCCATTTGCAGCCAAATGGTTTTTTTTCTTTTGGCAACTGAACAATATCCCAAGTACCATTCTTTTCAAGAGCTTTCATTTCCTCAAGCATTGCTTCTTTCCACTGAGTTTGTTTAAGGGCATCTGAAACTTTAGAAGGGACAGATACAAAGGAAACAGATGACGTAAAAGCTTGATAGGAATGTGATAATTTGTCATACGATACAAAGTGGGATATAGGATATTTAGCATAAGTACGTGTTCCTTTACGAATGGCAATAGGAACATCATGATCAAGAGAGGGATTACCTGGAGAAGAGGAAACTTCTTGGTCGTGGGGAGAGACAATAGATTGTTTTTCTCGTCTCGTGTATACTTTTAGAGGCTGATGCTCCATTTGAGGAGTGGGAACAGTAATAAGGCAGCTCTCCCCCTGAGGAGAAACGGTAACAGACGGAACAGTAACAGGCGTCTCTACACCTGTAACAGGAATAGACAATGGAATTTCCTGTAAATCAGCACTCCCCCCTATAGAGAATGCCTGGTAATGGTGAAGTACGTAATTGACTCAAAGAAGGTGACATCCCGAGAGACAAAACGACGACGAGAACCAGGATCATAGCAACGATAGCCCTTTTGAGCAGCTGAATACCCGAGGAAGATGCAAGGGATTGCTTTCGGATCCATTTTGTCTTTTCTATGGTGGATATGAACATAACAAATACAGCCAAATACTTTTGGAGGGATAGGGAAGACCGATGTATGACCATACAAAACAGAGGCGGGAGACTCAAGGTTAAGAACCTTAGATGGCATTCGATTGACAAGAAAAGTAGCTGTTAGGACAGCATCAGCCCAATACGATTTTGGGACCCCCATACCAATAAGAAGGGAACGACTCACTTCTATAATATGACGGTGCTTTCTCTCAGCTACCCCGTTTTGTTGTGGGGTATCAGCACACGAGGTTTGATGAAGTATCCCATGATCAGAAAAAAAGGTGGCAAGGCTATTAGACATAAATTCCCCCCATTATCAGATCGAAGAACTTTTAAAGGACGACCAAACTTAGTACACACCATTTTATGAAACACCTGAAAGACTGACTGTACTTCATCCTTTGTTTTTAGAAGATATAGCCACGTATAGTGACTAAAGTCATCGACAAACACAATAAAATATCGAAAACCAAGTAAGGAAGTAGTTTTTTCGGGACCCCACACGTCTGAATGAACAAGTTGCAAAGGGGCAGTACTTTTATTAATAGTAATAGGATAAGATACACGACAATGTTTTACAAGAACACACGGTTCACAATTTAACTCAAAAAAACCTACACTAGAAAACTGAGGAAGCACATGCTTCAAAACGGAAACAGGAATATGACCTAATCTATTATGCCATCGCATTAACAGATCTCTATTGACACCACTATTTGCTACACTAGACTTAGTAGCACCAAAAACAGCTTTGACCCGAGAATCCATCAAATACAATCCATTGTCTTCATGCCCACTTCCAATCGTCTTCCTCGTCTTCAAGTCCTGAAAGACACAATGAGAAGGAAAGAAGGTCACACTACAATTCAATCTTTTGTAATGGAACTAACAGACAAAAGAGGTGTGCTAAGGTTGGGAACATGAAGAGCAGAGGATAACGTAAGATTATCTGAGACATGAACGTTTCCTTTTCTCGCAATGAAGGATAAAGAGCTATCTGCAAGAGTAATTTTTTCCCTACCCGAGTATAAAGTGTATGAGGAGAAATCAGAAGCCATACCAGTCATATGATCGCTAGAACCTGAATCAATAATCCAGGTTCTTCCATCAGAAGATGTGGAAGCATGATGTGCCGAGGGATTAGTACCTGACTGGACTGGTTGTGATGCTGAAGAAGATGCGGAAGCGTTCTGGTATGCAGCTGCAACCATTCGGCATATCTGCTCCATATCTATTCCAGGTGGGAGGCCAGGAGCATCAACAGTAGTGGCAAAAGCATTATTGGCCTTAGGTGGAGGACGAGAAGAAGCTTGCTTGGATTTTCCAGCCACTTGTTTCTTGTCAAAATTAGCCGGACGGAGATGTGGATGCAAATTCCAGCAAGTTTCCTTAGTGTGGCGTGGACGTTCACAATGAGTACACACTAAGTGGCTCTTATCATCGAATCGCCCCCTTCGTGAGACAAGAGCAGCCCTTTCTGAGAATGGTGTAGCAACTTCTACCCTAGGGTTCATGGCCTTCCTCCTGCTTTCTTCACTTTGGATGTAGTTAAACACCTCTTTAATAGTAGTCGGAACTGGATACTGACCCAACACTTGTGCTCGAGCATTTTCATATTAAGGATTCAGTCCTCCCAAGAACTGAAAAATTCTGGTCCTCTCCACAAAGGCTTTAAACGCTTTAGCATCGGCTGTGTTTGTAGGAAAGAAGTCCTGGTAATGATCAGACTCGTCCCATTTAGCCCGTAAGGCCTGGTAGTATGCAGAGAGGGACTGTTTTTCTTGTTTAAAGTGGGCAATTTCCTGTTGAAGCTCATATAGCCTAGAAAAGTTTCCAGTAGATGAATATGTATCTTTAATAGCATCCCACAATTCCTTCACAGTTTCAGCAAATAGGAACCCCCTACTTATCTCCGACTCCATCGATCTGAGAATCAATCCTTTGACATAGGCATTGTCACCCCGCCACTCGGCACGTTTGGGATCTCCCTCGGCAGGAATGGTAACAGTTCCTTCAACATGATCAATCACTCTTTGACCTGTCAGACTAATCAAAGCAGATTGAGACCATTCAAGGTAGTTGTGATCGTTCAACTTAACTGTGGTGATGCAATGCCCAGGGTTGAATTCGGTTGGACCCCTAAATTTCGTAGTCACTTGACTCAAAGAGCTTAGGGTTTCCTCAGACATATTCGATTCAGGCATTCTATCAAACAGCTATAGGGCTTACGTTGACACAAGTCAAGCAATAACCAACTACTATAGAGAAACACTTCTCAAATACCTACTGATGAATACTTCACCAACAAACAAACACAGGTGTACACACACCCCAAAAGATTAAGACTTACACAATTCAGATAGTACGCATACCAGATCTAGAAGCACGAACTGAGGTAAAGCACGAACTAGGGCGAAATCGCAGAAAAACAGATTGAAACACGAACAAAGACGAACACAAGTCAAAAGCACGAACAGATTGAAATACGAACAGATCTAGAAGCACGAACAGTTGGATCCGCGTAGTCGTGAAAGTATTAACTTTGTGGAAGGATTACTTTCCTCTAAGGCTCTGATACCATGTTAGAGTATAGAGAGAAGAAAGGGAGAACAATGTTGTAGGATTTGGTGAACTAGTCTTGACCTAGTTCCCATCTCATTCTATTTATATAACAAAGAATATTGATAATTACAGAATGGTCCCTATAATATACAATAATACTAGACTAGCCGCATATCTACATAAGTAGCACTTACAACAGAATTATCGTAAATCTAGTCATATCGTAATTTCGTTATAATTCTAACACAGGTGTGGGTTTTGGGTCATAACTTCTTTGTACGATGTCCAAATGGATCCCCGTTTATGCCATTGGAAATCTAATTTGATTATCTACAACTTTCATGTTTGGCCGAGTCCAAATTCTCGCATCTTCAAGGTCAACGCAATAGCTGAAGTCAACAACATGCTGTTTTTTAGAACAGTATGCTGTTGGAGATGCCTAGATAAGGGTGTGGGGACTATCCCGAAATGACCTAGGGATAGCATGTTGTTGATAAAATAGCATGATGTTGGTCCTTAAACAGCATGCTTTTGTCCTTAAGCATCAGATTCTTATTTTCTTTTCTTCCCCTTTTCTCTTAATTTTTCTTATACACCATCAAAGCTTCAGAGAGAGAGAGAGAGATAGAGAGAGAAATGGGGAAATTTTGGGATATTCTTGAGAGAATCACCATCCCCACTTAATATTAACCAACCATACACCTTCCTCCACCATTCTCCTTCACTATTCATCATCTTCCTTATCAATTTCCTCCATTAAAACTTGGTGGACCTCTAAGGTTTCATGTTCTTGAGGAGGAAGCATCATTAAGCCATCACTTTTGAAATTAAAGGTCTTTATAGGTGGGAACGATAGTACTAAATCTCTATTTCAACTTATTACATGTTGCATTAAAAATTTATACTCAAAATTCGGGTTTTCCTTGAATACCCTAGGTTGTTTGCATTTCACATGGGTTGGGCTAGATTAAGACACAATTAGTGGTCGTTATTGATGAGTTATCATTCTAATTGCATAGTTTAATAAGTAAAGTCATGTTTTTGCTTATATATAGAGAGAGATCAATAAAGAACCCATCTTGTAGTGCATGTATGAACTAAAAATTAGGGGATTTTGGGATTTGTGCCTATAGAATGTTTGATTGTGGGTTATGAATGCTAAATACACACATATATATATATATATGACATTAGTTACAAGTGTAAAGCATTATCTATGAAATTGTCCTAAAAACTTACCTAGGCAGAGTGGTGCGCAACAACTTTTGGGTCTAGTCTTGTGTAGACCCTTAATCCGACTAGTGGTGAGAATATAAGCTCGATACATTCTAGGAATGCTATAAACTTAAGTGGCCGGGTTGTAAATTTCCTTGGACATAATTGTATGAAGCTAAGTGTACCGTAAGGGCCTCCGTTAGACAAGAATCACAATGAATAATACTCAGATGGGTAGAATATCATAAGGGCTTAGATACGAACCATATGGCCTTGGTTTTACATACTTGACACGTTATGAAATACGAGATGCTAAAAAAACACTAATCAGCTCTAAAAGAATGGGAATAACAATATGACTACCAAGCCTTGGATAAATGACCGATAATGATAGATGATATATGAATGATTGCACGATTGGCTATATATATGTGTGAATTTCCAAATGTATGATGAATTGTGTTGGCTTTTCGGTGCATTGTTGATTTATTGTATTGGTTAATTGTTAGTGTGGATATTGAATGTAAGGTTGTAGCCCTGCCATATGATTGGGTTGTAGCCCATTAAGTGCGGTTGTAGCAGCTATGTTTAAGTACCGGTATTAGTTGTAGCTGGAGTGGAACCACCCAAAGCGGACAAGGGAAAGGGCTACCTAGTATAGTGCAGTGGTAGCCACCTGTTATGTTATTATATTGACGTATATTGCCTCCTCGCGGATGAGTATTCATAGTCCTACATTTTATAGCTTCCCTGGCTTGTGGATTAGTTCATGTGGCTCTATCAAAGGGACTGTGTGTTCCGAAAAATAGTAGCCCTACACTTAGGTGAAAGATCCTAAGGTAGTTCCATCCACGGAGGAACTGGCTTGTACGGGTGTTCTTCTTGTTAAGTATTTAGAGCGAAGTCCCCGAGAAAATGTCTTGCGTAGGTTTAACTCCAAATGAATTACAAGTTAAGACCAAGTCCCTAAGCAGTTCGCTCACTTGGAGGATACATGATTAGTTTAGAGCTTGGGGTCCTTTAGGAACCGATGCTCTAAGCCTAGTTGATCGCGGGGTGTAAGCTTGAGGCTTTATACCGGAGATATGAGGATGTTGATTCTTCCTTGATTATTATTATTGTTATTATTGCCATCATATCTTTAGTTATTAATATAAACTTCTTGTATGTAATTGTTGATGGAATAATATGACTTTTTGAGGTACATGGCCAGATTGCATAACATACACAAATAACTAAAAATTAAAGTGGCAATCGTAGCTAATAAAAAAACACCGTAACATAATGCTTAAGGCGAATGATTTCGTAATGATGCCTATTAGTTGACCAAGCATGGAATTCATAATAAACTAATAACAAAGAGGGAACAATGAATACTTGGCTTATAGTTACAATCCATCAGAGTAAGTGTGGGACATGATTGATACACACGTTAGAACACATCTACCGTAGCATGACGAACCATAGGAAGCTAGAGATTTATCGAGATACTCTTAATGGCAGGGGCTGGATATGTTAAGGACATAAACCCATATAAGGGGTTCGTATTTAGGAACTTGAGAGGACGGGATTGGATAGCTTCCGGTGACTGGGACGGGAATCCTAGTAGGGGTTCAGCATGCATAGTTGTGTGAATTGCATCGTACAACATTGTTTTCAAACTATCCTAGTAGGGTAATTACTTTCTATAAAATATGCACGCGCATGTGGTTGCTCTATGTACTTTCTACATAGAACTCTATAGTTCTCACTGAGCCCGGATTTGGCTCATTCCCTCTTTTAACAGTTTTGTAGGTTGGGCTTCGGGGATTGGAGCGCGATGTACTCCTGTCTAGAAGCCTCTGTTGTCCATCGACCTTTTGTAGTCCTCAGATTAAAGACTAGCATATGTGATTATTTTCTTATGCAAAACCATTTGTGTTTGTAATTGAACTTTGAAACTCTTCTAGTAAAGGGTGTTTAATGTAACTTGTATAAGTGTTGTTATATATAGTGTTGATTTAAATGTGGTTGGCTGTAGAGGTATTTGTGTGAAATGATATTGACCATTACGAGTTGGTTTGTTGTTTAAACAAACTCTACATGCCAAAATTTTATAAAACGAGATTTCATTTGGATCAACTTTTATTGAAGAAAAAGTTTTTAAAAGTTGTGATTTTATTTAAACCCACCGTCACACACGACATCCGTGATTAACAGGGTCCCGAAGTTGAAAATCACATAACGGGATTCGGGGCGTTACAAAACTTGAAATAGTATATAATCTAATCAATTATGACACAAATCTAGACAAACACACAATAAAAAAATGACATTAGTTCTAGAACTTAACAAAACTAGATAGATATTGGTACATATAGAGTTTTTTGGCAAAACAAATGTCAAGCAAAAATGGCAGTACAATATGAGGATTAACCTAACGATATGTGATCAAGCAAATGAGGTAACATAATTTGCAAGTTATCAACGCATAAATTCCTAGAATCAAATGTGCTACCATAAATTCCTAGAATCAATATAATTACTAGTATGATGTATCAAGTTATCAACGCAAGAAAACGCAAAATAACCACATTCAGTAGATAACTGACTTATTTTGTCATTTAATTTGGAGAGAATGGGAGAGAAATAGGCAGACGCAGCAAAACTTTAGAAACTTCTTGATCAATCCTTTATCCCAGAGAGCAAAAGTGAACAAGTAGATGGAGAAAGATATTCCTAAAATAAACCTAGAGAGTGAAGGAGGGTCCTTGGGAATCTCAGGCTGCCTAAAATTGAACATAGATATATATGTATCTGAAATACTAGATGCTTGTGACAAAGATGAATTATTTACAGTAACAACGTTAATCTTTTATAATATAAACTATATCTAAAACAAACTTATTCGATTTTATACCAAGTCTTTAAATCCATGGTGTGCACCAAGAATCTGGCTCTCAAAAAAGCAACAAGCTTTAATCAAGAGAATACTGCATTTGAAAAGATGGTCTTTTCCAATGAGTTGCACGACCTATGAAACACAGAGAAGAGAGACAGTTAAATTCTTGAAAGTAATGGCAGCTACTGAAGCAGCTTATTTGTGCAGCTCAAGGTGAACGGAAAAATAGTGAAAACACTTTCAACATTTTGCAGCTGAACATTTTGTATGCATTTATTCATATATTATACTAATAGTTCTTTTCTCGTGATAGATGAAATAAGTTTTCACCATTTTCTTTGGTGAAAATTATTTCACCCCCAACCAAAAGCACCCAATCAGGCAAAATTGATCCAATGAATCAAATAGAAAAGATTATTATTGAGCGATCATCGACAAGTGGAATTCTTCTTTCCATAAAATTCACCAATCTCATCGCCAGCCTAGTAACATGTAAATTTTCAATATAAGAAAAGAAAAATCGTGAACTCACAAATATTCGATTACAAAAAAACATCACAATGATCTTTAAGAGTAAATATTTGCTTACTAATAATCCTTGATTCATGCTTCGGCTGACAGCATTGCGAAATAATTGCCTAGTCCGTTTTAAGCACACTTGATCCTTCTTGTGACGATCAAAAATACCATTTTAAGTGGGCAACCACAAGGCTTCTCAGAATATTAATAATCTTGGTTTGGGGTAGAAAGAGAAAACAAGTAAAGAGAATTAATAAGTTCTTGGTTCGATTCTATTAGATAATTTTCAACATATATATTTCAGATAATTCTCTCCCATTCCCTAATTGAGAGACTATAAGCACCATTGGGGATAATCGAGTTATGTGAAAAAAAGAAACTTACAAATACATAAATATACAAGTCGTGTGGGGAGTCATGGTTATTTCATTAATTTAACAATTGAAGACGCAAGCTGTAAATAAAATATCATATAGAAAAGTTTTAAGCCTTACAATATTACACGTATTTCTCACCTCCTGAAATTGACAAGCGTGCCTATCTTCAAATGAAATGTCACAAACAATGATTATATGTCCTCTACCTCATGCGAGGTACTTATTCTTGTGACCATGTCATCAACCTACAAACGGCAATTACAGAGACTGATCTTCTTCTGTAGAGAGACTGCAAATGACAATTAGAACGTCGGATTTTGCCGGTGGTGAAGTTCGATAAAGTTGAGTCCATCAACATGAAGGTGGGGATTAATGTGAAGAGAAAAAAACAGAGAGAGAGAGAGAGTGTGTGTGTGTGTGTGTGTGTGTGAGAGAGAGAGAGAGAGAGAGAGACTAATGGAGAAGCCTATCTAGGGTTTTTGGTTGCAACAAAAGTATGAGATCGCTCATGAAATCTTAAATATATAGAAGTGAAGAGGGGTAAATGTGTCTTTACCATTCTGTATTATTTTCATTCAATCTAGGGTTGTCCAACTCCAAATGAAATAGGAAAATGGTTAATACACAATTTCATAAAAAGATATTCACGGGCATATTTGGTATTTTTTTTATTTAAGGTGATATAATTAGTGACGGGTCACCGATAAACAAATACATGCCAAGTGTATTTATGGATTAATATTTTGTTTACTTTTTTGTGTGTTTGGCATTTTTCAATGAAATATACAACGAAAAACTATTATGCAACCCCTTGGATCCACCCAAAAACTATACTTTAAACTGCAAATTTCGCTGTCTAACATACTATATATTGTACTTAATTTTTACAAATGTAGCAAAATTGGATTTGTGGACGATCGTGCTACACTGAGAATATCATACATAAGAGCTACTATCAATCTACCCAGACTCTGTGAGTGTACATGATTGTTGTGAAGGAAACGAAAATAAATTCTGCAAAATATGATCACAATAAATCTAGTTAAAAACAAAAGGATCCAATAAAATTACTAAATAAATATGTTTTAATGATGTTTTGAGGGAAAATTTTTGCATTTCACTATCTAATATATAGTATCAAAATAAGGAGGGTGTATTCAATTAGGATTTTAAAAGACTATTTTGAGATAAATAAGTCTTGTGGTATTCAATTAAGACTTTTAAATAATCTAAATAAGTCTTGTGGTATTCAATCAGGATTATTCGGATATTTTAAAGAGGGTATCCAAATCTAGTAGTATTCAATCAGGACTTTAAACAAGTAACAAAAAGTCTTTTGGTATTCAAAAACTTGCTAATTTCAATGGATTTTTTTAAAATTAGGAATTTGTGTGACTTTTTAGTGGAAAGTATAAATACCAAACCCTATAAAGAATCTCACCCTAACCCATGAGACTTTTCACGTGAGACTTTTATTTTCTACTAGAGATTTACCAATTCTCTCATCTCTCTTCTCTACATTTAATTACCTCTTCCTTTCACCCATTTCCCTTCTCAATTTTACCAATGCTTCTGTTTATAAAATGGGTATGTATATATCATCTCTCTATATATATATATATACATATATGTATGAATGTGTACGTTTTCATATTATTTGAGATTTGAACTATTTTTATGTATTTCAATTTATTTTTTCCCTTTAGTGCCTTCTTGTCATTGAAGAGTGGGGCCCTTCAATTGAACCCCATTTTGAAAATTGCTTGCATAATTTTATTGTTATTTTAAATAAATTTCATTGATGGGCATAAACACCAAAATCGGCACTCTCTGCCTTTCACAAGAATCATAATGTTTATTAACTTTTTTTTCGTTTCTTCTATTAAGAAATGGTAGCGGGTTTTATAGAACCTTTGGTAAGAAAAAATCCGCCATCATTTGGAAAGCTTGGATTGTAGAGGCTGATGCTGGAGAATTCGTGCATCATTAAACTAAACATTACTCATAATAAAATCCAAACATAAAAAGTCCTGAGTATAAAAAATCCATGTGGTCCTTTCAAATCTTATAAATTCTAATGATATAATCTTCAAAATCCAAACATAAAAAATCCAAAGTATAAAAAATCTTTTAAAAAAAATCTTATAAGTCATTACATTCTTAATAGTGTTTTAAAATCTACTGGACTAAATTATCCATAAATAATCTTTTAAAATCTCAATTGAATACACCCCCCTAAAAGATGATAAATAAGAATGGAACATAAAATTCTATTAATTTTTGTCCAAAAAAATGACATGTTAACCACTATTTTAGTTTATTAAACTGAATAAACAGTAGTACTATTGTGTTAAAAATTCAATATTTTTGTTTAAATTCAAATTAGGTAACTTGTTTTGAAACTAAAAAGCATTTGCAACTTAGAGCTCGTTTGGATGGAAGGAATGGGAAGGAAGGGAAAGGAAAAGAGGAGGATGAGTGATTGCATTTCCTTTGTTTGGATAGAATATTTAAAGAGAATGGAATGGAAATGGAAGGAGTGGGAGGGATCGAGTGTCATTCCTCTCTCTATTCCCTTACTTTCTTTCCTTCCAAATTGGGAGGATTGGGAAGGAAAGGAAACATTTTTAATAAACACTTTACTTTTTTAATAAATTACATTCTTTTTCTTCCTTTCCTTCCTTTCCTTTTTTCTATTCAAACGGAGTTATTTTCATTCCATTCCTTTCCCTCCGTAACTATCCAAACAATAATAAAATTAAACTCATTCCATTCCATTCCTTTTCTTTCCTTCATGACTAATTCTTTCTTTTCCACTCCTTCCTTTCAATCCAAATGGACTGTTAAGAATGAATTTAAATTTTATGTGAATCGAATAAGTGTGTATGTTAAATGTGATAATATTAATTTGTGACGTTTTAAAAGGAAAGTGTTCATTATTATTCAAAAGCAAAGCAGGTCTCCTAATTTAAGATGGTATAAGATTTAACTCTATATATTATGAAATTTATTCATCAAAATTAAATTCAATATTTTTAATTTATTTAAAAAAAAGAGAGAGAAGGATTTCAAATTAGGTATCTTGTTTTGAAGCTAAAAATCATGTACAAAATAAGAATACATTATTTTGTAACTGAAAATGATATGCAATCTAAACAAATATGTACATAAATATTTACTCATTAATATAACGAGATCTTAGAAAATGGGGTTTGTCTGAAAAAGTTTTCTACAAAAGAACGAGGGGTCATTCAATGATAAATCCTTTGTATATATGGATTTAGACAATATGGACATGATACAAAAAAAATTAGCCAAAACTCCTTTTTTTGCGAACTCCACATTGTTATGGACAACAAAAACTCTTTATCATTATTTTTTATTTTTAAAATTTAAAATCCAATAAGGTAAACAAGTATTAGAGGCAATCTAATGAGCTGCATCCTTCCTTGTATTGAACACCATTGAAAGTATCTGTGTGAGAAAAGAGTGAGTCAAACGGGCCCAGTGAAAACTATAGGCTTTTCTATAAAGCTACACCTAAACATCCACACTCCAAGTGCATACAAAAAATAATAAAGATATAGGTAGCAAAACAAAATATTGTGTGATGCAACGCACTCCATATGAGTCTCACCCAAATCAAAATACATTACATACAGCATAAGTGTAAAACTAACCATCCATAGGTGAAAATATAACAATAAGGCACTACCAGGCTAATACGGCTTCTATAGCTTGGTCCTCCCATAGGACAACGTATCAATTTAGGTAGCAATGTATCTATTGTGTACAGTATGGCTCCCATAGTTAAATCCTCTCATAGGACATAACCTAAATATAAGCTTGCCACAGGCATAAATAATGTAATATAGGTCTAGGTACAAGGAAGTGATAAAAAAATCAAAATAATAGTGAAATCTCATGTCATATGATAAATTTGTAAGGTATTCATTAGCATAATAAAGTCATAAATACTACATGTGTATGATACAATGTGTGAATTTTCTTAATAGACTAACAATTAGTCATTTATATATAGCAAATTACTAAGTTTATCTGTATACGTATTTGTACCATGTTGGTTGTAGTCCAATCTTCATTTTTATCAACATGCAATGGGGGATTCTTGTGCAATCATCAAATTTATCATCCATCCCCTAAGGTTATAAAGAAAGACAAGTATATATATGTAAAGAGAAAGTAGAATATTCTAGACTATATATATACAATAATTTAAATTTGAATTATAAATAATTAATTCATAAAAAATGGAAGTAAGAGATATTGAAGGAATGGTAAACTATGATAATTATAATTGAAAATAAGAGGCAACTAAATACAATGGTCAACAATGCCAAATTTAAGGCAAATTAAAAATCTAAACACTCTCTTTTTTCAGAAAACATAAATAATAAATAAATTAATAAAAGATACGGTGTTCACAATCTATCACCCTTAAATAAATTTCGTCTCGAACTTTCAGACAAAGTAATTCTAACCATTTACTCAAACCGAATTCACAAAACCAAATAAAGCAATAAAATGACATACCATATCACAATAGCAAAAGATCTCAGCTAATATTCAATATATTAATTCATAAGTCCACTTCAAATACGAAATATTAATTCCACAAATTTTAGGCGCATGTAAAATAATGCTTTAAAAAAATTGACAGGATTATAAAAATTTCAGGTTCTCACAATCCACCATCCTCTAACAAATTTTGTTCTCGAAATTTCAATTTGGTCAAGTGCAAAATCATTTTATTTTTTTATTTTTATAATAAATGAAGCAATCAACGAAATCATTAATATTTAGGAACTCTCCAATCCTCAACAAACCACACCATTTATGTTTATTGCCTTCTTTGGCGCTTTCAACCGCTGTACGAGTTAAATCTGCGTTCCTTACAAGGATACTAAAATAATCGGATGTGCTATCCCTGTATACTCGTTCTTGGTGCTTTCAACCGTGGATCGAGTGAACCCGCTTACTTCACAAGGATGCTAACTTGGTTAGACATGACATGTGTTGTCCCTGCTCAATTCACATAGCTCAGACAATTTCCTGAATATTTATCATTATCATTTTCTCCTCAAACGTCATTACAAACAATGCCAAGACATACGTTGGGATAAAAAAAAAATATTTCCTATATACCCACAAATCTTAATTGCTTGCACAAGCAATTTGCAGTGCCTCACCATAAGTGGGACTAAATCCAACTTTATAAGAACTTCAAATCATGTGAACAAGCACATATTTGCATAGGTAACATATTCTAATTCATCCCTCAATTTTATGTTTTCAATCAGAAAAAATCATAATCAAAGATATTACGAAATTAGTTTGGCTCTGCTCAAAGTAACTAATACACTTTATGAAAATTAATAAATATATAAATCAAATTAAGTTACAATGCATGACATACATTCCATAAGTTATAATGATAATAATAAAAAAAAATATCGTCTCCCATAAAGATATTCTTAGCAAGATAAAATATTAATAATTGATGCTAACTTTCCATTTTACCTTCTACAAATAGCTCCAAAAGTAAATAAGATATAAATAAAACAGTAAAAATAAAGCTAGTATACAGGGTAAAATAGCAAGACAAGCTCAACTGAATTCGATCTACAAGAATATCCAATATCATGAATCATATAATCTATTTAATAATATACTGGAGACAAAATGGAATCCCAGGGTAACAAGCAAAACAAAATAATAGGGCATGAAGTGTTAAAAAAAAAATCTTCAATGGAAGCCAATTTGAGAGTACTTTTAAGCATGAAGTATAAGCACTACACACTGCTACTCAACGAGAATAATAAATAAAAAACGGTGTGCAAAATGGTCTAGCCATGCATAACCACCAACGGGGCAACCCAATTTTGTGAACAACCAACCCATGTGAACATAAATATATATATATATATACACATGAAATTAAGGCATGCAAATAAAGTTAATTATCCATGTATAATATCTAGACAAACAAATTGTTAAATGAATACTAACACTAGCTTAAGATTTGAGGTTCAAAATATGTGGCATTACCTCTCACCCTGGTCTAGACTACCATATATCTACACTTCAACCAAAATATTAATTAACAAAAATAGTTGCAACAATTCTTGCTTGAGTCCCACAGAGAAATGGCTAATCTATAATATTCGAATTAGTCATTTAGATAGTAATTAATTAAGGACTCATAAGGATAAACAGAAGTCACTATTTTATTATACTTCCTTAACATAGCATTATATATACATACACTAACTAAACTGCTTGCATACGTGATGTGTGTGGTACACGTATATATAAGATTTCATAAAAAAAATTTAACAAAAGTGTAAGATGATCAAGTGGTATATATCCTTGATAAACGCATAATATTGTCATGTCTAAGCTCCTTCTCGGAGTCGCTTGACGCGTTTGTTGCTTTAATTCTACCTAATTATCCACTTATCTCGAGATTAGTATCTTAGTGAGTTTTGTATCTAACATCGTCCCGCTAGGTGTGCTTTTGTTGTGTTTCTATGTGTATATAGGTATAGGATGCAATGGCTTTCGAATGATTGATCAAGCGCTAGTGAAAAGCTCGCAAAATGCTGATCTGAGGAATTTCCCAGAAGCATGATCGATCATGGGTTAACCATGATCGATCATGGTACAAACTGGCATTCAGGCAGAAGACCCCATGATCGATCATGGGTTGGCCATGATCGATCATGGCCCTGGCAACTTGGCCATTTCACACCCAAAATGGGTTATTTTAGTGGTTCAAGCTATTTTAGATATTTAGTTAGATATTTTGCAACCTTTTAATATATATTATTTCTCTTAGCTTCTAGGCTAAGATATCTAGTTTTTTACATTCCTTGAGAGTTCTAGAGAGAAGGGAGAGCTCTTTGAATATTGTTCTTCATTTCTCTTGTAAGTTTTTAATTGTAAGAATGATTTCTTCTTCTATGATATTTGTTCTTGCATTTATTATGGAGTAGTCTATTACTAAGGTTACGGAGGTTGATTGCGATATGATTTTCGGTGATTAATGGCTCAATCCATGTTTAAAGTTTGATAAATATTTGTGAATCCTTTTCCTTTCCAAATCCTTCATTCTACAAGCTTTCTAGGTATTTTCATTGTACGATTAGACTTTTCATGTCTTGTATGCTTAGTGCTTGTTGATTAATGAAAATACAACATATTTATATGGTTCTAGAAAGCTTGTTGTCTCTTTCCCCCATCCACGGAGCTTTTTCCTCTTCATAGAAATTATGAATAGTTCTTAAATCTCCATAGACGGGTTATAAATTTGTTTAACTTATCTTTTATTCATTTATTGATATATTGAGTGCTTCTTACACTATATGTGATACTTAGACTCTTTATTTTCTAACCTAAGTGATAAACGACGAGTTGACGAATTTATCCCACAAACTTCATTCCGTTTCATTGATAGGATTCACTTTCTAATTTTCATACTTTAAATCATGAGATTTCATACACTTGCTTTATGTTAAATCTTTTTATGATGAGTTTGTCATATTTATCTCGGATTGGCTTCATCGGGAATGGGTTGCCTTGCTTCACACCCGTAGCTAAGAGGTAGGAATGATAACCTCGTCATTGGTGGAATGTCTTTTGTCTCTTTCTAGATATAGCTTCAATCCGGGAATGAGTCGCCTTGCGTCGCACCCTTTGCTATTGAGAGATACACCAACATTCCCCATATCTCGAGAAATCTTGTGTTGAAATCTTTGTATGAGCTAGTGACCACCGTTTCTTAAATCACAACTAACTTCCCAATACCTTAGTGCTTTCTTAGCAATTTTCACAACCGTTTTACATTTACGTTGTTTCACAACAAATCCATCTCACAAAAAATCAGAAAACCTTGCAATCTGTAATCCATTTCATTCCTTTTCGACTATCCCTGTGGTTCGACACTCGGACTTCCGAGACTATATTACAACTTGACGTGCCTGCACTTGGGCTATATCGCAACGCGCTATTTAAGCGGCGTCAAGTTTTTGGCGCCGTTGCCGGGGATAAGGCAAAAGGAGGATTACGGGTGTTGTATAAAACCATTCTGTAAGTATCTCTCTTTTTAATTAATTTTTGCAAGTTTAATGGAGATATCACATCTCATGGAATTCAAGGTCAATTGAAACCTCTCCACATTTTTCCCGTTCTCTTAACATTGAGGACAATGTTTGCTTCAAGTTGGGGGGTATGTGTTTCAATTGTGTATTTCCATATGTGTTTTGAGCTTGTGTTCAATTTTATTTTATTTTTGTTTGTGAAGTTTGAAAATTGATGAATGATTGATATTTTTTTTCAAATGAAGACTATTGTTTCATTAGCTTTTGGCATGAATTCTTTGATTTGGATAGGAATTTGAATGATAATCTAAATTGCCTTGCTCCGCTTAGTCTCATATCCCGTCATATTTGCCTGTTCCGCATGCTAGATTGCTTTGGTTGTTTCCAATTCGGTAATAACACTTAGATTTATTTTCATTGAGAGAAGAGGAATTTTTGTCCAAAAATGATGGAAGCTCTTTCGAAAAGATCCTCCAATGAGAGGACAAAAGCATAGCACTTTGATAACTTGGATGACTTTTATCCTAATATTGACTTAAAGCTTCACTTGACTAAATCTTAAGTCTCTTTGTCTAATATTACGGATGGGTATAGGTTACCATATGGGAAAGGGTGAATAGCTTCCTTTAAGCTCCAATGAATGAGCAGTAATGAGAAATTTCATAAGTGAGACCGCTGCCCCTCATAGAGATGAAAACCGCCCTGATCTAATTTAGCAAAAATTTTCAAGAAAAGATAAAGAAAGTGCTTAGAATTGACAAATCTCGGAGCTTTTGTTTTTGAAAAAGTTCTCTCTTCCTTCTCGAATGACTATGACTCTTTGTGTTTTTATTGAATTACTTGAATCGAAGTCTAGTATGTGAGCAGTGGAGAATATGGGATTGTGTTCTAAAGGAGATATGCGAATTAGATAATCATTCAAAAGTCCGTCGTTCTGGAAAATTGATAGTAATGCCTTTTGCTTTGCAATTTGAAACTTGAAGCTTCATTCTCATCATTCATCATAATCAAACTTCTAATGTTTGTAGGTATCATTTCTGAAAACCATCACGAGATGCAACTCGTCTTCTTTGGGAACTTAAAAGTTAACAACTTTTTTGTATAGCATAGTGTATTTGTAATTATATATTTTTGTCTTGCTAAGGGACTAGCAAGAGATAAGTTGAGGGGAGTTGATAAACGCATAATATTGTCATGTCTAAGCTCCTTCTCGGAGTCGCTTGACGCGTTTCTTGCTTTAATTCTGCCTAATTATCCACTTATCTCGAGATTAGTATCTTAGTGAGTTTTGTATCTAACATCGTCCCGCTAGGTGTGCTTTTGTTGTGTTTCTATGTGTATATAGGCATAGGATGCAATGGCTTTCGAATGATTGATCAAGCGCTAGTGAAAAGCTCGCAAAATGCTGATCTGAGAAATTTCCCAGAAGCATGATCGATCATGGGTTAACCATGATCGATCATGGTACAAACTGGCATTCAGGCAGAAGACCCCATGATCGATCATGGGTTGGCCATGATCGATCATGGCCCTGGCAACTTGGCCATTTCACACCCAAAATGGGTTATTTTAGTGGTTCAAGCTATTTTAGATATTTAGTTAGATATTTTGCAACCTTTTAATATATATTATTTCTCTTAGCTTCTAGGCTAAGATATCTAGTTTTTTACATTCCTTGAGAGTTCTAGAGAGAAGGGAGAGCTCTTTGAATATTGTTCTTCATTTCTCTTGTAAGTTTTTAATTGTAAGAATGATTTCTTCTTCTATGATATTTGTTCTTGCATTTATTATGGAGTAGTCTATTACTAAGGTTACGGAGGTTGATTGCGATATGATTTTCGGTGATTAATGGCTCAATCCATGTTTAAAGTTTGATAAATATTTGTGAATCCTTTTCCTTTCCAAATCCTTCATTCTACAAGCTTTCTAGGTATTTTCATTGTACGATTAGACTTTTCATGCCTTGTATGCTTAGTGCTTGTTGATTAATGAAAATACAACATATTTATATGGTTCTAGAAAGCTTGTTGTCTCTTTCCCCCATCCATGGAGCTTTTTCCTCTTCATAGAAATTATGAATAGTTCTTAAATCTCCATAGACGGGTTATAAATTTGTTTAACTTATCTTTTATTCATTTATTGATATATTGAGTGCTTCTTACACTATATGTGATACTTAGACTCTTTATTTTCTAACCTAAGTGATAAACGACGAGTTGACGAATTTATCCCACAAACTTCATTCCGTTTCATTGATAGGATTCACTTTCTAATTTTCATACTTTAAATCATGAGATTTCATACACTTGCTTTATGTTAAATCCTTTTACGATGAGTTTGTCATATTTATCTCGGATTGGCTTCATCGGGAATGGGTTGCCTTGCTTCACACCCGTAGCTAAGAGGTAGGAATGATAACCTCGTCATTGGTGGAATGTCTTTTGTCTCTTTCTAGATATAGCTTCAATCCGGGAATGAGTCGCCTTGCGTCGCACCCTTTGCTATTGAGAGATACACCAACATTCTCCATATCTCGAGAAATCTTGTGTTGAAATCTTTGTATGAGCTAGTGACCACCGTTTCTTAAATCACAACTAACTTCCCAATACCTTAGTGCTTTCTTAGCAATTTTCACAACCGTTTTACATTTACGTTGTTTCACAACAAATCCATCTCACAAAAAATCAGAAAACCTTGCAATCCGTAATCCATTTCATTCCTTTTCGACTATCCCTGTGGTTCGACACTCGGACTTCCGAGACTATATTACAACTTGACGTGCCTGCACTTGGGCTATATCGCAACGCGCTATTTAAGCGGCGTCAAGTTTTTGTCCTTTTGAGTGTAAAATACGTGAGGGTGAGGATTTGATTCTCATTGGTAATAAGTTTTTTATGGGGGAAAAATCGCAAAGGTAAAACAGGCATTTCAAAATTTTGACACAATTTCACGACGGTTCAAATACATCTTGACTTTATAATATGGTACACTTACTTACTCAGCAAAACCCACCCACAAACATTCCCGTTAAAATTCAAGACTAAGAAAATTTAAACAAAGCATAATGTGTTAAATAAAGATATGAAAAGTGTTTTTTTTTTTCTATTTTTTTTTTTTGAGTAAACTGCCATAACGTGTTAAAATTCAAGGCTTAATGTTGTTTTCACACTTAAACAAAAAAAAAACCCTCAACTTTAATCCTTAAACTATTAGCTAGTGCCACTTTAGCCCTTCCATCCAAATTTTCCGTTAAGTTGGACGGAAAGGGGGACATTTTTGTCATTTCAATTGTTTTTTTAGAAAAATAAATTTAATTAGATTTTTATTAAAAAAAGAAAAAGAAAGAGACAAACGCATATATATATGTTATATACATACATAACATCTTCTTCTCTTTCTCTACTGCCACCGTTACCATAACCACAACCACCATCTTCTTCTCTCTCTAAACCCTCATATTTTCTCTGTTATACACAAACATTAGGCTCCAAAATTTACAACACAACACGAAATTGACACGAATTTACCGGGTTTTGGTGAACCCTTAACGGGTGTTGATCATAATCGGGTTGACCCGTAAAACTTGTTTATTAAACTAGTTGATTTTGTGTACATTCGCGAGACCCGAACAAAACCTATTTAACTAGGTAAGAATATATATACGAGTCAATTTCGGGTCGTGTAAAGCCGTTTGTAACATGTGTAACCCATAAATGATAAACAAATATTTACCTAAGACTTTTAAAAAAAATTAAATTTCCAACACAATTACAATATACGATGGTTTTTAGTTGTTGTTATTGCTATATATATATAAATTATTGTGTGTATATTTTAGTGGTTAATTACTTAATTGAATAATTAGCGGGTCATTAAATGTTATTCGTATATGACCCAAATCGAATCGTTTATCTTAAACAGGTTAAAATGAATCGGGTCATGTCACTATGAATTTGAATTTTTCACCCGTTTATTAAACTGGTCGTGTACAGGTGGAGGCACTTTTCACCCGACACGATTTTAACCCGATTCCAAACCGACCCATACACGACCCGTTGCCAGGCCTAACATACATACATACATCACCACCACCACCATTCACCCTCTGCTCTTATGGCTGCCATATCCACCTACAGCCACCGCTGCCACCACCACCATACCCCCGCCAAGACAAATTTCTCTAAAACAAAATCATATGGTAAGATCCATAGGGTTCTAATTTGGGGTTCATTTCGAGGTTTTGATTTGTTAAGGTTTTAATTTGGCGTTCAATTTGGGGCATCAAGGTGCAAAATAGAGCTCTAGTGGTGATTTAGAAAAGATGAACCGATGTGTTGGAATTGAGCAATTTAAAATAATGTTTGATGATATGGTGAAAAAATAAAGAATGATGCTGGCGATAATGGAGCTGGAGAGGGTGAAATGGTTTTGGGGGGTGTAAATTTGTTCCGGTGGCCAGAAGTGGAGAGGGTAAAATGGGGGGTGTTTGTGTGTGTGTGAGAGAGAGGGCTAAGGTGAGGTTTTTAGAGAGATAAAGATATAGTGATTTTGATGGCAGTGCCGTGGTGGTGATGGTGGAGGAGGTGGCAATGGTCGAAGATAATTTGAAATGGTAGTGGCCGGAAGAGGCGTGCTGTGCGTGTATTGACAGGACCGAAAATACTTCCGTGCTTAGGAACCCAAGTGTAGATTGTCAAGTTATAATACTTGGTAAGTCCAAGTATCGAACCACAAGGAATGTCGGAAAGACGATGAAGCGATTTCGAGTACAAGGCTTTGTATAAAGAAGTGGATTGGTTGATTTTAATTGTTGATTTTAAAATTATGCAATAAAAATTAAAGTGATGAATCAAATGATGAGAAAAGGCTAAGGCATTATAGAATTCATCCGCTTTACAACATTATGTAGAATTAATCTCATTCAAAGTTCTCAATGCAATTCCTAAGTGTTAAGTATCTTACACTTTTTCTAAGCAAAAGGGTGTGAAGTAAGAGCAACCCATTCCCATATAAATGCCATACAAAGAAAGGGTGTAAGCAAAACTTAACATAAGTGTATCTCTCCTTTGTATCTTGTAACAAATGGTGTGAAGCAAGTGCAACTCATTCCCATATAATGTACAACCAAGATAGAAATTTAAGATACACCAAAATAAAAGGCATAAATTTAAACTAGGCATTTGAGAACTCATTATTAATTTTTCCTAGGCAATTGACTTGATTATGAAAATGGTCACTTAAAGAGTTAAGCACAATGGTCACTTAAAGAGTTAAGCACAGTAAATCATAACATTTCCTTTGCCTAAGATTGGAAGGTCTAGGTGGAGGATAAACCATCCGGTATAAACATATTTGATAAATACAAATTAAATCCTTAGGATGATTAGTGGAGTTATTTATGACACAAACTTAAGAAATCCTCTTTGGCAATATCTTAACTAAGAAAATATTGAGTCTCAAAATCACATAAAATGTAGAAAGCACTCAACATATCATTAAGGCATTCAAGGATTGGAATCTCAAATTTGTGGTATTTCCATGAATATCGAAGACTAGTCAAGCTTGGCAATGAAAATTATCTTCTTCATAGAAGGAATGGACATAGGCTAGTAAGAAATACGCAAGTGTATGATCTCTTCATTAATGCTTGAAATCTATGTATACAAGGCATACAAAGTCAAATCATCTTATGAAAATTATCTTACTAGCTTATGAATGGTTGATTAAATAGAGAAGATGAAGGATTCAATAAGTATTTAACAATACTAACAATGGAATAAGAAATGAACTTACATAATTAGTGCATTGCAAATTTCATCTTTTAATCTTAGTAAAGAAATTTACTCTATAATAAATGTAGAGACAAGAATTATAGAAGTGTATTCCATTTCTCTTCAATAAAGATAATAAATTACAAATTCTAGAGAGAGATTAATATTCAAGACAAGTAAATAAAAATATTAATAATTCCAAGAGTCTCTCAATACAATAATGGAGAATATATATATAGATGAGTGTGTTTCCATCTCCTCTCTCTACTAAAGATCCATGAGAAACTATCCCTTTTGTCCATTGGAAAAATAGCCACTTTTGTATAAAATACAATATTCTAGGAGATACAGATTTAAACCACTTTGTAGTCTCCAAGCTAGCTATGAGATAGATGAGCAAAAAAAGGGAGGTGACATAAAAGACAAAGTAAGCCATCTAGATTAATCTTGGCTTGAGTTAGATGGATCCAAGTGATGAAAAAAAATCCTTGATTGATCTAGCAAAAAGCTAGATAGATCCAACTCTTATTGTCAACCCTTGATAGATTAAATAATGAGCTTGATTGATCCAACTATTTGACTTTTTGTTGACTTTTTACTCTAAAGGCTAAAAATTGCTCAACTGATCATTTTTCTTTTACTCAATGAATTTCTCGAGATCTAAATGCAACAAAATAAACACAAAAATGCCTTTACAAGCAATGTTAAATACAAAATATGCTACGAAGCTAATCATGAGATAAATTAGTAAACCAAATGGTTTTAGAGAGTTAAATGCGTCAAACGACTCCGAAAATGAACATATTAATGACAATATTATGCGTTTATCATGTATGTATGTATATATGTGTGTTTATGTGTACGAGAAAGAAGAAATTTGTGGGTTTTTCTCTCTCTTCTTTTTTTTTTAAAACATTCTAATTATAGTTGTTTTTTAAAAGAATTATCTTAAATGACAAAAATGCCCGAATTCTGTTAAATTTAACAGATAAATTAGACGGAAGGGTTTAAGTGAGACTGCTTAATAATTTAAGTGTCTAAGTGGGGTGTTTTTTAATTTAAGGGTCAAAGTGAAATTGGGCCAATAATTTTAATTAAATGTCGTTAAGGGAGTTTACTCTTCTTCTTTTTTCAAATCCCCCAACCTCTTCATAGAAAGTTTCGGACTTTAAGGGAGAGACTTATTTAATTATCTCCCTTAATTTTATTTTTTTAAAAAAAAAAGTTTCGGATTTTATAGTTTGGACCAATAAAAAAATATGTATATTCTAATGGGGTCTTAATAATAGGATTTACACTATATATGTACATTCTCATTCTCGTATGAAAAAAAATATTTCCCTCAATACATAAATAATGTGATGAAAAATGTAACCAACAAAAAAATTAGCAAGGCCAATGGCTCAAATAATTTAACACAACGAAATAGCACAATAGATCCTACCCTCAAGTTGAAGGGTTTTCATAAACCTAACCTTTAATACCAAGATATCACTACCCGGTTTTCGAGACGTGAGTAATAGAATTTAAGTATAATAGTGGAATTTTTATATAAAAAGATAATAATTAAATAATCTTATGTAATTATCTAAATCCAAATTTACAATAGTAAGAATTCTTTAACAAAGAAAAATATAATAAATAAACAAACCTTTCAAAATCATGGCTAGTGGATTTCACATATAAAAAGATAAAATATACAAATTAAAAGACCTTTCAAAATTATGGCATGAGGATCTACACGACCATATCCACAAATACAATCAAACAATTTATATAAATATTAATATACAACAATTGTGCGTATAATAATTTAAATCGCTACATATCAATCACTTCGAGCACCGATTCCAATCATCATTAAACTTGCAAAATAGAGTTTAGAGGGGGTTAAGCTAGGTTCATTGATACCATGAGTTCTACCCAAATTCATTTATACCAAGCATGAAAGAATAATATGAAACTCAATGCACGCCAAATAATAAATAAGCCATGATATCAAATCTTATTGTAAAGCCATTGAAAATATATTAAAAACACTCAAAATTCATCCCCATTACCATTACTTCCAAATTTCTTCATCAAAATCCCAAAACATAAATCAAAATCAACCTCAACAATGAGTTCAACAACAATGGCAACCAAATCAGTTTCTGGTCGAGGCAAAACAGTCTCCCAGTCCCAAAAGGCCAGTCTGTAGTTTATCGTCAGCTGAGTTGCCCAATTCCTCATACCCGGCTGATATATCTAGCACATTGGCTCTGGTTCTCCGGTCTACCTCTCTACAGTTCTCAAATACCTTCCTGTTGAGGTATTAGAGCTTGCTAGAAATGCTGCAAGAGATAATAAGAAGAGTAGATTTGTTTCTCAGGAGTTTTAAGGATTTTTATTTGTATGTGATAGGTTGCTAGGTAAAACTTAGAAGATTTTTTTTAATGGGGACAAGGGGCCCTAAATTTCATTAGGGATTGTTGGAGATTTTATGTATTTGAAAAAATGAGAGAATAGAAAAAAAACCAAAGTGTTAAAATAATAAAGAGAGAGAGAGAGAGAGAGAGAGAGAGAGAGAATAAAGAGAATATAAGATCTTCTTATTCAACTGATGATCAATATGGGTAGGGGTTAGCTCTATTTATATTAAGAACTAACCTCCTTACTACTCTTCAAAATCAATTTGGGACAAATTGTATGTCACAATATTACTTATGGACATCAACATATCAATACTTTTATAAGACTCCCCTTGGATGTCCATTATATCATAATTCAATGACAGTTGCCTCATTAAAACCTTCCTAAGGAAAAACCCAGTGAAAAAAAACCAAAAGTGAAGGAAAAAGAGTATAACATTCTTCTGGCTCATTGAACTAGTATCAAACGCACAATATGCTGCCTCGTTAAAACCTTTACTAGGAAAATCTAATGAGACAAAACCTAATTAAAGGAAAAAGAGTACATCGTGCAAATATTAGGTATCATACTTTAGGATGCTCCCCTTGATTATTTACTCTCCCTAATGACAACATTTATATAGTTTGATTATAAAGTCAACGCATGTCAATATCATAAACTAACTTCTGGAATGTCGGCTTCGATAATGACTTTGTGAACAGATCAGTTAAGTTGTCACTGGAACGGATTTTCTTAACTTCAATCTCTTTATTCTTCTGAAGCACGTGAGTGAAGAAGAACTTAGGTGAAATATGTTTAGTCCTGTCACCTTTGATGGAACCTTCTTGAATTTGTGCTTATAACGTGTTGAAATAATAAAGAGAGAGAGAGAGAGAATAAAGAGAATAAGAGAGATCTTCTTATTTAAGTGATGATCAATATGGGTAGGAATTAGCTCTATTTATATTAAGAATTAACATCCTTACTTCTTTACAAAATCAATGTTGGACAAATTGTATCTCACAATATTACTTATGGATATCCACATATCAATACTTTTATAACACAAAGCAAGTATTCTTGTGTTTTCCCAAGTCTCACAGTGGAGGATAAATAAAATATTTCATGGGTTTTTATAAGGAATAATTTGGCTAAGGGCTTAAGCCCTTTGGGCAATAGATTTTTATGCTATTGGGTGAGGACTTAGATGGTGTGGTGAACCACACACATGCACTGACCCACCTAACTGAGCCAGGCGGGGCTCAAGAGTTAGCTTTTCGATTTTCCACCGTACAAAGGAAATCGAGACAGAAGGAATAATCTAGGCTATTGGAAACATCTTAAAGAGAGAGATCTAATTTACAACTAAACCCAACGTTTCCCAATTGCTGTGTTTTTTTAACATCATTATGTTCCTTTTTTTTTTGGCGGTTCTTATAAATAACAGGAATTTAGTATCAGTTTTTGTCAATAGACTCAATATAGGTTTATGTATAGAAGTAGTAGCTTTCTTCTACATGGGCTTGTGTTTTGTCTTAAAATGATCAATGAAATTGCCTCTTTTTTTCCTTTTTTTTTAAAAAAATATATTAAAGAATTAATACACAAATAAACAAATACATGAGACAAAATATAATTGAATAGAAACCCAATAAATATTTCTTCCCTACATCAAATTAAGGGTGAAACTAAATCGTGCACGCATTATATCCTTATATTTTCTCTTTTCTTCCTTTTTTTTTCCACCTCACATGTCTCTTTAATTTCTCTCTCAGCATAGGCAACTCCTTTTCTTCCTTTTCCTATTTTTTTTTCCCTTTTTTCTCATACACTCATTTTTTCCTCCCTTTTTATTTTGTTGTCTATCCCCTAACGTTGTAACGAAAGACAAGTAAATAGTAGAATATTCTAGATTTTCTATATACATATAAATACAATAATTTAAATTTGAATTATAAATAATTAATTCATAAAAAATGGAAGTGAGAGATAATTAAGGAATTGTCAATCACTAAGTAATATTAATATAATCCAAAATCAAGTTAAAATATAATAATTATAATTCGAAACAAGAGGCAATTACATACAATGGTCAACAATGCTAAATTTAAGGCAAATTAAAATTTTGAATTTCAAACCTTACATATCTAAACTCTCTTCTTCCTTTTTTTTTTCGAAAGCATAAATAATAAATAAATTAATAAAAATATGGGATTCAGCATATCATGCAAAATTAAGTTTGCAATGCATTTTTTTAGCATATTATTATGTCTAATTGTTTAATTAACGGTGTTTTATATTTTTTAACAAGTTAAAAATGTATGTTCATTTTTTCATAAAAGTACACAAGATAATTTTTTTAGTTATGCTAAATTAATTTGCGGTCCTTATTTCTTAATACATGCATTACTATGTATTAGGATTTATTTGACATTTCTTTAGAATTACATTAGCGACACAAAATATACTAGTTAAAAAATAAAATCACATCATCCAAAATAAATTTTCATCAAATTTTTTGGATTATGTATTGGAATTTATTTGATTGCTTTAGAGTTAAATTAGTGACACATAAAAATATACCAGTTAAAAAATAAAATCACATCATCCAAAATAAATTTGCATCAAATTTTTTGGATTGCAAAATTAAAGTTTACACAAAACACAGATTTGGTCAAAACCCTTAATTTAAAACATAATCAATAAAATTTAAAAAGCATGCCTTTATTTTAAAAAAAGTATTATTCACTAAATTTTTCTCAAAAATCGTTCTTGTGAAAGTTTCTTTTTTTACCCGTTTCTAATTAATATAATTTATTGCTCTCACCATAATTAAACACTTGATATATTTCCACCATATAAGTGGTGTCAAAATGGAACAACTCTCACAACATTATACGAAATTAACCTTAAATTTTACAAGAAACTGATCATGGCCAACTCTAGAAATATTGCTCCATTATTCCTCATTGTGCTCCTCATATTCTGCACAGGTTTTTGCTCTAGTTATATTTTTTTTAATAAAACAATAAAATTTATTATAATTCAGTATACAAGATTAAATACAACATATATGATTTGCGCGCATGATTGATCAGTGTTGATTTTTATTTTTATTTTTTGTTTCAGATTGTACGGCGAGGGGTGATTTAAAAAATGTGACCTTCGATGCAGTAAAATGTTGTAACAATAACTACATGAATGGTTGCCAAAATGCGAAATGCGATCAACTCTGCCATCAGCATTGCTCTAAAGGAGGATGGTGCAAGTTCCCGACTCAATGCCATTGTTATTGCTAATAATATATCGATCTCAATATATGTTGATTTTACCTATATAATTATTATTATTATTATCAATCATTCATAAACATGACTTTCGCTTGTTACGCACTTCAATATAAATAAATGATTATTTCTTTCACATTTATATTTTATAGTACGTGTATTTTTTTGGTTGATTCTATTTCTACTCCTAATAATACTTTTTTCACTTTCACTTTTCATTCTGTTTTTGAGCACCGAGTAAGGGTATGTTATTCAGTTTTTTAGGACTGAGTATAAGTCTATTACTCCATGTTTAGGGACTGAGTAAGGCATTGTCAGACTTATAAAAGACATTCAAGGACCGAATAACAAGCTATTACTCGTTGTTTAAGGACTGAATGAAAAGTGAGAGTAAAACCAAGAATTATTCAAAGTAAAAATAGAATCACCCTTCTTTGACCCACAACAAAATAGTACATACACACAAAGCATATTTAAAAAAAAAATTCTTATGTGTTATAAAATTTCTTGTGTGTTACCAACCAACATGACGAATTTATTGTGTAGATGTAATTCATCCGAATCGCTCTAGCATAATAAGCACTTGCACAATGGTATTTTAGAGCGTCTCCAATGATTTTGTAATTAAAAGTAGGTTATGTCTAAAATTTACCAACTGTGTAAGTTTCAAACGATTGCACAGCCAAATTCACATTAGAAATCGCCAAACATTAACACACAAAAAAAAAAAAAAGAATTTAGTAGTGGATTGTGTAATATGGTTGTATAACATACACATCCAATTTACACTCCCACGACCCCACTCTCTCTCTCTCTCTCTCTCTCTCAACTATTTTATATTAAAATATATTAACTTGTAATTAAAAAGTCAAATTTTAATAAAAGTTGTATATTTAAAACTTACAAGATCCATTGTGACTATTATGCGTAAAACCCCAAAAAAAATTAAGAAAAAATACATAAAAAGACAATGTAAATTACATGCGTTGGTAGATATTTTTTTTTGTTTCTTATTTTTTTTTTTTTTTTTTTTGGGCATGTCTTGTGGTAGAATTTACAAAATTACTGTTATAGCACAAAAAAAATTATATATTTTATGTAAAGAAAGTTGACACGCAGCAATTACACAATCGATAGAGATAATATCAAAACCAGGTTAAGCTCCATTCGTCTAGATCCACATTTGATAAATTATTATCCTTATATATAATCAATAAATTCACGAATATACTGATTTTCATGAGAGAAGAAAATCGGGATTCGGAATAATTGAATCTTGGTAGGTTGAGCCATAAACCAACTTGTTTTACAACTTAACTAAATCCGGGATACTATGAATTTATAGTTAACTAATTACTATCCCTCTGTATATATATTTGCCTTATTTAATTTATCAATTCTCTAAATTTGATAACTCAAATTTATTTTTTCTTCTCATTTTTAACCAATAACTCTGATATGTAACTATGTACATATATATATATATATGAATTATACATTTTAAGATTCAAAAATCATGACCCATTATTATTATATATACACACACATAAGTGTAGTGTGAATATTTCTAGAGAAAATTTGAGTATTATATAATTTACATATACATATACTAGTTCGTAATTCGTGTCAAATACACTGTCAACCATTCAAAAAGTATGTTAAATCTCAGTCATATAGTTCTTTATTCCCTTATATATTTTAATATTCAAAGACTATATATACTTATATAGTGAGAGAATGAGTTGTTAAGAGTTGAATTTCCGGCTTGAGAAAAAAGCATAAAAATACATGAATTGGTAATGTGGTGGTGTAAATGGGTGACCATAATATATATACCTACATATATATATATATAGAGAGAGAGATTGATAAATTTTTGTTTTGTTTTTTTTATTTTTCTATTTTAAATGTTTGTATAAACAAGGGCAAAATGTCTTTTAGGGGGGGGGGGGGGGGGGGGGGGGGGGGGGGGGGGGGGGGGGGA